>CM071874.1:792261-887033 GCA_036759665.1 Gynandropsis gynandra | reverse complement strand
GTTAGGCGCTAGTCGGGCGGTCCGTCAGCGTCTAACGACTAGTCGAATTAATCGGCGATTAGTCGGCGACTAAGCGTTTTTCGTTTTTTTAATATTTATAATACATTTCAATTTCAAAATTATAAAATATAATACAATAAATAACAAACTATTATATATAAATTATAAAGTCATATGAATTCATTAACCATATCATAAACATAACAAAATATTAATGAAGAACTAAATATCTTTTGTCCGTAGTGTATTTGAGGAATTTTGATGTCGCTACTAAAATGACCTTACCTTTGAATCACTAATTCTAAGCCACGATTTTGGGGAATTGCTGAGATAGACGAACATACGAATAAATGAAGATGACATACGGATGAGTGAAGATGAAAATGACAAATAGACGAACAAAAATGAAGACGAAGATGGCTACAAACCAACAACGAACGACGGTTGAAACTAAATGAAGGACGAACAAAGACGACCAACGATACTCAAACTGGAAGAACCGTATAACAAAGGGAGAAACAACCGAAACGACGTCATTTTGGTTTATTAAAAAAATTAAACGACCAATACGACGTCGTTTTAGTTCAAATTTTTTTAAAATATAGCCAAAACGACGTCGTTTTGATATTTTAAAAAATAGGACCGATTTTTTATTAGTTCGGGCGGTCGGACACCGTCGAGCGCCTAGGCGGCGACTAGTCGGCCGCCTAGACCGACTTTTAGAACACTGTAGAAAACAACAAAGGGTGATATAAGATTGTGGTGTGATAGGAGTAGAGATCATCCAAATGATAATTTCTATATACTTTCGTGTTGGTTTATGGTCCGGTTAACACATATGATTTGCGGTATACCGAACCGGTAGTTATGGAATCAAATATTTTAACTAATGCATTTATTTAATGTGTTCCTGTAATTTGAGTGATTAAATTCGGATTAATTAAAAGAGAAAGAAATATTTGGTTATTAAGAACCAAGATAAATTTCTAGAGAGAGAAAATATCGTTCTAGAGAGAGAAATCATAAAAATACATTGTCGAGAGGACACTTAAATGATGGATAGTGGGTGATTTCTGTCTGTGATCTCAACCCCGATTCTAGCGAATAGATTCTAACGGTCTCGTGGTTTTTTTTTTGTGAATTTCGACACTATACTGATAAAGATATGTAAATTTTGGTTAACGTTGCCACACTCTTTGTTTATATTTTGGATAATAAATAAATCAAAAGCATTAATGATTTTAAACATTATTGTAAAGATAGATTGATGTAATTTATTAAAAATCAATAGATTGAATTCGAGATAATCAATTGCAAAAGTGAAAAAAATTCAATTGAAATCCCAATATATATTTATAAGATAGAATTTGAATCTTCTATCTAATATATTTTACTCTGTCAAAGAATCTAACTCATTATTTTCCTTTACCGAATTTAATATATAAGCGTGACGAGTATATATATATATACATATATATATATGTATGTGATATTGAACATGGTGGTGGGGACTTTGCAGTGTCTATAGATATATTCAATTAACAAATGTGGTATGAATCTGGACTGAACCAATGTTGTGGTCCTTCCCTCTCCTTATTTCGAATTCAACTAAAGTCTCACTCACCAAATTAATGTTACCCACATCTAAATTCACTATTATTTCAATGATTTCTTACAATGTAATTTATTATTACATTCTTTTATTTCAGTATTTTAAAAAAAATGGTTACACGGTTCTTACAAACTATTAGGGATGTAAAATAAGCTGTTGGCTCGTGAATCAGCTCTAATTCGGATCATATTTAAACGAGTCGCGCTGGGTATTTTTCAGCTCATTTAAAAAACGAGTTGACGAGTTGAATCGAAACAAATTAGGGTTTAGGCGAGCTGGCTCGCGAACTGACGAGTTGGCTCGCGAGCTGACGAGCTGGCTCGCGAGCTGACGAGTTGGCTCACGAGCTGAGTAATAAATCACATATTTTCCTATTTTTATATATTATACATATTCTTTAAATTTATTAAATATTATTTAAAAAATAATATATTATTTTAAAAAATAATATATTGTTTATATATAATAATAAAATTATTTTTCTATTTATACCAAATTAGTATAATTTTATTAATAAATAAAGAAATAAAATATTTTAATAACTATTATAAAAATATGTTTATATATTCGATATTTTATTTAATTTTCGATAGATTTATTTTCTAGTTAATATTTTTTATATTTAATAATTATGTATTCAAATTACTGTATTTATATTTTATATGTTTTATTTGGTTTGTCGAATAAAAAGATATAATATTAATATATTATAATTTTTTAACTTAAATAGTTTAGCTCACGAGTCAGCTCGTTTTTAGATGATCTAAAGGTGAGTTGAGTTGAATTGAGATTTTCTAGCTCGTTTTGAAAATGAGTCGAGCTGAACCAGCTCATTTTTTGGCGAGTTCATGGCGAACTGAGCCAAACCAACTCATTTTATACCCTTACAAACTACAATGTTTTTCCCTAAATTCTCAGTAACAAATATCATTAGGAATTATTTTTAGTTTTTTTGTTAATATACTAATTCAAATGGAAAATAATTAAAAAACACAATAATCATTAACTAAATATTAAAAAAACTGTTTTCGTACATAGATTGTAAGGTAATACCACTCAAACAGATTTCAAAAGTACAAAATGAAATTGATAAATATATAAAATGTGCTTTGTTATTTTTCATTTAAATAATAATAATAAAACAAATAAGATGACGTATTTCATTATTTTATTTTTAAAAATCTTCAACAATTTTATATATACTTTACAATTTATTCAAATATTAAATATTCTTATGTTAATAAATTCTAAATATTTTTAACATATTTACAATTCATAACTTTGAATATATTAACATATTTTTTATAAAAATAAAAATAATTTTTAAAACGATGTTGTAGAATATAATTTGTTCTCGTCATAATATATTCAATGATCAATAATACTATCATATGTAAGAAATCTGAATGATGCTGTGGTTATATCACATTAGTTTATATATACATACACAAAAGTTATGAAGCTACATCTTTAAAAATAAACTAAAATTTATATTTGGAATTATCCCTATATTAAAGATAAATCTCATTTATTACAGAAAATTAAAGTCATGTTTAAAGAATGTTTTGATATATATATATATTTAAAAAATTAAATATTTAAATAATATTTTGATATATTAAATATGTTAAATACATTTTCTCTTAACATCACTTGTATAATCAAAATTTCAAATACACGTTACTCACCATTAAAACCACTCTCACCTAACTGTAACGTTTTGTTATATATTTATACCCTCCTGATTTAATGAAATATGTCACGTTATCATTATTGTAGTTAATTATGTTGGATTTATTCTAATTATGTACGTTTTTTCGTAATAAATATTTTTACAAAATGAATAACTGCACTGCCCAATGCTATTTATTATTTAACTGGTTTTTGCCAACCCAATTTAAATTTAGGATTTGTTTTGTTCCTCGCTTGTGTTGTTTTTTTTCATGTACACAATGGATATTTATGATTTCAAAGGTATGGAAGGGTATTATTCGAAATATATTAATTTATTTTAAAGTTTCAAAATTATATATGACTTATTTTTTTATATGAATTATCATATATTTTAAATATATATTAAAACATGAACTATATAATTACTTTCAATTTAACCAATGAAACGTACGTGTAACAGTAACATATGTGTACACGGGCTTGATATACACTCATAATCATTTAAAATTAACCATTATAATTAATGCATATTCTTTAACTGATATGATATTTATACGTAAAAGTGAAACAAAAATATATATAGTTTTCACAGTCAAATTATTATTTTTTTGTATTTTTATGAGATTTTCTTTTTATAAAATGAAATTAAAAAACGTATAATTTTTATAGGTGACATTTCGTATTGAGTGTATTTGGTAATAAACATGTTTTAAAACATTTGATTTGATTATATATCACACCAAATGTAAACTTAAACGAGTTTGAGATAAAATAATCTCGTAATGATAATCTTTTGGAAAAAATATCTTGTCCACGTTTAAGTGAAAACAAAAAATATAGAGAAAAGACTTTTAATAATATATTGAATCTGTCGTCAACTTATTAATTATTCGTAGATATAACATCCACGATTTGAAAAAAAAAATCGGATACTATATTAGAAGATTAAAATCATTCAATTTTTATATATTTTTAGTTTATTGTATTTATTATATAATTTTAAAATCATGTGATATCCTAAATATATATAATTTACACGACGTATAAGATTAATCAAATGCTATTTAATAAGGGAGAATATCAAGAATAATTTTATAGGATTTTAAAATTTCATGTATATTTTCGTAAACCTAATGAAAAAATTAGAGAAAAAAATTAAACGATTTGAAGCGATTACAAATGATTTCCAACAATTTCGAGCGATTTCAAGAGTTTCATGAGTCACATAGGTTACAAGGATAGCATGGATAACAACGGTCGCATGGATCATAAGGATCGTATAGATCGTTTGAATTGTATGATCATTTGGATCGGATATATCATACGAATCACATGGATAATTTCGAAATATCAATATTATAAGATAAAAATTAAAATTAATTTGTTTCAAAAAAAGATAAAATCTAAATAGTATTTTAAAAGTATTTTTGAAGATTTTTATTTTAATAAAAAAATTATATTTAAACTAAATGACTTAACTTTTAAATAAATTAAACTAATTTAGTTTTAGTGAGTTTCCACCGTTAAGATGATG
Organism: Gynandropsis gynandra; assembly: GCA_036759665.1. Classification (NCBI taxonomy): domain Eukaryota; kingdom Viridiplantae; phylum Streptophyta; class Magnoliopsida; order Brassicales; family Cleomaceae; genus Gynandropsis; species Gynandropsis gynandra. The sequence goes on along the minus strand of CM071874.1, from coordinate 882,213 downwards.
TTTTACGTCCTCTCGTTATTATCCAAATCTTCTCCCGTCCCGTTCAGACACCGACACGTGCCACCCGATCTCTTGTCCATATAGACAGAACAGAACTCATTACATTGGAATAACGGCGCCGTCAGTTTTGCCGTCAGAGATTCCCCGTCACTGTTAACGGAGTTTCGGGGACCACCAAACCACGAGACCCGCGTACAAAGAAAGCAAAAAAGCGCCTCATAACTTCAAATCCTGACCGTTAAAGCAAAAAAGCGCCTCATAACTTCAAATCCTGACCGTTAAAGCAAATCTCTCATACTCTTCATCATCTTTTTCTTCTCCTTAGCGACAAACCGAAAGTAAGAGGAAGTAAACATGGTGAGCACTTGCGACGGAGCTATGGAGGCGGCGGAGGTAAGCCGTGGAAAGGCACGACGGGGTGGAGATCGGCCTGACGGAAAAGCTAAGAGAAGGAAGGTCGAATCAGTCGGAATCTCACCGACGTATATGCAGCTGCGGAGCCGGAGAATTTTACGTACGAATTTAGTATCCCGGAGGAAGGTCAGTCTCGATCGGAGATCGGAAAACCCTAGCTTTATCTACGACGGTGGTGTTTCTTCCTCGTCTTGTTGCTCCGGCGACAAGTGGAACGTCCAGAAGGAAAGAGTCAGTGACATCGAAACGTCGACATTTGGGTGAGTAACCATTTTCAAACTTCTAAGTTATTTATTCTAGTAAATTAATTAATATATAAACTCTATATTAATATTAATATGGAAATATAGCATAAAATTTATTTAATTATTTTATTTTAGTTTATAAAATATGAATTATTATTTTTAAATTGAAAAATTCAATTTTTTTTTCTTAAAAACATTAATTTTGAAGATATAATATAAAAGTTACCAAACTTATTAATTTTTATCTATAAAATATAAATTATTATTTTGAATTTAAAAATTTTGAATTTTTATTTTTTATCTAAAAACACAAATTTATCAAATTAATCATATCCATACACAAATAAAAAAACTAAATCATTTTTAACTCTTTGAATTTTTAAATATTATCTTAAAAACATCAATTTATCAAATTATTCAAATTATTCGTATTTTGAAGTTAATGTTTTTAAAAAAATAGTAAAATTGTTGAAGGCCTCAGCAATAAAGTTAACTTCAACAATTTTCCCTTTATTTTTCAACTATTTCTTTCATTTTCTTATTCTTTGATATTTACCACTAAATCTTTCAGGAGTGAGACGATGCTGTTCATGCAGAGAAATTCATCTTCCACGATAAAGTCAACTGATGGAAAAGATTTAACGGTGAAGGTATCAGATTCAGAATCAAGAATGGCCCCAACGGAAGAGGAGCTTGAAGATTTCTTCTTGACGGCAGAGAATCAACACCGTGAAAAGTTCACGGAAAAGTAAGAACTTCAAAACCCTCCTCCATTTTTATCTGAACAGTAAAAAAACAAACCCTAACGAGGAAAAACTCAAAACTGGGTGAAAATTTTCAGGTATAATTTCGATTTACTGAAGGAGAAACCATTACAAGGGCGTTACGAGTGGGTTAAATTGTGAAAGCGAGTAATTATTGTTAATTTGATGGGTTAAAATGTGAAATGGAAGGAGAATGTGTGAGTAGTGAAATTACACAGAAGAAGATTCTGACTAAAGAAAGAGAGAGAAAACATTCTCAGGTACTTTTTAGAGAGAGAAAGCACCCAGAAAAGTCGTGTCTTTTAGCTCTCATAAAAGTCTGCAACTTCTATCCTTTTTCTGGGCTTCTTTTTCAGTACACTTTCTTCTCAATGGATAAATAAAAATTTTAAAAAAAAAATTCCCCCACTTTCTTTTGTCTTCTCTCTCTATTACATCTTTTTTTTATTTAAAAAACAACGTATTGTTCCGTTGAAAATCATCTTTTAGTCTTATTAACCTTTATCATATTTCCTTTTCTATTTTCAATTTTTATATTATTTCCCTTCAATTATCAAAAAAATCTATCTAAAATTTTTTTCTTTAATTTCTTTAATTTTTTTCTTTAATTATCGTTAACAGATAAATAATTGACGGATAAATAACAGACGAAATTTTAGATAGATTTTTTATAATTGAAGGGAAAATATGATGAAATTTAAAAATCCAGAAGAAAATAAGATAAAAGTCAAAAGAGAATATGACTACAACATGATTTTCAAAGAAGAATAAGTTGTTTTTTCTTTATTTTACTATATTATTAATTGCTTCAATTAATTCAAGTTTCCATTCTGTTCCAAATGATAAATTGGTTCATACATGTGAATTTGAGCATTTAATTTCTCTCAATCAATCTGGTTTTAATATATAAAAGAATTGGGAAAAAATAATTTATTTTTTGTGTATAATATGAATAAGGAAATCATAAATGTGAAGGTAGAGGAAATGTTGGGTGGATATCCACTGCCATGCCATGCAAACTATGGCCATCCCTACACTTACCCAACCTATACGCCATACATGCCTATTTTTTTAATGTTTCTGATTTTCTAAATTGGTTATGAATAATAAATCTTTATAGATATCATATTGGATAATATTTATATTTTCTTAACTAATTTTTAGATTTAATTAAAAAAACGTAGTATAAATATTAGGGGTATAAATAAATCAATCAAAAGTTTAAAATTGTTTCGAATGGATTCGGTTATTATTTTTGTAATTTTATTATTTATTTACTAAATGATCGGTAAAATATATAAATAACCGAATAATAATTTAACAATTTAGAATTCAATTTCACTTTGATTATAATATTTGTTGATCGAACCGTTTTGCAATTCAATTAAATCAAATCCGTTCAGTTTCAATTATTATTTAGTTATTATTTATTAAAATTCGAATAACTCATATGAACCCCAAAATTACCAACTCTAATACAAGTACATGATTTCATTTGAATTCGAATTCTATCTTTTAAATAAATTTATATACCAAATTATAATATATGATCTTAAAACAATATGTATTTGTAGTACCAATTGTTTTATATTGTGTTACATATATTAGAAAGAGATTTGTGGGTTTAGGTATGTATAATTTCAGTTAAACTCTTAAATTAAATTTTTGTATTGAATTATATTCAAACACATTTATCATGATATTAACATTTTAAATTTTGATTTCTCTTAAGCTAAAAAAATATAAAAATAATTTAATTAATGTAACTTTTTTAAATTGAATTATCTAAATTTTTATTAATTATCTCATGATTTAATTATATAGATGTCAATTTAAAATTATACAATTTATATACGCTAAAGGCATAATTAATTGCATATAAAGCCAGTTTTAATGACTGCGTGTTGTCTTACAAAGAATTATCACATAAAATATTACATCCCACATTATTTCCAAGACATTTATTTATTTATCAATTTAAAACTACAACCAAACATAGGCAATGTACCCTTGATACATTCCGATCCTATTGTATTTATTTATTAGATACCAAAACTAATCAACCATGATAGACATAACTCGGATCTGACAAATTGTGTGCATATTTTTTTAGAGAATTTTTTTGTTTGAGTTTAGTTTAAGTTTTAATTTAATATCAAATTTTAAATTGTTTGTTTGATATTTTCAAAATTAGAGTTTAGATCTAAATTTTAAATTTAATTTAGGTTTTCATAAAAATTAGAGTTTAAATTAACATTTTTGTAAGAAAATTACCAAACTATAAATTTTACATATAAATTATATTTGTTAATCATTTTTATTAATTTCAATTAAAAAGTTATAATGATTATAATTATTATTATTTATAAGTTAAAAAAATATTTTAAAAAATACAAATTAATCATATATAATATTAATTATTCAATTTAATAAAAATTATCAATTTTGATATTTTAAAGATATTTTAGTAATTTATATATTTTGGACTCAAAATCTGAGTCAGAATTCTAAAATTTAGCATTCAGAAAATTGAGTTTGGATTTCAAAATAAAATTGACCTAACGAACATAAAATCTAAATATGAGACTTAACTCCAAATCAAAGTTCTACAAAAGAACATGCCCTTTATGTTCATTCTTTTCTTTGCTTCTATTGCAAGGAACTAACAATTTTCTTTTGCACAAACCTTTGTTTAGTAGAAGAAATATAAAGACAAAAAAAAAACTGCCAAAATTGTGTTATAATGTAATGAGTTGGCTCATCTCGACTCAGTTCAGTTTATCATCAGTTTGCCAAAAAACGATGTGGTAAATCTCAATTCAACTCAAATTACCTTTAGCTCGATAAAAAAAAACAAGTTGGCTCACCAATTAAACCGTTTTATTTAATAGAGTTGTAACAAATAATATGTTAATCATCATCAAACCAAATAAAATATGTAAAATACAAAAAAATTAATTTGAATAAAAAAATTAATGAATATAAGAATAACTAAATAAAAATAAATTTATCGAATATCAAATAAAATATAAATATATAAATATTTTAATTTCAATCATTCGCAAAATACTAAGGAAAATATTCTTTGTTATTTTATTTATAATAAAAAAATTATTAATTCGATAGAAAAACAAAAAGGATGTAATATGTAAAAAATCTATTTTTTAGCTCATGAGCTAGTACGTCTAAGCTTTAATTTATTTTTAGTTTAGTTCGTTAGATTGTTTTGTAAACGAGTAGAAAATATCCAGCTCAGTTTGCTCAAAGATCTGAAATAGAATTGACTCATGAGCCCACAATTTATTTTATACCTCTATATCTTTGTCTGAATCTTGTGTTACACACACTGCATATCATTCCTATCTTCGTGCGGTAGAGGAGAAAAGTGGCAAGAAAAAATTGGGTTGTTCAAACAATTACAAATATAGGACATAATCAATGAGATCGAGAGTGCCAAGAAATGGTAGGAGTGGATGATATGCTTCGATTTGAATCTAGATATTCATAAGGCAACCATAGAAAAGGATCTGAAATCTATTCAAAATGTTTGAGAATCATCCTCTATCTACTCCTTGTTGGAGAACTATAACTCCTTAGAGATCGATAGAATAATCGAATCTTTGGCGGCGATAATTCAAAAATGGGATACGAAGACTTTCACTTTTGCTAGAGTCACTTCTTTATTATATGAGAGCAATCAAGAAGCAATGGAATGAGTATCTTCGTATCTGAAGATTTGAATTTGTCTGATTATGTTAGTGAATCGTGCACACATTGATCCTGAATCAGTCTCGATTAGATACTCATTTTCTTCTACGAGATCTTGCACCTCTAATTTCTTAAAGAATACAATGATGCGATAAGCACCATCGACGATTCCATAGTGGATGTCGGGGAGGTATTAGTGATGGCCATGGAGGACTTGAAATCCATAACTAAATGTATGATCGCTTCTAGTTACATCAAAAAGTGTGTGAGTATATATAAATCCATCAGGAAATCAACAACTGTATATAGGTTTAATCTGAATAGCGTAGAGACAACGACGATGAGGAAGGAGATAGAAAAGAGATAGAAAGAAGAAAGAAGAAGACAATGTAAAAGACATATAAAATAGAGAATAAGTAATTTTAAAAAATTTAAAATGACATGAGATTTTCGATTGACGTTGGAATTGTTTTCCTAATACAATCTCATCAGAAATATGACTATTTTTGTCCTTTAAATTTATGTCGTACGAGGAGATTAAGGAAGAACAGCATAAAGTTCAGATGTTTTTACGATTATGTTTTGTTAGTTGAGGAAGGTTTATATATTTTACTTAGTTTTAGGGAGAAATAAAAAAATCGAGGGTGGTTTAGAGATTATTAGACAATTTAGACATATTATAATAATAATTTTATTTATAAATTAAGTTTGTGATCCAAGTAAAAGTGAAATTTTAGTTATATATATCCCACATTATATAATGAAAAAATCTTATAAAAATATTTTTGTATACCACTGCATTAATTTTAAGGCAATTATGAAAATTTGTGTACCATTTTGGATTAAAAGGCTAGTTTATATATATAAATCTTTATAAAAAAGTTCAATTTTTTTCGCTAATTGATTAACATCACATCAACTATCATGATATCCACTTAAAACTTTTTTATTTAATTTTTAGCGTGCTATTCAATTACCAATTGATGTTCACTTTTTCCATACTATTCTCATCATCATGACCACTTCATAAACATTTCGGTTTTATTGTCATCCTTAGGCTCTTAATAAAGTTAGAAACTTTTTTTTACATAATTGATGAAATTCTTTGATATATATCTCACGATCTCATCATTGGACGGCAATCTCTTTTCAAGTTTTATTTTAATTTTCAATCGGTGATATGGTGTGTTGATTGAAAATTTCTATTAGATTTGGTTGTGATTGTGTTTGATTGGTTTTTAAGATTTTTTTATTTGTATTGATCTTTTTAGAATTCGTAAGAAGTTGTGAAGATGCCAACTGAGATCGAGATATTCCAAGGAGAGTTGTCGTCAAATGTTAATGTGGATGAAGAAATGCAGGAGACAATAGTTTCGGTCACAAATCCGCATGTTGCCAATATTATCAACAATAATATAATAATAACTTTAATAATATTTGTAATATTAATATCCTATGAGTAATACTATTTACATGTCAATGCTAATGAAAATATAACTCGGTCAATATAAGGGCAAAACCAATTAGTCGATATAAATCGGTAGGAACATAGTTGATTATTTAGTATACCCAACAAATACAAATCATTTTATTTATATTTCTATATTTCAAACTCTTTATATATCAATACAAAATTAAAATTAATTATTACATACTAAAGCTAATGAATTTAATCTATTACCACACTTTTATAATATTGTTTGAAAATATGTATTTGGGTAAACATATCATTAATTTTAATAATGATTCAAATCTTGTCTATGATGCTTGGTTACAAACGGATCAACTCATCAAATCTTGGATTATTGGAACCTTATCAGAGGAGGTGTTCAGTCACAGTGTTCAATCATATTGTTGGAATGGAATCCACAATCAAAATTTGGAATTCTCTTATAAATCATACAATCAAAGACCAGTAGCTCGTGAGTTTGATCTATTTGCTTCTTTACAAATGTTTACATAGGATGGCAAATCAATGCCTGAATATCTTAGTTAGTTTAAGGCAATTTGTGATAAACTAAACTCAATTGGAAAATCAGTACTTAAACCAATGAAGATATTTAGATTGTTGCATGGTTTAGGAAAAGAATATGAACCAATGTAAAACTGAAGCTTTTACTGAACCAATGAAGCTTTTGTTCAGATGTTCTTGAATGGATCCATCAATGAATCCAAGAAGTTTCTGGCTTCGGAGTAAAGACTCGATTTGTATTTTTCAAAACAAAAAATTTAAATCATTGAGTTTTATAGTGACAAAATTTGATATGTTTATTATTAAAACAAAAACAAGCATAAACAAACATTTCCATAAAACCTAAAAACAATAAGGTAGAGTAAACATTATTCAAACGTATCATAAATCATTATTATAACCTGAATAAATGACGTAATGTAATAATATATATATATATATATAAGTTATTTATGATAATGATAAGATGTCTTCCGCATCATCTTCATGAACTCGTTGAAATTAACTTCTCCATCTTCTGCACGAATTAGAATAAATTATTTAATTAATAAATTTTAATACAAAAAAAATGCATATAATGTTTTAACTTTGAAAACATTGGTAATTTTTTTACAATTCTATAAAATATCTTACTTTTGTAATTAAAAATTTAAAATTTTTAAAAAATTTATATAAATAATTTTTTCATTCTTACGATCTTGATCTGCTTCTTGAATCATTTCTTCAATCTCTTTGTCGGTAAAATTTTCTCCGAACTCCTTAGCCATATGTTTGATGTCATGGTAAGATATTTTCCCCTTTACAATGAAATTAATAAATGAAGATGGTAAAAAATATAATGAAATAAAAAGTTTAATTAGATTCATTATATATATATATCACATACATTATTGTCGTGGTCGATGATCTGAAAGGCTTTGGAGAGCTCTTCTCTCGAATCTCTCTCACCGAACTTAGTTGTTATCATTTGCACGAATTCGTCGAAATCTATTGCTCCACTTCCATCTCTATCTACTTCACTCATCAATTCATTTATTTGCTGCAATTTTAGATATATTAATATATATAAAAATTTAAAAGTTTGAAATACTCAAAGACCATATATATAAATAAATTCATTTATTAGATACATTAATATATATACATGAATTTAATTAAATTTAAAAGTTTGAGATCGTCAAAGACCATATATATAAATGAATTCATTTATTTGCTGCAATTATATATATATATATATATATATTTGAATTTAATTAAATTTAAAAGTTTGAGATCCGCAAGGACCACATATATAAATATATAAATGAATGAATGATCCATATTTTTGTATGTAAAACAAGATAACAAATTATCCCTCAATTAAAGCATTTAAATCACAATCACAATCCAACATCATAAAATTTAAATCAAGATAAACTAAATGTCAAATATCATATGAATTTAGATCTATTTGTATTTAATAAATAATTAAAAAAATTTAAAATATACGAATTCATTATTCATGTTCAAACCGACCATAAGACAACATATTATATAATATATATACATGTATTAATACCAAATTAAAACCATGAAAAAGGAAAACAAACCTCATCATTCATCTCGAAACCCAGGGTCCTGTCAGTCCATTTATCATGTTTAATTTCAAGACGAATTCAAGAAAATTAATTATTTGATTATGGTTTTGAGGTACAAATAATTATGAATTACCGCATGGCAACGCTGAGTTCGGTGGCATCGATGGTGCCTGATCCAAAACCAGACTAAATTATATCAAAATCTGAAGTGGGGATTAAACCGGAATAAACCGAAATAAACCGGTGAGTACCTGAACCATCGATGTCAAATAGATCGAAGACTTCTCTAATCTCTCGCTTCTTCTGTTGGGTTAATCCATAAGTTTTGCCTTTGGGTGTCGGACCTCTTCTTCTCAGTATGGCTCTTTCCGACATGAAACTAACTGTTTCTTGTGGGAGAAGAAAGAGACAAAACGATGGATCGAGATGAGAGATTCCGATGATGTTCTTCCTGTTCGAGTTATTTATGAAGGACCCTTGAAGATTTAAATAAATAAAATTAAATAAACTTAAAATCGACTACTTGTAAGAGTTTATATTTCGCACGTTGTTGTACGCAAAGCTTAACCATTCAATCCACTTTTGTTAATATTTTTAATATTTTTTTTAGTTAGTTAAATGTTGACGTAGGGATATGGAATTAAAATTAAAATTAAAATTCTACTTGATTGTTTTAGTATTATATTGGAATACATAGACTAGTACAAAACAACAATTAAAAGTTTTAACTATTGTTAGTTTAAAAAAACCATCTTATTGTTATTTATACCATACAACAATTAATAGGAGGATGTTGATCATATTCGTTTATATTCGTTTTCGGGGTGATGAGGACGTCGGACTTGAGGTGGAGTTAAAAGGAGGGTCATATCAACGAAGAGCTAACGCAAAGAAACAAACGGACATAATCTTTTCACGTTTACTCAGACATAGACGAGCAAAGAGCTTGCGTAACAAGACAGCAGAAATATTGATGAGGCATGGAAAACTCTTAAAGAATGATTCAGACCCAACTCAAAGAAACGACACGTCGTTCTTCTACATTGAAACGAGCTTCAATCCGTCCATCTAGGATCGACGGGCTCGGGTGATACGAATAAAAAAAGGCAGAAGATAGAGATTTTTCCTTATCCTTTTCAATGGCCAGAAAATCATCTTCAAGGGTTAGGAAATATTCTAACCAATTTTATCCCACCAAATCATCTTCTTTCTCATTCTGAAGACTTCTAACGACCATAAAATCTTTCCAACAGCTAGCAGATCAATTTGTTATCCATCTTTTTATACACTTTCCTTATTGTATCATGAAATCTCTCCTATATAAAGAACTTCATTTCATTTATAATGTCACCATTGAAATTTGAAAAATCAAAATCTTTTTTTATTTTTGAACGGTGCCAAAAACACGTTGACTTCAACTTTTTTTCGGGAACAATTATTGAACCATTATCCGATCGTATCAAGAGGCTTCAACACCTTTTGGATGTCCATCGCTCCGCCCTAAACACTTCAACTTCCATCCTCCACCATAATTGAACAAATCTCGGTATTCAATTGAATTCCATACAAATTTTCAAATTAAAATCTAATAACAAAGTGAAAATGCAAAGATAACCGCTAGCAACTAGTCTTTCTTATCTTTTTGCCAAAGGTGATTGAATATAACCCAACCCTAAAGCTTAATTCAAGGATTCAAATATGTCCAAAACTATTATATATGATTAATCATATACTTAGTGGATTAAAAATGATTAATCATTATGATCACTAGTACTTACTATACATGGAAAGCCTCCCTCATAACATTCAACACCCGATTAGCTACTTCATTTCCAAACATCCTAGGAAAGCTTGATGCAAGATCTTCTTCTATTGAATTCCTTCTAAAGCTTTTATCTCTTCTCTCTAATTCCACTTTCTCCTTCTCTCCCATCACTCTCTTCTCTTCCCCTACACACCGTTCTAACCATACCCCGACAACTTCCTTCGCGGTTGGACTCACATGGTCCCTCAGAATCTCCTCCATTCGTTCCTCTTCTGCGTCCATTACCAGTATTGCAGCTGTCGGAGAGAACGCACATCGGACAAAAAGTGATGGTGATGTGTATGGTTTTACTTCTGGTAGTTTCATTAGGGTTTGTCGGAAGGAATCTAGATTAGTTTCTTCATAAAATGTCTTGAGGTAATCTTTGTAGAGGACGAGATCTTTCCGGTGTGGGAGGTCTAAGATAAGAACGATCGATGTGGGACTGCTTTGGATGAGTTCGATCACAAAATTTGGAGATTCTGTGGATGTGTTTAAGTAACCAGACATGCTTGTTATGTCTAGAGATGTTCCTGTCGGAAGCTTACAGTGTATCCAACTTCCTAAAATGAAGTCGATCTGAAAAAAAAAATCATGGATCCAAAAAAAAATATCATAAAAACTTTTGTGATTTCCACCGATTTTGCATCCTAATTTTCAATTCATCAAGAAAGACATCGAAAAAGCAGATCTCAGCAACTAAATCACCACAGCCATGACCGATCATTTGGGAAACCAATTAACCGAAATAAATTCTTACCGGAGAAGAAATCTCGCCGGATCTTATGTAAATAGAGGCTTCAGCGTTCCCGGTACTGTTCGTGAAGTTCCGAACATCGGGAGGAAGCGTACAGGGGAGGAGCTGAGAGCCGAGACGATCCTCCACAGTTGACATGAGATCGGTCATGAGGCGTCGGCGCGTGGACGACACATGCGGGAAGTCCATGAACTTCCGGCGGAGATCATCGTGCGGCTCCATCGATCTAAGTTGAGCAAAGATTGGCTTCGATGATGGCGGCCGCGAGAGAGAAGAAGAAGGAAAAGTGAACAGCGACAGATTCGATGAGTGTAGAGAGTAGCAAACCGTAAGAGCCATCCGTTTTTGTTTTCTTTTTTTTTTGTTTCAGAATTTATCTTATTTTTATACGCTAAATATTTAAAATATACTTCCATGAAATTAATCGTGAATAAATTTAACCCTTTCAAATTTTTTTTAAGAATTAATTTAATAAATTTTTCAATTTCCCAAACTAGCTCAAATACAAATGTATAATCCTAACAGCGATATTTAGACATATAATTTATTTCTAATTAAGAATTAGGAAATAAAATAAATATAAATATGGCATATGGAATGAACTATGAGGTTTTAGTATATTGTTTGGATCGTATGTGTTTGTTTGAATTCTATATATTGAAATTTACAACATTTTGATTTTAAGATTCAACACTTTGACGGTGTAATTTAGGTTGTAAATGGTTGTTACGTTTTTTGTCAAAAGGTATTTTTATATCATTCTATTTAAATGTACGAATGTATTAATGTTTTCATTATAACTATTTTTTATATTTAATTTATACAATATTCCTTCATTAATCATATTTATTTTTTTATCTCAATTATCTTTTTTTTATTTATCATATTTTTATTTATTCGTTTTCAAATATCATTTATTTTATCAAATCTTAATATTCATCTTCAACATTCATATTTATTTTAAAAATATTATTCAGCAATTAATTTTGTTTTCTCTACCAAATAAAGTTATTTTAGAATCAATTATATACATATATACATACATTTATTTATATATTAATTTAATACTAATCATATTCTTCCTTAATTATTAAATTTTAAACTTTTTTCTTTAGATTTTTTATTTATCTTATTCTCTTTGAATTTATAATTTTCATCTCATTTCCACCTAAATTATCAATAAACATCATATTCTCCATCCGTTAAATTTTTTAAAATTTTCAATCATCTTCATATTCTTCCATTCAGATTCATATTTTTAAAATTTATTTTATGTTGTGTTATTTCACATCAAAACATAATATATAAACTCTTATATATAATATTGGACACCCTAAACTCTCAAACTAATTTTTGTTATTAATTAAACTAAAAAATAAAAAGAAAAAATCTCGTAGGGAATCGAAGATCGAATAGAAAAGGGAAGAGAAGAAAATCTCTTAATTCAATCTCTTTATCTATCTTTGGCGGTACTACCATTTGAAATTAAATTAAATTTCAGTTTAGTATATTTTAATCTTTCAAATTATGAAATAAGTTTGTTTGTTATTACCAGTTTCAAGTCATCTATCATCCGCATAATCCTACTAACATGAATGAACTTTTCTTTAGCATAAAGTTCATTCCTTCTTGTTTACCAATTTTCAATATGTTTCATCCTCTTCTCCTTATTATCTTTAATAGAAAATATTGTTACTCTTAACCATTTGTTAGATTTCGTAAGAGATTATTTATAAAAAATAGTTATTAATTATGTATATAAATACATGAAGATATTGATTAATAAAACTCAAAACTTAAGTTTTTCAAATTATTATCCATCCTTCTTTTTGCTTTGGTAAATATAAATTTTTTAAAATTAATATTTGATATTAATTAAAATCAAATTTGATGATTTTATCATTTAAAAAATAATTACATTTATTCCATACACACGTATTCCTCCAAATTGTTTAGAGATTGTGTGTCTACATAGCAATTAATTATACATGTATTACGGACAATGACCAATCTATCTAAGACTAAGACTCACTTCAAGATATAATAAAAGTTCCGACAATTTTTTGTATTAATTATTCAGTTCTGTCATTAATTACACACCTTGCCACTCTTCCACATCGGCGCGTGAACGTTAAACTCCACGTGGGACCCACCAACCACGAATTCCTCCTCCCGGGCCCGCTTCTTCCCCTCTCCCCTCAACCAAACTCCGAACAATTTCAGACCTTCACCTGCCTCCGTCTCATCGGCGCCGGACCTCTGCTTACGTGTCACTGTTCCGGCCATCCTATCAATCTCATCGGGCCCCACCTTTAAGTGGTCCGCCAGGAACTTCACCAGCTCGTCTCGTTGCCTCTTCGCCGCCGCGAGCTCCGAACTCAGCGTCTCGTTCTCTCGTCTCAGTTTTTCGTTCTCGTCGGACAGATCGGCGACCATGTTCGCCGCCGTCTCCACTGATCCCGGGTTCTTCGATCCCGGCGATGACGTGGAGCTCGACCCTAAATCCTCGCCTGCTGAGTTCGACTGCGACGGTGGATGATGAGTCGTCACCGTAACTGACTTCCGCCGCCGTATTTCCGACAGCAGCTCCTCCTGTCCTTGTCGGAAATTCTCGTTCGCGAACTCCCATTTGTCGGACACAACTTTACGGAACCCCTGCAGAATTTAACCAAATGCCCCCAAAAATTAATTCTGAATTTCTAAACTTTTAGGAAATATAATATAATCTGAATCAAAATCAAACAATTATTAATATTTCTAGAATATTACAATATGAACCACTAGAATCAAACCTGATAAATAAAACTGATAAATAACTGCTATGTAATAAAATAGAAACGAAAAAATATAAAAATGATACATCAGATTTTTATATGATTCGGTAAAATGTTATATTTATAGATAAATAATAGAAGTTTTATATCGATTTTTGAAAAACTACAATATTTTTATCAAATTATAAAAGAAAACAACTATATCTATTTTTGAAAAATTAAGTTTTATATCGACTCTTGAAAAATTATAAGTTTTATAACTATGTGACAAAGAGGAAAAAACTTCTCCAAATCCAAAAAAACCTTAAAAATGAAAAAAAGACAATTCTTTCTTTTTTTTACTTCCTCTCCTTATTTTTTTATGATAAAATTAATATAAAAAACAGCAAATAGAAAACATAATTCTTAAAATTGTTGTGCTACTATATCTTTTTTTCTTATTTTTCTACTTTCTTCACCATTCTCCACTGATTTAACTTTTCGAGTAAAATTATTTTACCACCGCAAATATTCCTTCTGGTTTACATAAATTAATAAACTGGAAATGAGATTAATTAAAAAGAAAATATTGAATTAACTCACATAAGTATTGAGTTGACGAATGAAGCTGGAGAAATTATTGTGCTTAAAATATTTAGGAAGAAGATCCTTCGCGAACTCCGCCGTCTTCCAAACGACAAACCCCGTCCCGTTTTGATTCCACGAAACGACGTCGTCAGTGCTGACATCATCCACAAGCTGATAAGTCTTCGTCAAAAACGGCGCCGGAACCGATCTTTGCGCCGCCGCCATCTCCGGCGGAATCAATAACCCTAAAAAAGTTTCCTTTTATTTAAAAAAACACACACCGAATAGGAAAAAAGCAGAAAACTTTGATGTCCTCAACAACTAAAGAGCAAAAGGGCAGTGAGGAATTCCCAATCCCAACAGTAAAAACCGGAGAGGAAGACAATGGAACGGAGGAGATCGGAGGTTTTTTTGGTTTCTTCCATTTAGGGTTCGCCGGAAAAGATGAAGAAGACGATCATAATTCGTCGGAAAGATGACGTGGCGAGAGAAAACTAGGATTTGGAAGAAGAGTTAGAAGATTATATATATAGATCATGAAAATGGGTTCAACGAAGGCTGGTTCTAGAAGTTCTTGGAAACACAAAATTCAAAGTTTTATAAATTAGGGTTTTTATTTATTTATTTTTTTATGCTGAAATAAAATGCGTTCAGATGTTGTGTCGGGAAAAACAATCTAATCAAATCTAGATAATAGATATTAGACCTAATTATAATATTCACAAATTTAGCATGTATTACTTTGATTTTACGAGATTGTGATTGGGTGATTTAATTGTTTTGCTTTCATAATAATTCTTGTAAAATTATCCGGCAAGATAAATTTATGGGATTTTTTTAAAAAAATATTATAAAGTCTTATTTAAATTATAAAAAATAAAAAAATTTAACGTGGTCAATTAAAAGACAGAAACTTCGTTTGATTTCGAGCAAGTATTCTGCTTTTTCTTTTTTATATTTATTATTTATTATTTGTGATTTTAATAATATCCTCACCTAACATTTCTTGATTTCTCATTTGCCTACCAATAAGCTTTCTTTATCCTTTCTCTTTTGTGTTTATCTTTAGACCAAGCTCTTGGCACAACTACGCATATGTAAAAACATGTACATTTATTATTATATTAAACTAATGATACATATTGATCATTAAATAACATATTCTATATTCAAATTCTTCAAATGGAAATATTCTAGATGTATTATATCATAAATTTTATAAACTATATATATATATATCATTTATTTGCCAATGTAAGTTTATTGAATCAAATTTCCAAAAAAATATCATATGATATAAAATATGTATGACCTTTACTAATACTTTGTAATTACATAATATTTCTAGTCAACAAAAGTGAAAATTGGTGTAAAAAATGTAGGAATGAAGATGTAAAAATATTATTTGAGTGGCCAAAATTAAATAGATATTTTTTAAACAAAAAAATTTGACGTTTGTCAACAGAGACATATAACATAATACCAGTATTGATCTTTTTCTATTTTCTTTATTCATCGTCTCTTTGTTGCTTTATTAGGTATAGACTCGCAAAACATATATTTTCTTTTAACAAATCAGTAATATCTTAAAATATATTAATTTATATTTTTTAGAAGAAAAAAAATCCCAACAAAATTTAAAATTTTATAAAATAAAATGGGCCATTTTTATTTTCTATTTAGCAATCTTATACGGAAAATTACAAAAATTCAATATAGTGTTATATATATATATATCAATTAATTTTGAGTTGAAAATTTATCATTTTTTATATAGTATATAAGAGTCCGAAATTCTAATTGTGTGAGATTAATTTAAGTGGAATTTGATTCAAGATTGGTATATACTGACTATCTCCAAATAAATATTATGAATTTCTAAGTTATAAAAATCTAAATGGTATATAAAATGTATGAATCAAATCTACATATCGTCATTCATCTAAAAAACACGTGATTTATAATTTTTTTGAAATATACATGAAATATTAAGTTAATTGATTAAAAATTTGACCAATGTTTCATTAGAATATAATGATATTATTGTAGGAAAAGGTCAGAAAAAAAAAAGAATACGTGTTAAAATAAAACTTAAACGGAGGGTTATATATCCAAACAATCTGGATTTAAGTGCGATCTAATCTTAATTAGATTTCTGTCTTTGTAATTATTGTTTGGCCATGTGTTAGTGTCACGCGTAATCCATCACTAGTTTTATTCTAATCCCATCACTAATTATATAAGAAAATGAAATCTTTAAATGTTCTAGAATTTTTTTTCAATATTAGTAATCATCTTAATTATGGTTAGAAATGGCATTAAGCAAGAGAATGACGTCATTAATTGCTGAGCACATATCAGATACCCGAATATTAATTATATATCCGAATTCCAAACATTCTTTTATATATTGTAAACCCTTTTATATTTTAATTAGTTTGATAATAACAAACTAATTAACATATCTAGGGTTTTAGACATTTTTTTTCAAATTGTTTTTAAATTTGTGTTATTGTCTGAAACATATATTTACCAGAATTTTTAGAATTTTAAATTATTTTTAATAGCTTTGATATTAAGTTATCAAATTAGACCCAAAGTTAAATTTTTTATAGTATGACATGATATCAAATCGTTTTTTGAAAAAAAAAACAAAAACTTTTTTGAATAATAAAATATAGATTTATGTGTTTGTTGATAATTGACTATGGTTATATGTTATTTTTTAAAATGATTGTTTAAAATAATTTAGATTATTTCTAAATATACAATAATCCGTGAACATAATTTATATTTAACAAGATAATGACAAATTTCAAAGATAAATTATATATATATAGATAAAACCATAATGATAATAAAAATACCAATATAAATTAAAACTGAATTAGAAATCGAAGGCTTAAATATAAACTCGGAAATATTATAATTCTATTATTTGAATCAAATTTGAAATAACATAAAATATTCAAATATAAAAAAAAACGAATTGGAACATTTTTGTAAAATCTCTAAGACAAAAAAAAAGATAAGATCAATTGTTGTGTTTAATAACAGAGCTGCCACAGTTGAAAGATGCCAAGTGGCAAATGACCAGTCATCAAACAACGATATCTGACGTGGCATCATTTCATTGGCTCCTCTTATCCTTTAACAGATTTTATCTCCGTTTTTATCCTATTTTATTTTCTCAAAAATAATAATAAAAAAAATAATAATTTCCGATCATTATGCTTAAAGGGGCCATGGTTTGATCGGTAACTGAAAAACCGCAGCCATGACTACACTTTCCGGGAGCTCATTGGCCGTTGGATTCATCGGAGATTCTAACAAACAAAGATCCTCACCGTCGATCTCCAATTTCTCATCTCGTCGTCCGTTTCTGATTCCGTGCGCCGTTAAGAACAAATCAGACGCCGCCGATCTGCTGCGGAAGCCGGAAACGGCGCCGGAAAAGGTAATTTTTCGTCCGGCCGATGACGTGACCGTCGATTGGGAGGATGAGATCTTGGCGGAAACAGTTCCGCTTGTCAATTTTGCCAAAATGATCCTTCACTCAGGAAGGTAAATAGAATAAAAAAATCTCCAAAATTAGTGAAAATTTAAATTCAAAATTCATAATTTGAATGTTGATTTGATGATTAAAATAAAAAAAATAAAAAAAAAGATACAAAAATGGAGAGAGATTAAGTCGGGAGCATGAGAAGGCAGTGAGGGAGAAGCTGCTTCCGTACCATCCAGAATACGAGAGAAAGACACAAGGCGTCGTTAACTACATCAAGGTAATTAATTAATTAATTAA
Source organism: Gynandropsis gynandra (assembly GCA_036759665.1). Taxonomy (NCBI): domain Eukaryota; kingdom Viridiplantae; phylum Streptophyta; class Magnoliopsida; order Brassicales; family Cleomaceae; genus Gynandropsis; species Gynandropsis gynandra. Next base: position 863,829 of record CM071874.1, on the reverse strand, counting down.
TTAATGGATTTTAATCTATTATATTTTTATATTAAATAGTAAATTAGATAGTACAATTTTAAATTAAAACATCAATTTTAAAAATTACAACAAATTCTCCAATGATAAATTAGTAGAATGTTTAATGTTTTTATTTTGAAGTGGTTTACGAATTTACCATTTAACCTATTTGTCTTGTGCCTAGTTCGTGTATTCACATTAAATTCCCTTTGTAATTAATTATAAAATTTTTACTATATATGTATATATGGTCACAGCTCAATTAATATTATATCATTCTAAATTCTAGAGCTAATTTTTAATTTGAATTGGTGTCAAACACATTTGTCAAGTTATTTAGAGTCTGAAGATGTAATTAGGGATCAAATCGGGGTAAACAAAAAAACTTTTGTTTTAAAGTTTTAAAAATAGTTTTTGGATATTTATGTCAAATATATGAATTGGTTCTAACTAATTCCAAAATCTAATTCAAGAGTTTAGAGTTGTTCATTATCATATATATGAGTCCAAAGTTTATATCTAATCGATATGAAACAATTTATCATATCAGACGTGATGACAGAAACTAATTAGACGTCAACCCATTTGATAAATTGATATAATTTGAGTTTGTAAAGATGTTAATTAGGGATTAATCGGGATTAACAGGTTGATAATCACCCGGAACACGGGAACACGAGATGTATGTTCGTGGTATGGAACAATGGTGAAGAGATAGATTTTTCTTACAGGAAATGTGTTAAAGGTTTTATAAGGAGGAAGTATCCTTTTCATGCTGAAGGTTTCATCTTCAAACATCTCAATGCTCCCATTCACAGACCTATGATTCCTTACGACCATTACATCTAATTATATATATATATACACTTTTGTGTGTGTGTCATATATGAATGTGAGATTTGTATTGTACAAAATAACTATGCTATATAAAATGTTCGGCTAGTGATATATTTTGTATTTAAATTTTAAGGAATGTTATACATGAAAAGACGCCTTGAGTATATGGCGATTGATGGAGAAACTCTAATTGAAACAATAACTTTCAAATCTCATGCAAAAGATTATGGATTCATAATGTAAGAAGATAAATTTATTGAGGAGAATCTAGATATCCAAAATATACTTTCACATTAATAAACCTCAAGGTAAATGTGGAAGAGCATTACCAAACCATTTACCTAAGCAAGTCATTGTCATCCTTCATTAGTCCTTTAGAGAGGTTCTAAAATATTCAAGAATATTTATAGTTGTCGAGAAATAAAGGAGACAACTATGACGAAAGAGTTAAAACTTTCAATTCTAAGAAAAATCAACAAATCGAGAGGATAAATACGTATAATCCGGATCAACAGTTCGAATAAAAAGTGATTTGAGTTGTAATGTAAAAGGAGTTGAGACGATGAAGATAAAGTCTTACCATGATTCAACTTTTGTTAACACAATTCAAAAGTATTCATCAACTCAAGAGGAATTTAATCTCTCTTGGTACTCAAATCACAACATTGTTGGTATAAATCGATGGGTAGAATTCTTCAAATGATTAAAGGTTGCAGAACAGTTATGAAAGGAATTTTGAGTGATGGTATGTACATCTTGAGCTACTCTTCACGGAAAACCACCAAGTTAATACTTCATAGGATAAAACAAGTCTCAAACGTTGTAGATTAGGCTAAATGAGTCGGAAAGGATTCTCATTAAAGATACTCTACTCTCTACAATCACTTTTGTGGAGATGATTAAAATAATATGATGAGGTTGAGACAAATTTCAGGTCTTGCTATCGATTTTCCAGGGTATTTCCTTTTAAAAATAAAAGTTGGTCTAGGAACATATTGATTTAGTATTTTGATATTCAATAATTTAAGGAGTTGAGACGATGAAGATAAAGTCTTACCATGATTCAACTTTTGTTAACACAATTCAAAATTATTCATCAACTCAAGAGGAATTTAATCTCTCTTGGTACTCAAATCACAACATTGTTGGTATAAATCGATGGGTAGAATTTTTCAAATGATTAAAGGTTGCAGAACAGTTATGAAAGGAATTTTGAGTGATGGTATGTACATCTTGAGCTACTCTTCACGGAAAACCACCAAGTTAATATTACATAGGATAAAACAAGTCTCAAACGTTGTAGATTAGACTAAATGAGTCGGAAAGGATTCTCATTAAAGATACTCTACTCTCTACAATCACTTTTGTGGAGATGATTAAAATAATATGATGAGCTTGAGACAAATTTCAGGTCTTGCTATCGATTTTCCAGGGTATTTCCTTTTAAAAATGAAAGTTGGTCTAGGAACATATTGATTTAGTATTTTGATATTCAATAATTGTATATTTAAAAATAATATTTTTATATTTTAGATAATTTATTTTATCTTATTTGATAATTAATGTTTTGTAGAGTTCTTTTAAATGAAATATTTTAGCTCGCGAGCTAGGTCGTCTTCTGGCGAGCTAAAGGCGACTTGAGCTTAGGATTTCTCAGCTCGTTTATAAAATGAGTGGAGCTGAGCCAGTTCGTTTTCTGGCGAGCAGACGGCGAACAGAGTTGAGCCAAATGAACCAACTCATTTTACCCCCTTAATTAATGATGAAGCTTGAATACATATCACTTATAAGTGGTAAAAAAAAACATCTTGTTGAAGGGCTTGCTTGAAGAACTTGGTTTTAATCAAAGATCGGTGGAGGTATTTTGCGACTTACAATATGCCATAAGCCTTTTAAGGAATAATGTTCATCATGATCATACTAAGCATAGAGATGTAACAATCCACTTCATAAGAGATTTCGTTTCTAAAGGAAATATCAAGGTTTCGAAGATACACACTCAAAATAATTCATCAATTGCATTAACAAAGACATTGTAGACCAACAAATTCAAGTCATCCATAGATTTGTTGAGGTTAACTCATGATTAGTGAGTTAAATTGCTATCTAGAATATAAGGTATTTGGTTTAGATAAGTTTAAATAACATATCAGATGGATATTTATGGATTAATATCTCAGATTCAAAAGAGATGAATCTAGGGTTTGTTGATTAAGTTTTAGAGGTTATGCGATGAGAAATCGAATTCAAAGGCATAATTGTAGTTTTGTTGTGTTGAGTGTTAAGTTAGTCGTGAGTAAGGGCAAAATGGTCAATTCTTGCAACGGGTAAAAGGGAAACAAAAAACGTGAGAATTCAATAAAAGCATCTCAATGATATTTAATCTAATATTTCTTTGTGTTTGTACTTGTATGTTGAGAGTTTTCTCTCAAAATTTTGTGTATCAAACATACCTAATAAAATCGAAGTTCTTCTCATTAATCGATATGACCTCGTAAACTCATTGCATTGATCATTCATTATGTTTTCTGCATTTTCACAAGAACTAGTTAAAACCCAATAAAAGTTTATTTTCTAATATATTTCGATCTTTGGTATAAAAGTTTATTGAAATTTGGTATATATTATTTATTGATATTTAAATAACGAAATGTTATTAAATAAATGAATAAAATAATATTATCTTGAAAAAACCAAAAATTGAATTTATAATTAAATTTGAACGTTATTGAGATGTTGAAAATTCAAAGTTTGAAGGATATTCACCGCCTTTCATCTCATGTTGATGTGTTCATCGAGTCATGGATTCAACCTTTACTTTCATAAATTGGAATGTTTTTACTCTTTTGTTTGATGATACATGAAAAGTTAGTTTGCAACTAACTCGATCCAAAAGTTAGAACAAAAAGTGCAAAGTTGTTTAACATAATGTATAATTTCATGATTTTCATATTCTAACCAACATGAAATATCACAACATAACATCATTTATATTGACATCATAAAAAATCTATTAGGACCAAATTTAAAATTTAAATCATGACTTCCAAATTACCTACATTATATATGTGTGTTTATGGATCCATGTTATAACTTACGTGAACTGATATAACATAATTTATGAGAGATATTTATACATGAATGGATTCCTAATTCAAACCGAACTCAATTTTTTGGTATATTTATATTTTATCCTCTATCTTTGAGCATGCATATTATTAAAGGTTCAACATTAAAACATTCAAATCAGAATGAATCATGTTCAATACCATGATAAATGAGTTTGAAATAAAAAAAATAACTCAAATTTTCAAGATTATCTAAAATAATATATAATGTTTATATATCTATATATAACAAATGTAGAATAATACAACATAACAATATGCAAATCTTTAATTCTAAAACTATTTTTCTATTGAACTTTTGTCGAAACTCTATATAGTTAATTAATCTCAATGTAATGGATAATGACAATATTGTATTTCTTGTAGGTCTCTCCTATGTTATATTGTTTAGGTGATCCATTTTGATCCATCAATGTATTTATTCATAAGCAAAACTGGTAATGATACCAATATTGTCTTTAACGTTTCTAGTTTAGGGACGGATGTAAAACATATTTATAATTCGGTCTGGAATAAAAGAGAGATAATAATTGTGTTACCTCAATTACTATATGTTCTTTAATATATTTGAAAATTATGAATAAATTAGGGATTACATTATCATGTTTTAATATATATCGATTTGAGATATGAAATGTCCGATCAGAATTTGTAGACAATTTAGAGATTAATTTTAATGTTAGTCTTATAACTATAAAAAAAATCTTAAAATTATGTCACAAAATTGATGTTTTCTAATAACAAGGGTCCCATTGCTTTCAAATTGGATTAAAAGTAGTTTAATGAATCGAATAGAAGTTGTACATCACTTTCAATTAGCATCCTCATTATTTTTCATCGATAATTCAAAATTTGTTTCTTCTTATTGTTTTTTCCTTATATCATTTTTCTACAAATCAATGTTTAACTAGGACTAAAAGATTTAGTGAGAACAAAACCCACATAATAGTTTATTAAAAAAAATATATTTTATTTATATTATGAAACCGAAAAAAATGATTACAATTTCTTACAAATTTGTATTCGCATTGTTGTAAGAATAATCCTAATTTAGAAGTCCTAATCAAAAGGTAAAATCGATTTAGTCTTTATATCACATAATTTTAACAAGTATGCGGTTTCGTTAAGTCATTTACAATTCATTAATAATAATTTATTATGTTCATTTACAATTCATTAATACTAATTTATTATGTCTTTGTCTTATTTAAACCCTAATAAATATTGATATGAAATAGAAAAAGACAATTGAGCTAATGCATGTTGACTAAAATGATAAAGAAGAAAGAGTTAGAAAAGTCAGTTTGGTACTACAAAAAGATCCAAAGGGAGAGAACACCCTTCTCTTCTCTTTCTTATTCCATTTATAAAATAATAATATTATAGTGATTTGCATTCAATAAGATAGTTAATTTTTTAGTATATTTTTCTAAGGGTAATATAGATGGTAAAATTGGCGAAGTTTTACTTAAAAATTGTAAATTCAAACATTCAAATCATTAGTTTTATAATTTTCTTTCGTCTGTTATTATAATATAAAATAAAATGATTATAACGATTTGTATTAAATGAGATAGTTAATATTTTAGATTAATGTTAAATAATCAAGGATATTATACTTGATAAAATTGATAGTATTATTTTTTAATTATAAAAAATATTGCGGAAGAAACTAAGCTAAGAAAGTAGGTTTGATTGATTTAACGTGGTATACGTGGTATATCAAATATATTCTCTTAGTTTCAGGACTTCATATATATTCTTATAAATCTAATAAAAAAATTAACGAAAAGATATATATCTTCTTATATTTTGTTAGAGAAAATACATACAGTTTGATATTTTTGTTAGTAAAACGACGAATTCAAAGTTGGAAGCGATTTTGAACGATTTTTGCGGGTGAATCGTATGAATCATTTTGGTCACATAGATCGAATAAATCACACGGATCGTATGAATAACAAGAATCGTATGTATGGATAACAAGAATCGTGTAGATCGTATGAATCATAAAAGTAATTTGGGATTTTAGATGTTTTAATTAAGCATATTATACTTGATAAAATTGATGAATTTTCGATTAACAATTATGAAAATAGTATTGTTTTTTAATTAATAAAAAAATTGTGGAAGAAACTATGCTAAAAAAAGTCAGATTGATTGATTTAATGTGGCATATGCTCGGACCAATCACGACACTTGTCCTAATGCAAACAAAATCTTCTCTTTCTCTGTCTCCTCTTATTGCCTTTTTCATTTTTTTTTCTTAATTAATTTACTTCTCTCCTCTCTCTAACAGCCAAAAAGGCTTCTCCTTTACTCTCTCCCTCTAGTCGCCGGAAAACAGTCTCCTCTTCGCCGGAAAAAAATAGTTCCCTTTTTTTCTGAGATTTTTTGTGAATTCAAAGATCTCGTGGGAATTTTTTGACCCAAATGAAGAATACTTCCGTTTCATCCCAAAGTTTAGGCGCATTTCTAAGTCCCGGAGCTCCTGATTTCGGTACCGACGGTACGATTTACGACAAGGGTTGGAGCTCTGAACGTGTGCCGCTTCCTTCGACCGCCGGAATCAATGGCCGAAGGCATATCTCCTCTACCTCCGCTTTATCCACGCCGTTCTACAGCGGCAGAGCTCTTCCATCAAAATGGGAAGACGCCGAACGCTGGATTTGTAGTCCCATCGCTACTTCCTCTGTAAACTCTCAGTTCGTGGAACAAAGAAGACCCAAATCCAAGAGCGGTCCCATTGTGCCGCCTCCGCCGCAGCCGCCGTCTTCAGCGACAGCGGCAGCGGAAATTCCGGCGAAGGGTATGACGGTGAGGAGTTTACCGTTTTCGACGGGGGTTTTGGAGGCTATAGGGTTTTAAGGGGAACAAGTGTTATTAATGGATGTGATGGTTGGATGGATTTAGTGAGTGAAAGTTCATCTTCAAGTTCCAAAGGTAAAATCACTTTCATCAGGAGGGTTAAGATTTAGATGAATCAAATTGCATATGAATTGGATTTTAGGGTTGAATTTGTCTCCTTGTGGAAGAACTAGATTTGCTTTTACATGTTTATCTCAGTTAAGGTGGCCAATCCAGGTTTCGATCTGGGTTACTAGAGTTTCGATCCAGATTCGGATTTCGAAATTCTCGAGTTTACAAAAACTGGATCCGAATAAAACCGGAATGTTTGTTTTTTTTTTATCTGGATTGATTCGGGTTCGGATTCTGGATTCTTCGGGTTTACGAAAACTGGATCCGAATAAAACCCGAATGTTTTTTTATCTGGATTGATTCGGGTTTGGATTCCAGATTCCTCGGTTTTACGAAAACTAAATCCAAATAAAATCCGAATTTTTTTTATCTGGATTGATCCGAGTTTGGATTCCGTATTCTTCGGGTTTACGAAAACTGGATCCGAATAAAACCCGAATGTTTTTTATCTGGATTGATTCGGGTTTGGATTCCAGATTCCTCGGTTTTACAAAAACTGAATCCAAATAAAATCCGAATTTTTTTTATCTGGATTCGGGTTTGGATTCCGTATTCTTCGGGTTTACGAAAACTGGATCCGAATAAAACCCGAATGTTTTTTATCTAGATTGATTCAGGTTCGGATTCCGGATTCCTCGGGTTTACGAAAACTGAATCCGAATAAAACCCGAATGTTTTTTATCTAAATTGATCCGTGTTTGGATTCTAGATTCCTCGTGGTTTACGAAAACTAGATACGAATAAAACCCGAATGTTTTTTAGTTTGAATTCTTCGGATTCTGATTCGGATTATTCGGGTTTTGAAATAGTGAACCCGAAATAACCCAAATTCAATTAGGGTACACATGGGTTTTCAGTGTCCTCTTGATTTAAGGTTTTAATTCTGCAGAAGAAACAAAGGAAGAGGCAGTACTGAATCCTATGATACCAAGAAGGGATATGGCTACTCAAATGAGCCCTAATCAGTCTCCGCAAGAACGAAAGTTTTCGCCTCGAGATGGAAGCCTCAGTAGGCAAGAGGTCAAAGAAGTAAAGATCGATAGGACGATCAAACGCGTACCCGAGAGACGAATAAGTAAGATGCCTCAAGTTGAAGATCTTCACATCAATTGGGATGTATCAGAAGCAGCAATGAGTCATTCAAAGTAAGTCAAAATGCTTTAAACTTAGTACCTTGTCCTGATGTCTAACCTCTTCTTTGTCTGAATCTATGATGTTTTTTTTTTTAATTACAGGTTGAAACGAGAAGAAGCGAAGATAACAGCGTGGGAGAATCTGCAGAAGGCGAAAGCAGAAGCAGCCATTAGAAAACTCGAGGTCTAATTCATAACTTAACCTCGTCATCTATCGATAACCTCTGTTTTTCGCTTAAAGTTTGGATCTTTTGCTTCGTTTAGGTGAAGCTGGAGAAGAAGAAATCAGAATCCATTGATAAGATCTTGAATAAGCTTCAATCAGCTCAACTTAAGGCTCAATATATGCGAAGCTCAATATCGAACAAACGAGGAAATCCATTAAAGATCACACATTTGATCCGTAGACATACCTTCATGAACCCTTTCATGATTTGCTTTGCTCCTCGTGTCGATTGCGGAACTTCATCCACTTGAATGTACACTTTCTTCCGATGTAAAGCTCTGTTCTTCTTTACTTTCCTAATATCAGATCTCAGAATTTACCTACCCACGATTTCGATTCAAATCTCCTAGAGGCAAGAACGGTAATAGCTCGCGGTAAAACATGAGCTTTACGAATCCGATAATTCCCACATCGATGAAATCCGAGTGCCAGATTTGGTTAAAAGGACAGACAGGTGAAAGTTTACACAACAGAGTAAAAAAACGAGGCGAAGGGCTACGTTATGTAATATGCCGACATTTTAGTATGGTCGGTACCTCCAGTCTGATCTTGATGACCTTGTGCTTGGCATTGTGTAACCCCACTGAAAAATTTTGATAAAAATGAGAATCCGAGGACGTTAGGATCGAACCGTCTGCATACCATATATGTAAATATATGTATATATACTCACGTCGTCGAGATTCATGCTTCCATACATCCTTCCATAAGTACGCAATGGACCTCCATATCCTCCAAAGTATTCAGGACGCGAACCCATCATGGAACTTCCACTCGGTCCAGCTTCGTCAAGAGGTGTAGCTGAATCTATTGCTACCTAAATGAATCAACAGTGTTTGTAAGCAAACATCTTGGATTTCTCTGGTATGTATATATACGTGTGTGTGTGTGTGTATCTGTATATGTATTTACCTCTTGACCACAGATTTCATGAGTTCTCCGAGCTACACGATCTGCAACACCGTCCTCTGCAAACGTTACGAACCCAAAACCTCTATGTCCACTTCTCTTCGGGTCCTATGGAAGTATAACATGTTCATTCGTGAGGATACGTTTACATTAATTCTATCGAAATTTAAGAATAATCTCTCATTCACCTTGGGAATGTAAGCGTCAAGGATACGACCGAATCTCCCAAAATAATGGCGAAGATCATCAATGGTTGCCTCTTGAGGAAGCCGGCCAACAAAAATCTTCCTCCCCATTCCCCGCATGGATTCCGCTCCTCCTAATCGAATGAAATTCCTTTTTTTAACATTTAAACATCGGTTTTTCAACTTTGATAGATGTAAAGTAGTGGCCTTACTTCCATAAAACGTGGCCGGGTGATCATACAAGGTAGGAGCGCCTAATGCTGCGTATCTTGTGGCCGCAGTAATGTAAGCATCATATGCACCATATCCACCTGGAGCCTCATATCCTCCTGATGATGCTGGCATTCTGCTAACTGGCTTGTAGTCCTCCTCCTGAACACGGAAAAATGGGACCACCGTTATTACGTATACGAGAAAAAATACAGCTCTCGAATAATACGATAACGTAAAACGTACCTTTGGCGTTGCCCTGTCAACCGCAACAGTTGAACCTCCCAGTTCATGAGTATCGTTCATCAAATCTTCGACTGCATCTGCAGTAACAAAACTAAATTTCTTACACTATCTGGACTTACATTATACAGGAAACGCAAATCCAAGTGAATATCGATATTCAAGACTATAATCATCAATTTCAAATAAGGGCCGTGAACTAATGCTTTCTTCAGACAATATACTGCGGGAACGGAAGAGAAACAAGACTAACTGACCTGCACTAGCAAATGTGATGAATCCAATTCCTCGATGCTGTTTTGAATGGTGGTCCTAAAATAGACAATGAAAACTAATATTATTGAGAAAACCCAGATAAACCGAAGAAGCTAAAGCGTATTAGGATTCATGGGAGCAACATTAGACAAATGAAGAACCAAGAACAGATTACCTTAGGCATGTATAAGTCTGTTATTTCTCCATACTTCTCGAAATGGCTGCAGAAGAGCGTACACGGATTGCTTATTCGTTTACATTTGTGAAAAACCGATCTCAACCCAAAAGAAAACGCCACTCAAATTACCTTCGGAAAGATGATTCAGAAACAGATGGTGGAATTCGAGCCACAAAAATCCTGGTAACCTTTTTCGCAGGCTGTCTCATCTCTTCCTACCACAAGAACAAAGGTCTCTTTACCAAGACTATAAATATTACCATATTTATTCACAAAATCGTGATTCGTCCTTTCGTCCTTTACCTTTGGTGTGGCCACTTTTACTTCCAACATTCTGTTCCCTAGAAAATGTTCTTCTTTCAACACATTCTACAAATAATCAAAGATCAGATCATATGGTAAGTAACAGTAACAACTGAAACCAAATCCAACTAGTTTTCTTTTTTACCTTTGCATCTTCAGCTGAAGCAAATGTTACATACCCAAATCCACGTGATCTGCCTGTGGATCGCTCCTGAATGTACATTAGGGTTAAGAGAAAAACAAATAGATATCAATTAAATAATCATTCCCAAATCAAAAAGGTATGATCTTCATGGAATTGCAAACCCTATCCAAATTGAGAGAAAATTTACATGGAAAATAAACTGTAAAGCAAACCTTCATGACAATACAATCCTCCAAATCTCCAAATTTTGACATGTATTCCCTCAGCCCATCGGAGTCAACATCCCAAGGGATACCCAAAACCTAGAAATCCATTACATTAAAGAAGCAAAACAAGAAATGGATTCACGCAGAATGCTCAATCGAAGTTAGGGAGAAAGAGCCGATTACCACAAGCTTCCGATCCATCAGAAGAAGGAGGAGAAGGGGTAACTGAAGAAGATCTGGAGTGAAATGAAACCCTAATACACTCAAAAATTTCTCTCTGCAACCACTCTTCTCTCCCACTAAATCTCTCACACTCGTCTCTTCCTCCTCCTGCACACGATAATAAGCACATCTCTTTCTCACACACAAATATTATCATATACCATATCATCATTTTTGTTATCTGATTCTCGCCGAGAAAAATATGCGAAAATCCAATCCGGAAAACTGATTTAACCTAAGTTCATAGCTACAATCAAGAAAATTTGAACTCACCCAACTGACGCCGAATCTCTCTCGCTCTCTCCCTCAGAGGTTTCCCCAAAAACCCTAATACCTCTCTCGATCTCTCTCTCTCGCTCTCTCCCTCTCTCTCTCTCTCTCTCTCTCTCTCTCTCTCTCTCTCTCTCTGTGTCAAAAAGGGAAGAGAACTAATGGTTCTAATCGATCTGTTGTCCCCTTTAGAAGATGGAAAGCGAAGCCAAACGCTTATTCCGGCGTTCAAAGCTTCGCCGTCCGATTGACGCCACGTGTACTCCTTCTCTGCCGTCCGATTGACGCCACGTGTACTCCTTCTCTGCCGTCCGATTGACGAAACGTGTACTTTTTCTCTTACAATCGTCAATGCAGGCTCGTTTAGATCTATTGGGCTTAGATTGAAAAGCCCAATACCTCAACGGCCTATTCGAATTACATATTTTTTTTTTTGTGGTAGCTTTTTCCGGAAAAATATTGATGTGAAACTAAACATATATTTGTGTGGTGTAGCAATAAAATTGAATTTTTGTGAGAATATCATAAATATTAATAGAAAATTACTACTATTTATCTGGATATTCTTATTTTTATTCTAAACAATTTTACAATCGTTTTAAAATAATTAATCCATATATAAAATAATTAATAATATGTGATATGAAAAAAAATTAAAATAAATGATCTCGATTCATATATCTATGTTATTTAGATATATTAGTATCATATAATATATAAATATGCCTATACGACCTTCTAACCTTTGTTTGTTTATCCGTTAGACGACGATGAATAGTCTTTGTTTTATTGTTATTTTCTATCAAAATAATTATTAAATTTTCAAAATGATTTCATTTTTAAAAACATTTTAATTTTCTTTAAAATATATACATATATATTATAGACACTTTTTTAAATATATAAACTAGTTGATTTTTTTAACTTAAAATACAAGAACTAAATTCATTTTTTTTATTTTTGTGTATCCATTTAATTTTTTTAAATGTTAAATTACCATTTAAATAGTGTTTGAGGTTTATCAGAATGTTTCAAATGATATATTTTAAAGTATAATATTTTTTATAAACTTTGAATCTTAAACCTTATTTTTTTAGTTTAAGAACGAAACAAGATTTTGTTTATAAAATTTTGTTCATACATTTAGTACAAAATAAAAAATATATATTTTTAGGACAAATATTTGTTATGTCCATCAATATAATGACAAAATTTTATATACGAATTTTGATTCATATTTAAATTTATTAACGAAATTTGGTTTGTCCTTATATAGAAAAAAAATCATTTCTTACTAATTTAAGGATAAAATTTTAATGACAAATTTTGAGTATGGATTTCAATCTCTTTTTTATACCTAGGAAAAAAAACTTATTTATGGATTTTGGTATATTCCGAAAATTATCAAAAAAATTAATTATTCTTTAAATTTATAGATAAAATTTTAGATCAAAAGACATGTTTAAATTAATTGGGTTAAATGGGTTATACTCAGTTAATAAGAATTAATTGGGATTTTTAATCCACTAAATTCATAATTTCAAAACAATTCATTTAACTAATCCAGATATCTTTTTGTATGGATTGTATTGGATTAATTTGTTACACCCAACCCATATCGATTTCTTTTTAGCCATGTCGAAGCTTCTGGTTTGGTCATTGGGGAAAACTTTCTCTTTGCAAGACTCTTTAATGATGTTCACCTACAAATGTGTTACTTAGTTACACATATTGTGGTAACTACTCTGTTATCGCATCTTTCTTAACTAATGGGATTCATTGAAGATGATCTCTTATCAAATAAATATCATGTCCAATCGTCGATCATTCTATCTTTTCAATTAGTGCATACATGTTTGTTTTTTTTATTGACGTCGTGGTTTATATTCTTAACAACTTTAGATATTGAAAGTTACGTTGTTTTCGTTTCTCTATCAATGTTTACACTCTTTTCGTTAAGTAGAGACAAGTAGTGATGATGGATTTTCGGGTAGACCTCATAAACCAAGTGAGACATGTTACGTATTTTGGTAAATATCTTATCATGTGGATTTGTTAATTCAGCTCGGATATATCAAAATTGACATAGACTTTGCTTTCGTGTTGGATTGGACCAGTTCTCAAACTCCGTGTCCGCTGGATGATGTTATTGTTAAAGAGAGAGAAAGAAAGGAAAGAGAATCAATATGATAAAGAACATACGAGAAAGATTCGTTGATGAAGACACTACTAAAAACATGTAAATATCAACAGATGGATCAACAGATTCGTACGTTGAAATATTTATCAACGGATTTCAACGGATCCGTCCGTTGAAATTGTACCAACGGATTCCAACGGATTATTCTGTTGAACTATTTACCAACGGATTTCCGTTGAAAATATTTATCAACGGATTCCATTGTGAAATGTTGAAAATCTTTAAATTTATCAACGTGCAATTTTTCTAAATTTTCAACGGCCCTTGAGAATTCCAACGGATACCCTTTGGAAAAAAATAATAATTACAAAATTATGCACCTAACCATCAAATGATGCCCTTTGAAAAACTGAAAGGTTAAGATTTGACATTCTTTGATTGGATATCTATTTCAACGGGCATTCGTTGGAATTTTCAAAGGATGTCCATTGAAATTTCGGGTATTTAAGATATTGAAACAACTCATTTTTAACATATTCAACAAAACCTCTCAAATCTTATCAAAACCTCTCGCAAAATATTTAAACACAATACACTATAATGATTGAACGATTCACCGTTTATAAAAGATAGTCGTCTAGTTTTGATGGAACTCCGCCATCACTCGGTTATAAAAGATTACCTAGTTTTGATGGAACTCGGCCATCATTTATTTTTGTAATACGTACGGGATAAAAGAAGAAGAATACAAAGTTTTAGATGATTTATATGATATAGTATTTTATTTGTAATGTTTGTTTTAAATAATATTTGGTAGATTTTGAATTAATATATTAAATTTAATATTTATTAAAAATTTATTTTTAAAATTTCGTCATAAAATCATTAGATGTCCTTTGATTATACAATCATAACATCAACGAGCATCCATTGATATATTTAAAATTTATGCTCAAAACTACCAACTGACATCCATTGGAAAATTTCAATTTTACCGTTAAATCTTTCAGTGTTCCAACGAATATCCGTTGAAATATTTAACGGATATCCGTTAAAATTTCCAACGGATACCCATTGAAAATATCCGTTGGAAATTTATCAATGGATTTTGGTCGTTGAAACTCCGTTGAAAATTGCAACGGATGCATGCTTTCAACGATCGATTACCAATGATAAAAAAAATCCATTGAAATTCGTTGGAAATGACTTATTTCAACGGAAAAATTGTCATTTCCAACGGATTTGTCCGTTGAAAATGATATTTTTTTTAGTGAGAAGCCGAAGAGGTCGACGGATACAAAGAAAGGGAGAAGAAAAATGAAATAGAAAAATGTAATCATAAAAAATAGGATGAAGAATAAAAATCACATAAGAAAAAAGGAATTTTATAATTTTTATTTAATTTTTTTTTTAAACTAGTTTTTGAAATCAACATTTTGATCTCTATCGATGATGTAGCTATCAAGTGACATGGTAACTAACGTGACATTCACTTCAATGAAAAATCAAACGAAATTCACAACATCAATAAAAACGTATAACTTTATAATATGATTTGTAAGTTGGTGTATTATTGTATAAATTTTACAGATACATGAGTTATAATATAAAATAAATAAATATATATCTATATTTATAGTGTTAAAATAACATAATTAAAATCGTTATTTTTTCTAATAAAAATGGTGAAGGTTGGTGCATCTAAAACCTAAGAGTATTAAGAAACAAAAGACGTGTGAACTTGACCCCATATTTCACGTGGAAATTGCCTCGTGAACTTCTAGGGATTTGAATTTCAACCCATCCCTAATATTTCATAATTTTATCATATCTCTTTATATTCATTTTTTATTTAATCCAAGGTCCATTTCAAATTCGGACAACATAGTGAATATTAAGCAGTCATTGGGTTTTGGTTGTAAAAATTGTTATTTCTGGGGTTTGAATTATGGGTATTTATTTTTAAAAAAATTGAAAATTAGAGATCTAAATAATTATTTTTATTATATTTTCAATTCCAATTTTAAGATAGGGTTGTGATAGCCGAACATTATCTTGGATCGACGACATATTGATTTGGATTTCGGTTATAAAGTATAGGATTCGTTTATTTTACATTTCAATCAAACGATATAGATTTTTTTATAATTTTATAAAATTATATAATCTTACGATTTATTATATTTCACTCTCATTTAGATATGATTACTATGAATAACATCTCCGAAATTATAATTTGAGAAACAAACTTTGTGTCCTCTACTAATTAAGCTAACTATTCACTGCATCTATAAATTTTGTTTATATATTAAAAGGGTAAAGAATAAATATATTTTATTCAAATTTTATCATATATTATTTATGTAAATTTACCAAACCTATTGTTCGTTAATCACATTTTATTTCATACAAATCGATATTAAGTTAAAGTATAATTACGTGTTTAGCGATCCCTAATAACTAGTAGGAATCAATGTAGGGGAATCTTTTCATGTTATATACACGTAATTTGTGTGACATTCAATTTAATTCCTTTTTTTTACGAATAAGGAATCCAGGGTGTAATGTAAAAATGAATTGGTAGAACAATTAGTAAAGTAATTATCCATTAATGTATGATTAATAAATGGATATTAAAGTTGTAAAAAATGTATATTTATATAAAAGATAAATCAATACGATGATGAGAAAAAATATAAAATATACGATGTTGTATTGTATGTTTAAAAATGTGTATATATATTTTTATATACTTTGTGAAAAAAAAATGCTTTCTTTTATTCATCTCAAAGATTCTCTAAAGCATGAGATGCATTAAAAATGTATAGAAAATTATTTATCTTTTTAACTAAAAATTGTATGATACCTTTTTTTTTACCGAAAGAAATAAAAAAAGGTTCTCGATTGTTAAACTGTTAAAAAAGAACGAACATTTGTTATCCGAATGCATAGATTGCTCATTAAATATTACGCTCTGTATATCAAAATATATTTTAAAATTTTGAAATTGAGTGTTATATGAATTTGACTATCTTATCCATTAAATTATATAATTTGTTATATAATTTTTTTGGAAACAAATAAAAATGGTAAATCTTTTTTACAGAGGCTTAGAACTCAAAAAATAAGGAAAATTTCAAAATATACTTAATATATAAGATCTATATGGGGATTGATATAAAAAGAACAAAATTTAAAATTTAAAAGATAATAAATTAATAAATGTAAGTGCATATATGATCACCAAACTAACGATAATATATCTATCTATCTACAGACTACACCAAAACTCATATTCCACGTTCTCGATAAGGACTTTTATTTCCTCTCCAATCGGAATTATTATTATAATTAAATTTAATATCCATTATATACCACGTGCTTTTATTATTTACACGTTTCACAGCAAACTATTCTCCCTTTTTTCATGCAAAAATACAAATTAAATTAAATATATATATATATATAAAACATTTCTTAGGTATATATATTGAACCTACGCCGCAGGATTGAAGCAGAACACAACGGGAATCCGACAAAGAAAGACGGCGGAGACACGGAGTTACAGAGTTCCGATGAAGTGGGTTCGCGGGGAAATAATCGGTCACGGGAGTTTCTCCACCGTTAGTTTAGCCTTTACGGCGGATGAAAACTCCTCGACGGTGATTCCGCCGGTGATGGCTGTGAAATCATCGGAGGCAGTTTGCTCCGCCGCATTACAGAATGAGAAACAAGTACTCGACCACCTCGGTTACTTTCCGCAGATCGTTCAGTGCTTTGGTAATAACCGGACGGTGGAAAATGGTGAAGAGATCCATAATTTGTTTCTGGAATACGCTTCCGGTGGAAGTTTAGCTGATCTGATCAGAAATTCCGGCGGAGCTTTACCGGAATTCAAAGTTCGAAGATTCACGAGATCGATCCTCAAAGGATTGTGTCATATCCACGCAAATGGATTCTCTCATTGTGATATAAAGCTCGAGAATATTCTCATATTCAACGACGGAGATGTGAAGATCTCCGATTTCGGACTGTCGAAGAAAACGAGATCGACGGTGGAAGAAACTAGGGTTCAGATCAGAGGTACTCCTCTGTACATGGCACCGGAATCAGTAAACGACGCCGTTTTTGAGCCGCCGGCTGATATATGGGCACTCGGATGCTGTGTAGTTGAGATGGCAATCGGAAAAACGGCATGGTGTTTGGCAGAAGGAACAAATATGATGTCTCTATTGGTTCGGATTGGTGTCGGAGGTGAAGTTCCCATAATTCCGGCGAAACTGTCGGCGGAAGGAAAAGATTTTCTACGGAAGTGCTTCGTTAGGGATCCGGAGATGAGATGGACGGCTGAGATGCTTTTGGATCATCCCTTTGTGACCGTCGATGAAATGAGTAAGGCCGAAGAGGCTTCGGTTTCGCCAAGATGTCCGTTTGATTTTCCTGATTGGATTTCGGTTCAGTCTCCGGTTATCGATCCGGTTACGGTTCATTCGCCGGTTAATTATTCACCTTTTCATTCGTTGCCGGCGGAGAGAATTAGGGGAATGTTCACCGATGAAGCACCTGATTGGTCAGTTTCATGTGGTTGGATCAACGTCAGGTGACGGAGAAGTATTGTGATCGAAGTTAGAAGAGATTATTTAGGCCATCAAATCCTACGGTTCAGATTCGATCTTAATTAGCTTGTTGAAGTTAGTATAGTAATGGAATTTTAGAACATAGAATTTTGGTAGGACATTGTCTTTGTATGTACATATATATATATATATAATTTCCCGGTGGCTAAATTTTTTTCAAAATTTTGGACCGTATGAGATATGATTTTATTTTATTTTTATTTTGTACTAATGGTGTGTGAAAGGCAAAATAAGTTCAGGCCACCGACTGAACCTAAAATTCACAAGCTAATCTCACGTGTAAATCTTATTGGACGGGTCCGTTCAATTAATCACATATGTCGGCTATATTCAATTAATATATAAAAAAATAATGTTATTTTGAAAGAAAAAAAAACATGCTCGAAATCACGTGGTTGCTCCACTGGCCAAACACTCGTAAGACAATATTAACGGGTCTAATTTAAAAATTTAGGATCGTATAATATTGTGTGTATATATATATTTAGTTTATATTTAATATAATATAATATAATATTTTCTTTTATATTCAAATTCTATTTTATAACAAAATTCAATATCGATAAATTCAATTTGAAAGGAATGAATCACTAATATTATATCAGAACAAATTTGGATCTAATTCATTTTAAAAATTAATGTAAAGATTTATGATTATTTAATATTTTATATACAAATCAATAATTTATGTTTTAATCAGTGTTATTAAAGTCATTTTGAACGGTCAACTAGTCGCCGTACAAGCGCTCGACGGTAAGAGACTGTCCAGAAAATCCAAAATAGCTTTGAAAAATCGACCAACATCTGGGTACCGTGGAGTCGCTGTCTGGACGGCCGACTAGGGTAAAATTGTCGTCCAAGCATTCTTCTCCTCCTCGCGGCTTTGTCCGACAGTCGCTGCCAATGATTCTTCTCCTCCTCAAATGAAGCTCGTCGCGTCGGTTCTCTCCTCCTCGCCCCTTCGTCCTAGATCTCTGTCTCCGCGTTATCCCTTGCTGCCCCTCGCCCCTTCGTCCTAGATCGATGTTTGAGAAAATTGAATCATTTTTTTCAAAATTAACTATTTTTTCAAATATATATATTAATATGTATCTATGTATTCTTTGACAAGCATCGTTTGAAGTCGATTACGGACTACGTAAAGAGGTGAGATATTTAATTGGAGAGCAACTATTAGATGTTTAGATCTTTAATGTTTTGTTATTTTTATTTTTATATTATGGTTAATGAATTCATACTTTATTTATGTTATGATTTTGTAGGATTTTATATTTATTTATGGTATTTTGCTTACGTTATATATTTTCTATTATTGCATAGCCATGAAATAACGCATCTAGGTGAGCATTTAGATTTTGATTTAGTTTGGATAATTCGGGTTTGATTAATCACAACCATTTGATTGAATATGAATATATTTTGGTTTAGATTTTTAGGGTTTCGAGAATGATTTAAGTAATTCATGTTTACTATTAATAAAATCGAAATAAATCAAAATTCAATTAAATGCGCTAGTTAACTTTTTTGAACTGTTCGGATATCTTTTCTAGGATTCTGATAGAATATGTATATTCTATCATGTTCTTATTACAATAAATACAAATAGAGAGAGGTTGCTAACCGTGGAGTCCATAACAAAATCTCTCCAGAAATGAGAGATTCAAGCGAGGAACAATCTCTCATTTCTGGATTTTGTTATGGTATCAGAGCTGTGTGAAGTATCAACTTCTTGATTTGTGCAGACCATATTAACTTGAATATTAGAAGCAGGAGGTCTCGGCTGGTAAGCATTGTAATTCTGAACTGGTGGCCTGGGATTCCAATTAGAATTAGTGGAACTGGAGGGTCTGAAACCAGGAGGGTAACCATGGAGCTTGTAACATTTCTGAACTGTGTGACCCCCAAATCCACAATGAGTACAAATAATTCTGGTACGATTAGTATTCTGTGTTCCTATATGAAACACAACATCATCTGAATTCGGGTAGTCAATCCTTTGTTGTTCATCCTGGGATAACATACTGTACACTTTGGTAAGATCTGGGAGAGGATCACTCTTCAAGATTATGCGATGTACAGGTGTGTAACAATCATTTATCTCATCAGAAACTTCACTATGTTACGCCTTTCATAAAGCAACAACCATCTAGCATCAGCTTCACAAGTACACCATTGCAGGTACAAGAACATAGAACTTCATAGTTCTTCAGCTCTTCCCACAATTTAGTAATTTTGGTAAAATAGGAACTCAACTCGAGAGATCCTTGATGAAGAGAATCAAGTTGTTGTTGAATATGATATATCTTAGAAATGTTCCTCTGACTAAAGCGATTTTCAAAGTTTTTCCATTGAGCATGAGCTTCATCGAGATAAACTAGTAAGCTTTTGATTTCAGGAGAGACTGCATTCTGAATCCATGTGCAAACAAGATCATTACAACAAGACCACACACCTGAATCGAGATGTTCTTCAGCAGGCTTAGGTATGGTCCCGTGAAGAAATCCAACTTTGTTCTTCGTATTGAGTGCTTTGATGAATGATCGAGACCAGGTGTTGTAATTTGATGCGCCTTTGAGTTTATCAGTTACAAGAGTAACATTAGATGAATCGACAGGACGCAGGAAAAACGGATTTGCATACGGATCTGGATTTGCATATGCTGAATGAGATGATCCAACATCGGAGATTTGATTTGATATGATGGCGAAGAAGAACAGAATAAAAGAGCGGAAGAAATGAGTTTAAAGCTCTGATACCATAACAAAATCTCTCCAGAAATGAGAGATTCAAGCGAGAAAATGAAAAAATCCGTTCCACAAATCTGTGTATAGACATGGGATTCATGAATGTCGTTTGATGAATTAAGCCCAAAATACAGTTTATACACCATATGCTAACACCATGCAATTTAATATATATATATATATATATATAGTTTGTAGTTTTACATCTTAGATATGTACATGATTTTATTAAAATTTTAATTAGAAAAAATGTATAATTTAGAATGACATAGTATAAAATAAGGTATGATTTAGACATAGTATAAACTAGTATACAAAATAAGCTATAAAAGATTGTAATTGTTGTTATACTAAAGTAATTGAGGAGAAGCACATAAGTAATAAGGTTTTTGTGCACATGTTGTTTTAAATTTGAGGGTTGTTATATTGAGTTTAATTAATGAAAGGTCCAAAGATCATTTTGCATTTTGAGGCATGCATAACCTAATTAACCACGTTGTATTACATTGATTTTATTTATTGCCAATCTCATAAATTGCGTCACACTTTAAATAAACTCCTCTAATATATTTTAAATTTATGTATTAATTTTTTGTACATCAAGGCTATACAAAACGAATGATTTTGATTCATAATAATTTTTACTATAAAAAAGATCATATATTGGTTGTATATATATATTATTTTCCGAATGGCCAATAAAATTATAAAAAGTAACTTATTTTCATAGTTAAATAATTATTTTACTAATATTTAAAAACAATCGAGTGTTATTTGTATTTTTTGAATTTCAATCTTTCGGTTTTATGATATAATATTATTTATATTTTTGTCGAAAGAGAATATTTATTTTAAATGTTATAAAATTTTTAAAAATTTTATCATATAATCTGTAAATTTTAGTGTACTGAATTGAACTGTAATTTTTTAAATTCATATTTAATATGGATTAATTTCAGGTGGATTAGGTTGGATTGGATTGGACTATCTAACTTAACACCAATATATCATTCAATAAATTATAGATATATTCCGTTCTTATTACGTTTTGATATTAATTACGAAATATTTATTGATTACAATATGATTTTTCATCAAAAAATTTACAAGTCATATCAATCCCTAAAACATCACTATTTTGTCAATAAATGTTTGACACAAAATGTGAGACCCTGAAATTTCATTCGAAACTATAAAATTTATTGTAATGATCACATTTTTCTCTCGATTTGGACGAAGATCACTTCTTGGTATATATATATATATATATATATATCAAATCGCATATTTTTTCCCTTTCTTATTGGCTGATGTTAATAACATGTCGTGATAAAGAGATATTTTGGATTATTTTTGGTAATTTATAATTTTGGTATATTCGATAATAAATTGAATTAATGGGTTGTTATGGAATTTTAAAGTCACAAGAGAAAACTACAAAAAGAAATTCGTAAAAAAATTATTTGGGAGTCGTTCGACTATTAGAATATCAATACATTTAGCTACAAATAACCTTCATGTATTGACAATTCACACACATAACTTATAATATTCAATGTTTTTTCTTCTTTAAAATTTCAACATATTTTTTTATTTATTCATTAACATCTTCGATATTAAATCTCAATTATAATATAGTAAAAACTTCAACGTTTTATTTTTCGCATATTCGATTATCGTATCATCGCAGCGATTAATGACTAATATTCATCTATTTGATATAGGTTTAATCTAAATCTATTATTTATGTAAGAAGATAGATATGCATCAATACTCATTAAATTTTTTTATTGGAACTATATAAAAAATAAATATTTCAATCTAAATGTCTTAAGAACCAAACCTTTTCTATATAAAAAAATAAATTAGATGACAAGTTGTATATTTATTCTTGCAATATATTCGAATATAGTTTTATATATATGTATATATCCCCTGTGATCATGAAAACTTCAAATGTACACTTACATGTCTCCAATTATCCTACTTGTTATAAATAAGTACACAAAGAAATATAATCCGACATGTGTTTTAAGTATTAGTTTTAGTGGCAAACTTGAAGCAAAGGAATACAAATCAACGGTGACTTTGTAAAATTACCATTAATCATGTAAACTAAACCCACATGGATTTAATTACTCGGATTTTAGGTTTGGCCGAAATCATATTAATAACAAGGATGTTTTTCATTTTAAATTTGGAAAAAGTATTTCATAATATACTCTTATGTTTATAAATTAACTCATAATTTTGTAATACAATTCAAAATAAAAATTTTAATTTTAAAATTAGAATGAATTTAAAATTTTGTTATTTTATATTGACTTACTAGAGAATATATTACAATTTTAGAAGTTAATATTTTATTTGAAAAATATATATGGAATTTACATTTTTATATAAAAATATAAAATTTTAGGTATTTCTTGTAATGTATTTATTCAGATTATTCATTTAACTTTTTTTTTATTTTTAAAAGAAAGAAAAAAACTAATCCGAATTAGTGCGTCAAGAAAACTCCAAAGTGAAATAATTGGAAATCAAAACGCCGCGTTTTGATTTCCCTCCTCCATCTCTCCGTTGCTTCACTGCCATAAATATTAAGGTTTTCTCCATCATTTTTATCTTCTTTTTAAAGGGAAAAAATTCATTTTCTTTTTTTTTTCGATCGTTTTTTTCCTTTTAAATCTCGAAAACCCTAAACCTTACGTCCGAAAATCTCGGATTCCATGGATTTGAAAATGCAGAGACTCGAACGGCTTCTTCATCTGTGGTTCATCGCCTTCTGTTTCTTCTCCATCGTTTCCTCTCTCAAGGTTTTGTTGTTTTCCCACTGATATTTTCATGGATTTTACTCTGAAAAAAGTAGTAACAAAAGTGTCTTCTCTTCGATCCAGATGGGACAGACGTGCGGTTCGACCGGAAAATGTGACGTCGGATTGAGCTGCCGGAGCTGCCCGGCGAATGGAAATTCCCGATCCAGATGTACTCGGATCCGACCCCTCAACCCGGTTTCCAAGGTCGATTTGCTTTCCCTTTTGAATTTTTTTTGTTTTTTTTGCTACAGTGTGGGGGTTGAATTGCATGTGGTTTTGGTGATGGGTAGGTGAAAGGTTTGCCGTTCAACAAATATTCCTTCCTGACAACCCATAACTCGTACGCACTCTCAGGGGCAAAATCGGCAACTGGTTCTTTTCTCGTCTCTCCGACGAACCAAGAAGATTCCGTCTCCGATCAGCTTCAGGTCAGAATTTTCTTTTTCATTATTATTATTATTATTATTATTATTATTATTATTATTATTATTGTTGTTGTTGTTGTAAATATTTTTTCGTTATTTGTTTACATGGAAAAAATATCAGAAGCTATATCTTTTGAATGCCAAACATTTCAGCTTTATCGAGAAGGAAGACAAAAAAAAATCAATATTGAATAATTTGGTGGAATTTTATTCGCTTGAATTTCTAAAATCCGAATGGTTGTTGAATAAGTTCATCGGATATTTTTTTCTTGTTTTTTCGAACAAATTTCTTCATTGTTGAATTCTTCTTTAAAAGTGATTACTTTTGAAAAAAAAATCCTTTTTCGGTTATACATTAAGAGAAAATATTACAAATTAGATTTGCTTATGATTTCATTTTACATAATAGGTGCTTAAGTTAGAATTAAAAATGGTGTTAGAGTATAATTATAATGGAAATAGAATTTAGATAATTATTTTAATTGGAGTGTAGAATTTTAACTTTTAAAAAAGATATTTATATTAATTAATATCAGATTATAAAGAGACATAATGTACAATAAAATCATTAACTTTTCCATATATATATAATGATGAGATATTTATAGGTATGACTTAATATGTACGCTTATTGATCTGCTTTTAGGTGATGGAATAAAGACTGCAATTTGTAAGCTTTAGTTGGTGGCTTGTCTAATTAAGATCATTAATTAATTAATTAATGACAACTAATCTGCTTTGCCACCACGTGTAAGCGACTGAGGATTAGATCTTTCATACAAATTAAATATTCATAATCCATGAATACGTACGGCTCAGTATTTCATGCAATAAACCATTTTTTATATTATATTTTCAAAAGAATTTTATGGCTTTTGTGGTTTATGTCTTCATTGTTACGGCTTTCAAATAATATCAATATTCCTTTTTATTTGAGAAAATTTAGTATATTTTATAAATTACGTACGGGTCGAATTAACTTATATTGAATAATCTATTTAGTTTTATGCATAACAGACTATGTCTACATAGATAGATCGATACCTTAGTTGCCTTTTATTATACCTCATTATATGAATTTGAAAAGAAAAAAAATAACTGAATTTATCATTTTTCTTTGTCAAGAAACATAGATCTAAATTTTTATTATCCGGAAATTCTTCTACTAGATATCATGATAGATTTACCTAACATTGAAAGTCGAAATTTTTTGGAGATATAAAATCTAAATCTTGTTTTTAAATGATTTTTGGTAAAAAAAAATTGATAGTTTCAAAATTTTTAGGATTTTTACCGCATAAAAAATACAACAATATGAATTCTTCATGTTGTTTATTAAGACAAGAAGAGATGATATGATTAATGGAGTTTGGTTATTATTATTACAGAACGGTGTAAGAGGTCTCATGCTCGACATGTATGACTTCAACAATGATATATGGCTTTGCCATTCCACTGGTGGAACATGCTTTAACTTCACTGCCTTCGTAAGTCAAATTTTCCTTTAAAAAAAAACAAATTTATATTTTATCATTTAATTTTCAAATTTCGGATATTTATTTAAATGGGTTTATTACAAAGTGCAGCAACCAGCTATCAATGTGCTTAAAGAGATTCATGACTTCCTTGAATCAAACCCTTCTGAGATTGTTACAATCATAATTGAAGATTACGTGACTTCTCCTCAAGGCTTGACAAAGGTGCGGTAGAGTCAAAATTAAGTCAAAATCGGTTCAAAATTGGATCGGATTCGGGTCCGTTAACAGATAATTAATATAGGGGGTTTTAGACAGATTTTTTATAGTTGAGGGGGGAATTTGGATGAAAACTAAAAGTCGAGAGGAGAATTGGATAAGGATCAAAATCAATGGGGAATAGGGCTAAAGCAGCATTAAGTGGGAATAATACTAAAGCAATATTTTCGAGGGGAATAAATTGTTTTTTCATATTCTTTCTTGTTGTGTTTGCCTCTTATAAGATCTTAGAAATCCCACTTTAAAATTTGATTCTCGGAATGCTCAGGCATTCAATCAGTATGAATGAGATGAGTTGTCCCACATCGGCTAGGACATGAATTTTGGTACTCATATATATGATACTGGATAACCATAAATTCTTGAGCTAGCTTTTAGGATTAGTTAGATCCAAACCCATATTTGACAATCTAATATAATATATAATGTATACGTCAATCTGTTCATTGTCAATTGGTTTTTAATTGGAAGATGTATATAACTCATCGCAATATTAAAACTTGGTTTTTGGCTCGAGATTGTGTATTAGAAATTACATATTGAAAAGAAAAAAAAGGGTTTTGAGCAATTCTAAAACTCTTGAGTTTAACGTTTAGAATTAGTTAGATTCAAATCTATATTTGACATGTTATCGTCTCGATGTAAATATTGTGATGTTGAGGCTCCAATTAAGATGTCCACGTTCCATGATTGAGACTGAACATGAGAGATGTTATGTTATATATTGTCTCATATCGGTTAAGTAACTTTTGAAATTCAATTTCATATTTGACAAAATGGATATAATACTATATATAAAGGCATATATAAATTCATTCATTTGTCAATTGATTATCTAAACACATAGATGCATTTCCTTCTATTTTTGCTTATGATATCATTGGTTTTTGGTTAGGTCTTCAACGCATCGGGTTTAAGTAAGTACTTATTTCCGATCTCAAGAATGCCTAAGAATGGCGAGGACTGGCCAAATGTGGACGATATGGTAAAGCATAATCAACGGCTTGTCGTCTTCACGTCCAAAAAGAATAAGGAATCTTCCGAGGGTATAGCGTATCAATGGAACTACATGGTTGAAAATCAATGTCGGGTTTTAGTTTCTTGTTTTGAACATCCATCTAAATGATCTAAACCCTCGACGTATCATTTTAAGTCGTTGATGTATTCGTGTAGATGGTGATGATGGGATGAAAGATGGGTCATGTCCGAAGCGAGGAGAATCATCGCCATTGAACACAAAGTCTCGATCTTTAGTACTTCAAAACTATTTTAGTACTAATCCAAATTCAACACAAGCTTGTTCAGACAACTCGGCTTCATTGAAAAAAATGACGAGGGCTTGTTTCGAAGCAACGGGAAAAAGGTGGCCTAATTTCATCGCAGTCGATTTCTATCAGGTAGTAATGCTTTAGATGTTTGTTCTTGTATCTATGATTTCGATATCGAATTCAAATTTCTCGTAATGTCAATCGTTGATTGTAGAGGAGTGACGGTGGAGGAGCCGCGGAGGCCGTGGATGAAGCAAATGGTCATCTCACTTGTGGGTGTGATAGCATTGCATATTGCAAGGTATATTTCATACCTATTGAGGTATACCCTCCATGTGATTAATACGAGTATATTCTCCGGGAATCTCAGAAGTATATCCAATCCAATGAGATATCAGATAATATCACGAGTATCTCGTAGAGCACTCTCAGATTATTCGATTAGATATTGGAAAATATCTTCGTATACGTATCTATATTCTCCGAGAATATCTGAAGGAAACTTCACTGAGATATCAGATAATATGTTGAGTATCTCGGATAATATGTTCAGAATATTCAATTAGATATTGAAAAATATCTTTGTATACGTAGTATATTCTCCGAGAAATCTGAAGGAAAATTCAATCAGGTATCAGATAATATCTTAAATATCTCGTAGAGTACTCTCAGAATATTCAATTAGATATTGGAAAATATCTTCATATACGTATCAATACGAGTATATTCTCCGAGAATATCTGAAGGAAAACTCAATGAGATATCAGATAATATCTTGAGTATCTTGGAGAATACTCTCATAATATTGAAAAATATCTTCGTATACGAATCAATCACAAGATTATATCCCTCGATAATACCATTTCCCAAACATTATTTCCCTTATTCATATGATTGGTAGATCATACATTCGAAATACTATACAAATTGATGGTTGAAATGAACAGGCAAACGCAGCCTTTGGTACATGTGAGGCTCCACCGCCGATTTCAGCACCGTCACCGGCGGCAAGAGGGACCTTATTCACCGGAAAACAAGGATCTGAACAAATGGGAAATGCTCATTCCGCTACGACGGGATTTTCATCAATCGTTCTCGTCGTCTCGACGGTTTGTTTATTATTGTGGCTGTAAATTATAATTCTTCATTGATCAAACGTTTGTTTTGTGCCTTATGAACCACGCCATATTCATTATTAACCCTGCGTTTTATGTTTGCATGAAAATGGAGTCCTCGGGTCCATTATATATAAAAGGCTATCAATCAATCATTTTATTTCTAATTGACTTCGAGTTATAATAAAATCATGAATTTCATCCTAATATAAAACTTTTATAGTGGAAGTTGTAGTGAAATCTGAGAACAAAGATGCGTGAGGAGAAAGAAAATGATCCCTAAATTTTTTTTTAGAAATTTGTTGTTGATAAAGGAAATGTTAAAATTAGGGTGATAATTGGTTTGGCCCAATTCAATCCAACCTATCATGATTTGGGTTATTTTTAGGCAAGTCCAGTCCATATTTAAAATGAGTTGAGATTTTTCAAACTAAACTAGATCATCGTAGATTATTTTGATTCGTGGTTTGAATTTTTTGTTTACAATTATATAATATGTAATTAATAAAATGTCAAAAAATCATAAATAATTCAAACAATTCCTAAAATTTTAAATAAAAATATCTAAATACGTTAACACATAAAAATAAATCATAAAAATATAAAAAATCCAAATAAAAGTTTAAAATTCTAAATAAAAATATTTTGTCTTCAATCATCATTATACATACCTATAAACAAAACAAAATAAATACATAAATCAAAATTAACTAATACCAAAATAAGATTCGAAAGCAATAGTAGTTATAAGAATGCTTAGAACATCACAAGCCATGTATGTCAACTCACGGCATCGATGTGGATAATAGACTAAGACATCCAAATCGGGATAATCTGACATTCTCAAATTCTCTTCATCCAAATATAAATCCAAAAGTGATTTGCATTCTTCTTTATTCGTCTTAGAAATATCATCAAATTCATAAAAATCCTATAATGATAATAACTCCAAATCGAATAAAATAAATTATATTGAAAATATATATATTAAACTTAAAATATAAACAAAATAGAAACATATTTCAAGAATGCTCAAATGTTGGTTTTGTTGACTTGCAAAACAAAGTTGAGAAAAAAATAATAAAAAATATTATAAATATATTTTATTACTATATATATAAATTAGATATATATATTATATAATATATGTAATATATTTTTAGTTTTGGCCAACATGTTGACTCGTAGCCCATATGGGTTGACTAAAATTTTAGCTCAATCCATGAGCCTATTTTATATCTGGGTTAAAAAAATTCAACCCAACCCGCACTTATACGGGTTGGGTTAGGATTAACCCGTGGGTTGACAAATCATTTAGCATCCCTAGTTAAAATGTTTAAAATGAATTGGATATTTATTTGATGAAAAACCTTGAAGATTCAATTCGTAATAGATTGGATCTAAAATTTGATATATTGTGGTGGAAAGTGAAAACTTTTAAGTTTTCAGTTTTACTACAAATGATTAGAGATGTTTTGTAATTCTGATATCTACGGTTGTGTTTGAATCAATATTTAGTATTGGTGGACATATCCTAGACTAGTATAGGAGTTTATTGACTCTAACATGGTTGAAGAATTGGTTTTGACATAAATTGATTGCGATATCACTTCGAAAAGATACAACAATAAGTCTTCAACAATTAATAGATAAAAGCGAGTTCATGGATACATTTTCCTAAAGATATGTTTTTATTTTATTTCTTTTTATGTTCCTATATTGTGGTATTGTCATGTAATACAATGATAGAGTCTTAGTGCTTAAACTGGATAGTTTGGACTTTCCATTTAATCTCTTGTGTCCCTAAGTGTTTTCAATCACTGAACTCCGAGAATAATATCCACGTTCTCGAGCTTGAGTGGAAGGAAATTGGTCGTAAAGTCAAACTGTAGTAATCACACTCAAAGATTACGACATAACATCGATCCTTGGATGGTAAGACCATTACCCATGATAACATCATAGTCGAATGTACCCTCCATTAGAATTGAATTTCGGTGAACAATGGAATGATGTCGGATAAAAGTTCTGCCGGCGGTGGTGTAACCACTGTCGACACATAGATGTGGACAATGAACATCTTGTACACATCGTTTTTTACAACAATGTAAGAACGTTTATTCCTTTGCACGACGATTCTATGCCTCGACAACAGTCAGACTACAGAACAACAATGCGATACTCGACAGGAATTAACGAAGGTGAAGATAAAATACCATATAATGTGTGTGCTAAACGCTAGAAGAGCCAATCTCAATTAACTCATAAAACCCTAAAGCCATCTCCATCATTTTGTCGAGGATATGTCCACCAATACTAAATATTGATTTGCCATCCCAAGTTGGTGAGAAGCCAAAGAGATGAAATCCGTACAGTAGTCAGAGACCGAACCGTTCTTTTGCAAGGTGAAGAGTCGCTCCAAGAGCGACGAGCCCCAACGAAAAATTTTCCACTACTCTCTTCTTGAAGACCTCCCAACTCATATGACGATTGTGATTTTTCTCCCAACGAAACCAACAATTTATTATTGTCCCACATCGGTAAGGACATCAACTATATACTCCTATATTTGGTATTTAGTAACCCTAAACTCTTGAGCTAACTTTTGGAATTACTTAGGCTAAAACTCATATTTTACATGGAATCGAACCTAACCTAATTCGTCTCAATTTGAATATATCGATGTTAGACCCCCATTGCGATGTCCACACTCCAGACCCGAACCTAGACATGAGGAGTGGTGTTACGGTATGTTTTCATACATCGATTAGCACATGAACTATGAACACACCTATATATGATATTAGATAACCCGAAATTCTTGAGTTAGCTTTTGGGATTAATTAGATCCAAACACATGTTTTACACAATGAATCTCTTTGTCATGTGCCATTGTCATGATATCCATCCGTCGTTGAGAAGAATATCAATGGATGTCGAACTATTACTCGATACGGGACAACCATCCCTTCGAATTGTTGCCGTTGAAGATGGGAATGTCGAGCCGACTAGGTAAATGATCTATAGTTAGGGTAGAAGTTATATTATATATATATATATATATATAATATAAAGAACATGAATCAATTTAATCATCATTATTTGATTTTGAACTAAAAAAAACCCATTGTATATATGATCCTTGACCATAAGGGTAAAACATTTTTCCATACTATTAATAAAAACAGCAAATCAAACAAGATCAATGGTAAGGCAGGATTTTATTCCGACAAAACCTCATGTCACAATAATCATAAAACAATCGTAATAGTCAAATAATTTAAGAAAATTTTGAGACCAAAAAAAAAAAAAAATCTGTCCCATTGCCCTTCAAATCCAATCATCTGCAAACTTTTTCTCATTGCAATTCACCAACTGGAGCTTCATTAAGCCACAGAAAGTGAATAAAATCGTATAATTTCGCGCTGACGCTAACCTGTAACGACAAAATATATATGTTTTATCGAATAAGATATCGTAATATATATGATTTATTGAATAAGATATCGTAAAACTTTTCGATATAAAGGCGAATAACTTTGGAATTACCTTGTAAGGAGTAGGGTTTAATCTTCTCATATGATCAGGTCTCATGTTTTCGAGTTGTATAATGCAACGATCTCTTATCTTTTTCAAAGGCGGTAATTCCTCTCTCGATTTATCTTTCGATAGAAAACGAATAAATTTAATTGAATCAAACGGGTAAATAAATAGAATAATCATTTACTATTGCTCGTATATCCGTTTTTTTACCTGCATTTCCGCGCCAATAACACTTGAGGAGTTCTTCAACACGTTGTGGAACAACGTATGCTCTTTTGGATTCGTTGAAAGGATGACGACATAATATACGTTCGCCAACCTTACATCGGAAATTGAATCGAAATAAGGTAATATATCGAAGGATTATTTAAACAAAACGATGATTTCAATCAAATGAACGATGA
The DNA here is from genome assembly GCA_036759665.1 of Gynandropsis gynandra. NCBI lineage: Eukaryota > Viridiplantae > Streptophyta > Magnoliopsida > Brassicales > Cleomaceae > Gynandropsis > Gynandropsis gynandra. The sequence goes on along the minus strand of CM071874.1, from coordinate 831,554 downwards.
TTTTCATCAAATGAACGATGAGTTCCATCAAATGAACGATGATTTCAATCAAATGAACGATGATTTTCATCAAATGAACGATGAGTTCCATCAAATGAACGATGAGTTCCATCAAAGGAACGATGAGTTCCATCAAACGAACGATGATTTCAATCAAACGAACGATGATTTCAATCAAAAGAACGATGGTTTCCATCAAATGAACGATGGTTTCCATCAAATGAACGATGGTTTCCATCAAATGAACGATGGTTTCCATCAAATGAACGATGGTTTCCATCAAATGAACGATGATTTCAATCAAAAGAACGATGGTTTCCATCAAATGAACGATGGTTTCCATCAAATGAACGATGGTTTCCATCAAATGAACGATGATTTCAATCAAATGAACGACGATTTCCATCAAATGAACGATGAAATCTCGATAAAAAAACTATCTTTTTTATCTACCTTTGGAGGAGGTTCATTCTCTCCGGTCATTATATCCACCAATGGATAACCCTCTTTACCGTATAATCTGTAACATCTTTTCTTACATGGTATAGACACCTGATATTACACAATCGAACGACAAAATAAGCACGAGATCGAATGAAATTTCATCGAAGACGGGTATCATAAACACGAGATCGAATGAAATTTCATTGAGGACGGGAATCAACCTTTGTAACATCTTCGGAAAGTTTGATACGAGGTTGATTGTTTATCTCGACAAGCTTAAAAACGCAACCTAATGCGGCTTGTGAGTAGCAAGTGACTAAGTTTGTCCCGATACCAAAGGCATCAACTTCATGTCCCTTTCGGAAAAACCAAAAGATTAAATTAAATTCAACGTAGAACGACGATATGCAAAAGCGAAATCGATTATAAGATGAAATAAAGACCTACCTGTTTGTTTAATGCATCGATTGTCTCCTCATTCAAATCGTTACTCGCAGTAATACACATTTTTCCAAAATCGGGTACGTGAAATTCTTTCTCTATAATCGAAAAGAAGTTCCTCACTTGAGTAGATAAATATGCTAAGTCACCCGAATCCAATCTAATGCCTAATGATGTATATCTGCATAGGATAAACCCGACAAAGGAGCCTTAAAATTATAACATTGCACCATAAATTGAATCGATTAACAACGTAATTTTGAATCTTTCATGTAAGAAAACTATGAAATATGGTTAAAAATGCATAATTGAATCGATTAACAACGTTATTTCGAATCTTTAATGTAAGAAAACTATGAAATATGGTTAAAAATGCATAATTGAATCGATTAACAACGTTATTTCGAATCTTTAATGTAAGAAAACTATGAAATATGGTTAAAAATGCATAATTGAATCGATTAACAACGTAATTTCGAATCTTTCATGTAAGAAAACTATGAAATATGGTTAAAAATGCATAATTGAATCGATTAACAACGTTATTTCGAATCTTTCATGTAAGAAACCTATGAAATATGGTTGAAAATGCATAATTTAATCGATTAACAACGTTATTTCGAATCTTTCATGTAAGAAACCTATGAAATATGGTTGAAAATGCATAATTTAATCGATTAACAACGTTATTTCGAATCTTTCATGTAAGAAACCTATGAAATATGGTTGAAAATGCATAATTTAATCGATTAACAACGTAATTTCGAATCTTTCATGTAAGAAAACTATGAAATAAAAGATTCTTACACACCCCATATCGTTCAGAGATAGAGCAACCGCACAGAAATTAGGAATTCCACTCTTCATCACCTGTACGAAAGGGCGGTAAAATTGACCGTTTTATCATTACCAAGGTTCAAGAAAGCGCTAGGTGCTAGACGGGCAGACACCCAGAAGGAAATTAAATACAATTTAAGTAACTTGATTTTGACTTACATCGTATGTGTCTACGAGGGCAAGAAAGGCTTTAGGGAATGCCAATGCGTACGAAGTGAATGCCGCTAATTCACTTTGATTCGTCTCGGAAAAAATGCCACGTAAAGAGGGTAACCACTGTTATTCACATAGATCAAATGATGTAAGAGGAAATGAAAAACATACTTCCGAATGAATAGCTATTTTGAGTGTAACCCGAGAAAATGAACCTGAATTTTGTTAAGCCATGATTGAACGAGAGCAACGAAATCGTCACACGTTCTTTTTCCATCTGAACTATGAAGTACTTTGTCATTAATCTCATCAAGACTCTGCAAAACAAAAGTAAGGAAGATAAAGGTTAACCGTTACTCGTAAAGGTTAATAAGAAATCGGTAAAATCGCTTTGATTAAATCATATAACATTTCAAAGCATTTTCTCACATGAAAAGCTTCGAATTCAAGTTTTTTCCATTGAAACTATCGCCTAACCATTACTCGTAAAGGTTAATAAGAAATCGGTAAAATCGCTTTGATTAAATCATATAACATTTCAAAGCATTTTCTCACATGAAAAGCTTCGAATTCAGGTTTTTCCATCGAAGACTATCGCCTAACAATTACTCGTAAAGGTTAATAAGAAATCGGTAAAATCGCTTGAATAGATCATATAACATTTCAAAGGATTTATGATGTGAATAAAAGACGGGAAAAATCAAAGATATAATCAGCATTTTTAAGCACTTTTACACATTCTTTTCAATCGGATCTTCCAAGAACCCGTCAAAGCATCTTAAAATTTTAAAAATTTACGATTGGAATGAATTTAATCACAAAAGTAGTGAAAATTTTCTCAAATGAAAAGCTTCGAATGCAGATTAAATTCTCAGGCCTTAAGCAACTGACCATGAACGAGCTCACGAAAGCATGAGAATGAGTTCCACGAATAGGTATTCCAAATAGCCTTCCAGCAGCAACATTGCTGTAATAACAACAATTTATCTCTTCCGTTCGATTCATAATTTTACAAAATGTTAAATTAAAATTTACCTCGTTGCATCAAAACCTCCGACGTAACAATATTTTGATGCGCTTATCGCACCATCAGGTCCCTTTACGAAAAGCGTAAGCATTAGAAATCAGCTATTTAGATGGAAGATGGCATCAATGGCTACAAAAAGAGATTATTGAAAAAACCTGAGCCCTTCGAGCGCCGAATTCAAGAAGGATTTTAGATTTTCCAGCAACGAATCGATGTCTTGCTGCGTTTGTAGCCACAAGAGATGCATAATTGATAAGATTCAAGAATGGAGTTTCCAATAATTGAACAACCTTCAACATGAAATGAAAGCACAATAATCAGTAGAAATTATCAGTTAATAATCACAAAAACTACAGTAATCAGTAAAGATTATCAGCTAATAATCACAAAAACTGCAATAATCAGTAAAAATTATCACCTAATGATCACAAAACTACAATAATCAGTAAAAATTATCACCTAATGATCACAAAACTACAATAATCAGTAAAAATTGTCACCTAATAATCACAGAAACTACAACAATCAGTGAAAATTATCACCTAATAATCACAAAAACTACAATGATCAGTAAAAAATATCACCTAATAATCACAAAAACTGCAATGATCAGTAAAGATTATCACCTAATAATCACAAAAAACTACAATAATCAGTAAAAATTATCACCTAATAATCACAAAAACTGCAATAATCAGTAAAAATATCACCTAATGATCACAAAAACTACAATAATCAGTAAAAATTATCATCTAATAATCACAAAAACTGCAATAATCAGTAAAAATTATCACCTAATAATCAAAAAATGAGTAAAAGAGGGTAAAGATACTCACACCAACGGGACCTTCTACTCGCATTAGAGGTACCTTTGGAAAAACAACCGATCCTTCCGAAATGGCATACACTTCGACGTCAGAACAATCAATTCCTCGAAGATAATCACAGAAAGCTTCCTAATTTCGAATTCAAAGAGGAAAAACGAGGAAACCCAAATGAAAATTCAATCATTAAATTAGTTTAATTGGACAAAAAAGGGCAAAGAATTCACCTCACAACCAGGCAATGAATCACGAACAAAAACGATCTCTTCTTCAGTCAATTTGAAATTCGCCAAGAACTTCACGCATTCATCCAAACCAGCAAACACAGTGTATTCACCACCAAATGGGTTCTTACGAAAATACAAATCAAACCTATGGAAGAAACACAATCCGATCAGGTAATGAAAACAAACCCACGAATGTGAAAAACAACAAAAAACAGATGGAAATCGCATGAAACTAACACGGATCGTTCGTTGTGCTTCCCGGCTTTCCAATAAGCGTAAGCCATGGTGAATTGATAAAGATCATTGAGCAAAGGAGTCACCATCGGATTCGTAGGTCCGTTCACGACCCCACTTGATGGCTTCATCTCTGAACCATTCTCTCTCCGTTCCATAGCTCCGCCGTCGCCGTCGCCGTCTTTAAATCCGACGATGCTAGTGACTTCAATATGTATAATGACGAATATATGTCTGTGTGTGTATATATATATATATATAAGTGTGGGCGAAGGGATAGAATAGAACAGAATACACAGAGAAGTGTTTGTGTTATTTTTCCAAAGACAAAGAACAAAATATTTGAGAGCGTAAGAGACACGACAGCCACATAAAGGAAAACTAACTTTAGTCTCTTCACCAATTTCCTCGTATTTTCTTTTTATTTTCGAGGAAATTTTAAAAAAATAATAATAAATTAATAATGGGTCTTTAAAAAAAACTTTTTTTAAGAGACCCATTTAAAAAAAACAGTTTTTTAAGAGACCCATTTTATTTATTTTAGTATTGGGTCTCTTAAATATGTTTAATTAAGAGACCGTTAGTTAAACAAGCATTTGTTTAATACAAGATGTAGTTTCTTACAACTACTTGACAATATATATATATATGTATATATATAATACAAAATATGACTTGAAATGCAAGTTTTTGAAGTATTAACATGAGGAATGAAAAAGGCTATATGTTTCTAAATTGATATGAATATGAATTTGAATACTTAAAAATCTCTTGCCAATTTGGCTAAAATTAATGGTGGTTCGAATGATTAATAAATTAATAAATACAAAAGAATCGAGAATTTGTTATACATGTTGGAAAAATATAGATTATTATAAATTGAATGAATATTATAGGGTAAGTTTGTTTAAACGAACCATTAATGGTTATAGATTTTTAAAGTAATGTTAGCATATATTTCGATAAATATCAATGGAAGATTCCAAGAAGAATTGGGTGAGTGAAAACTTTTTGGAGATTCCATAAAAATATCAATATTTATAGCTCTCTTTTAGTATATCAATAGAAAATATATTTATTTGCATTATCTTGTTATTTGTTGTGAGTATAATTTCTAAAAGAACAAAATCCAATAAAATCACATATAATTTTTAAAAGAACAAGAAAGAATAAGAAGAAAAATCTCTCAATAAAATAAATTTAGTTGTTGCAAAGAACTTAAATAGTGTTAGAAAAAACTTTAGATGTATAATTCGAATTAAACCAAACGATACTATAATACCTCAAACCAAATAAAGCTCCAAAGTCTCAATTAAGGAATAAAACATAAGTCAAGACTAAAAATTATGTTGAATTGGCCTAACTTTTGAATTTCGAACTTCAATTTAGATCTTGTTGGACTTGTAAGAAGTTCACAAAGGCTTCCTCTCCTTCTTGGATTGATTCATCTCCTACTTCAATGTGAATGCATCTAAATTGTTTGATCGAATTCAAAATGGGTAAAAATGATGAATTTGATTGGTTTTCGGCTGAACAAGAAGTTTGGGAAAATAGCTCGGCGGAACGTTTTTGTTGATCGAGCTTTATGCTCGGTTTGAACATTTTTTTGGAACATTTCGGATGTCAAGAAAAATGTTCAACAGAGTAGGAAGTTTCTCAAATTAAGCGTTTTCTCGACAAAAAAAAAAAGATTTAGGATCACGATTTGGTTGTTTTAGATCCGTAATGCATGGAAAACCCTACGAATGAACTGTATGTCTTATTATGTGTTCCAATACCTCAACAATCACAAAAGAGGTCATTAAGGCTACACGAATTAGTGAGGCCGCGAGGGTCGAATTTAGGAAACGATGAATGTGTTGTATGAAGGATATTGGACCAGATACGATACTGTTGTGGTGTCTTAGGTTTGTTGTGATTGACAACCTTTGTTGTGATGTGGCGGGATCTTACCAATGTTGGAGTTGGGCAATTGGGGTCAGGGACCTCAGAGGCGTTACGATTGTGTTGGAATCTGATAGAAATGTGCGAGCACATGTTAAGCTGGTTAGAATCTAGTGGTATCTTTTGAGCGTTGGTTAGAGGGTCATATGGACCTCACGATTGCTATGACAACTTAATTCCTTGACCTTGCGAGCGGCGAATATGGTGGAGTAGTAATATTCGTTCGAAAATGGATTGTGTAATTGAGTGTTATATGCTATTATTATTACGTACTTTATATACATATCGTGAATTTTGGATGACTTGTTAAAAAATATTTATTGTTATTTAATGATCGCGTGACACGTGATCACCTTTAGAACGTTGATGATTGACAATCTAATAACGACGGAGGATTTCGAGTTGGGGTATAATAATTTTAATATTAAATTATATAAATATAATAGATTTATTTATAATCCTATTTTTGAATATTAAGGTATCATGTAAAATCTAATAAGAATATATATATATATATATATAATAGGAGTACTCCAAACTAAAGATGGTCATATCAGATTTCGATCGGGATGTTTGGAAGTTCGATTCGATTCGAATTTTGAAAAACTTAACTCGAATTAAACCCTAATATTTTTCAAACTAGATTCCTTAGATTTTGATTTAGATACTTTGGATTCTAAACTTAATTAGACCAAACGATTTAAAATTCTATTTAGATTATTTGGATTATTCTAATATTTGTAGAAATTAAATGGCATAATATCAAAGATATCTTCGTAGGGCTAAAATACTTCACACATACCCTCGTAAACCTAATGGGAAAAAATGGAGACAAGATATATGTACCGTTATTTTTTGTTAGTGAAAAACACATACGGTTTTGACATTTTTTAGAGGAGGGAAATTTGAGAGGAGGGAAAGACAAATTTAAGAGGAGAGAAACGAAGTTGAGAGTGATTTCCTTACATTTTCGAGCGATTTCCTACCATTTTCGAACGATTTCCAGCAACTTTGAGCGCTTTTCGGTAATTTTCGAGCGATTTTCAACGTTTTTTTAGAGATTTCCAATGATTTTCGACGATTTCTAGCAATTTTCGAAACTTTCAAGCGATTTCTGGTGATTTTCGACGATTTCACGCGAATTCCGACAGGGTCGCAAGGTCACAAGGTTGACATGAGTATTTTGGAAGTATCAATATTATAAGAGTATTTTTGAGTTAATTGTTTTTAAGAAAAAATGTGTAAAGTACTTTAACTCTATAATAATTTGACCAGATTCTAAAAATAATTCTAATAATTTGAATACTTCCTAATTTTTTTTTCTTTCAAAGTTCTCTAAATATGAATACTAATAAATAATTTACATTCCAAACACGTTCTACATGTAATCGCTATTAAATATGAAAAGTCGAATAAATCGAAATACTCACCCCTTACTCCAAACAAATCATTTGAATAATGAGTCTCTAATAAAAATGAAATATCAAAGGAATCAAAAATGGGGTAAATGGGCAAAATGTTGAAATGAAAATGGCTTTGTTTCTTCTATCTATAGAAAGAATTTTTATTGTTCCTTCAAAATGGATTAATGGAGAATAGAGGCTATCAAGCAACCTTTTTAGCTCTACCTGTTGATGCCACACATTCATCTTTCTTAGAACTCGACGCATCGGGTTTTCGTGCCCACGCTGGTGCCCTGTCGGGATCGTATCGATAATCGTAGAAAAGTTCTTCTCCGGCCATTATTCGCTCCTTTGCGAAAATGCCCACCCTATGATCTCCCGCAACCATAATAACCTATCGTTGTATAAATAATAACGAGTACACGAGTTTTAATGTAAAGTCGGATATTTTAATTATAAATAATTAAGAATCCAAAGGTAGTTCAATAACTAAAACACCTTATCTACTTAACCCCAATTTTTATAATTTGTTACATGATTCATATTGAATCAAGATTCAGAATGCAATTCGATTTCATTACTATAAATTAGGGATGTCCAATCCGAGTTATCCACACCGACCCGAATAAACCAAATCGTTTCAAATATAGATTAACCTAAGAACCTATATAGGTTCAAATTTCAGACCCCGTTTCGGATTCAGGTCAGTTCGGGTAAAACCCGAACAACCCAAATAAAAAAATAAAATAATACTATTTAAATTTTTTTTTAAAAATATAAACACTAAAAAATGCTAGTAGATTTTCTTATATATATTTTTAATGTTATATTTGATATTTTTGTTTTTGTTTTATATTAAAAAACGAATTATCCAAAGAATCCTAAAACTTAATAAACCAAATTATATATAATAACCGAAAAACCTGAACTACTTGAAAAAAAAATATTTAAATGTAATTCGGGTTATTTGGGATCCAATTCTTTTGAACCTGAACCCAAACCGAATCCGGACCGAAAATTTTCGGATTCAATTCGGATCCAATTTTTCAAAACCCGAGGAGCTCGAAAACGAGCTAAAACCCGAACCGAAACCCGGATTTGGCCATCTCTAAATCTATAACGGCATAAAATTTAAAACTTAGATGACATTAGACATGTTTATGTTTGAGATAATGAGTGAAATTGTAACATATACCTTGGCATAACAATTAGGCTCCGGTGAATGATTGGCGAATTTCAGCTTATCTCCTTTCCGATAAGCATCAAGAACAAACTGCAGAAGGTCGAACCGTAGATTCAAGAATCCAAATAAAGATCGAAAAATGGAAAGTATAACCGATACAATACAAAAGCTAGACGTGCCTGATCGTTTAGATTGAAGAGGAAAGACGAATTCACACGATCATATATCTTTCCACGTTTATCCGCCTCCTTATGTGATATGAGCTCTCCTGTGTATTCCCCTAAGTATTCATGCTTTACGACGCTATTCTGTACGGATTCAAGAATGATTTAGCACAAGCAGTATGCAGATCGGTTCTATACGTAAACCATTTTCGATGTTTTACCTTCAAGAAAGCTCCCCAACCAGAGATATCCGATCTTCCAAGTAAAACCTGAATATCAACGGAAATAACAGCCTCGTAAATGTCGGTAATGAATTTCTGATTATCACTCATATGATACAAAGACAGCATGTATAGATATATATACATATATAGATCGACTATTAACGAAACAAAGCTGAGGTAAATATATATATATATATATATATACCCTCTGCTGTTGTTTCAGCAGTAGTTTCATGTTCCTGCACTCGTAATTATCGCCTCTTTGGTTAGGTACTCCCAACGTACCATCGCCACAACTGCATTTTTAAATTCAAACCGTTGAATCCTTGAATCACTCCTCGGGTTAACGTATAAAGCGGAGACAAAAGAAAAGCATGTCATTCGTCACAGCAATAAACTCACCTGACCCAACAATTCCTACAAACATCTGGATCGCATTCTCGATCTGCAGCAAAGCATGGACATTGACGACTACGACATTGACTTTTAGCACAATGACAACCTCGAAACCGATTCTTACAGCCCTTTGGACATCTATACAAAAATAATGGGTTGGTTTCAAGATTTTTGCATAAGTAAAAAATTCGGGTTAAAAGTGAATAGAAGATCATTTACCCACAGTACTTCTCGCAGCATGTCCCGTTTTGAAGACAACTGCACTGTTTTCCGCAAGCAGTTTGACAATTACATGGATTGTATTGACGGCATGGCTGATCTTTCCTCTCGGTAATCCTTTTTCTAATTGAATGATACGCAGCAGACTTCCACGTATACTTTAACCGACGCACTTTGCCACGTCTACGTAAAAATCTTGGCCTTCTTCTCACTTGGTTATTGGCCTGATTAGATACCCACATAAACGCATCAACTCACAAAAATTATCAATAGTATACAGAATGAAAAAATTACTCACAATAGATCCATTAATATCGAAGTTGGACGAGCCTTCGAGGTTTAAGGCATCGATTCCCTCCAACGATGCTTTATTTTCCAAGCAATTCATGTATTGTTGAACCTCCCAGCATGACTTTAAACCACTCAAAAGATTTCTTGAAATCAAACAACTGGTCAGAAATAAAGAACGATAATCAGATTATAAAATTGGCAATCTAGAGGCAGATGAAAGACCGATAATATGAAGGCTTATCTCGTTTAATAAGAAATTTCACGATAACAGAATTCACGGGTCATGGGAACTACCAATCACCACATTCAATATACATACCTATTCATTCCAAAAATCTCAACGCCTTTTTGGAACAGGCTTTCCTCAAGAGGCTTCCACGATTTACATGCATTTTCACCCACGAACTCTTCTTTTTCATCGATACAAGGTGCAGCAAGTTCAGAAAAAACCTCATTTAATTGACCACCAGAATCCTCTTCCTTCATAGAATTGTTGGTCCGATTCTTTTTAGACTTTCCATAGCTCCCGGCTTTTACATGCTTTTGAGAAGAGGAAGTAGCATCTTCATTTTCTTTACATGGGTCGAACATATGTTTCGTATCACTCAATGAATGATTTCTTCTGGCAACAGAATCAATATCAGAGTCTTCCATCTTCTTTTGCCTCTTTTGTGTCCTTTGAGACACACATTCAGAAGCTCGATTATTCCTCTTACGCCTTCCCCGTTTCCCACTAAATTTAGCCTTGGGCGACGATGATAAAATCTTTTTAGAATTGGTGCCCAACAGATCTTCACCCTCTGAGCCACTTGTTTCTCCGCATTTTGCATTTGAAGAATCACTTTCACTTTGGTAGGGCTTTGGTTTTCTCCTAGCAAAAGTATCGGCGACCTTCTTAGATTTGGTTGCACCCATACCATCTGATGTGCATATTTTCTCTTCCGCGGCGCCATTTCCATAAATTACTCTTTCTGTCTTGAGATGCTGATAAAAGCGCAACAATTCTAATTGGCCATCAGTATTCATGAATCACGAGTAGTGGTGTAAAATGAGTTGTTGGCTCGCGAGCCAGCTCTAGCTCGGATCATATTTGAGCGAGCCGAGCTGGGTATTTTCCAGCTCGTTTTTAGACGAGCTAAAGGCGAGCTGAGCTGAGATTTTCTAGCTCGTTTCGAAAACGAGCCGAGCTGAGCCAGCTCATTTTTTGGCGAGCTGATTCGAGCTTAGCCGAGCCAGCTCATTTTACACCCCAAATCACGAGTTAAGCTACACAAATGACAAACAATATACTGCCTGAAGTTTACCGTCTTAAAGCAATTAGGACCACATGGTAGATTTTCATCTTCTGGAGGGCTCCATGGAGCTAGTTTCTCTGCCTAAAAGGCGATGACAACAAAATAACTAACGAAAAAACAAAAAATGTTTATAACAGTAACAATAAATGCTAAACTTACAGGAAATATAAGATCCTGAGAACACCCATGGAGTCGGCAGTCAAATACCTACATAGCCAAAAAAACGAAGGAAAAAAGAGTCAATTGCACGTTGATAAACCCTTACTAAATAAAACCTGAGAATCGAAAGTCTACTAACAAGACAACGGCGGCAAAAGAGGTTATCAAAAGAATCTAAAGCTGCTTCAAGATCCTTGTTGAGGAATGAGTTATCTACTTGAATATCTTCATCCTTAGAGACTTTGTTTTCCTTAATAAGCACTTCATGTCTTGCCTGTATAAGATTGATTGTTTCATATTTCTGCAAGGACAGCAAAATGCCAATTGGGGAAGGACTGGAACAATGCTAAGTGTATGACCACTATCAGATGGACATATGAGAAGGAAATAAATTTCATTAAAAATACGTCAATCTGTAGTGAAAGACTAATATTCTTCCCAGATTCTGCGAGAAAATAGGCAATGATAGTTCATCAGAAAATTAAATCTTTAGGAAAATTCCCTCAACAGTATATACCTTGATTTCATTAGGACTCCTGGACAAGAAATTTGCCAATCCCTCCAAAACAGGATCCGAGAGACCTAAATGTTTGATGGTCATGCTGAAGAATTTGAAGGAAGGTTGTGAAAAGAGAAGTTAAAGACAAAATACTTGAGGATAAAACATAAGTTAAAGACTCACACAAAGAAACTATAAGTGCAGTGGACATGATGATACAATGATAAAGGAAACTCAATGTTTATTTATATACCAACCGAAGAATATAATCTTCCGACTCCACAAAATCTCTCTTTTCATCTTCATCTTCAATCAACTCCTCTTCACTATCACTGCAAATGAGTGTTTCACCGCCATTTTGATCATAATAGATTCTCCTCCTACCCACTACTGACTGATCTTCCACCATTCTTTGATTCCTGCATCATTTTCAGACTTCTTAATAAATTGAGACATATACAACCTGCATTCAGCAAGTAGAATAACATTCAAAGTTTCTAGTATTGCCAAGAACACAATATCAACATACTTGTCAAGAAAAATCCAAGTGGTATAAGGTGGCAAACGTTTGAGTTCAGGTATCTTAATTGGTCGTAGAGAAAGCTTAACAGGGGCACTGGATCCTTGAAACATTGTTGAATTTGCATGTTCTTCTAAGGAGCTGTGATTATCGCTTGCCTCAATTCCACTTTTCATCCCAACAGAATCTTTTTGAGTCTTTGCTAACATATCCATGTCATCATTAGGACCATCTCCAAAGCTACCTCTTCTTTTCATTGATAACCTCAGTAAGTTATGCGTAATACCACGCAGATTTTTCTTGTTTTCATCCATCCTTTTCTGATGGAAACAATCATCAAATTCCAACAATTAGAAGAATAAACATAAATAATAAACACTCTATATATAGCAAGGCACCTTTATGGATATACAGCGATCAGCAGCAACTTTCTTTTTCAGGGATTCGATTAGTTCTGATATCTCCTTAGTGGTTGGAGTTCTATCCACCGGCTGCTGAGATGTCTGAAATGTGGCAGAGCAAAAGAAGTTCATATTATCTAATCAAACTCAGTCCAGAACTAAACCAGACATGTTCTAGAGAAAACCCATCAAATTGGATTTTGACAACAAAAAAAAAAGCCTTAGAAAAAAGACAAATCCGATCACAATTAAACATCAAAAGGTGATGTCTTTACAGACCTTGGCAATCATTCAAGCACACCCAAAACCATTTTCTAGGACATTCCACAGAAAATTACTGACGTTCAATCAAATATTACTAAAATAGTTTCATGTTTTAAACAAGAGTGACTTCGAATCACAAAACGATCGAGGAAGTTACAATGTCGATATTTTCCGATGCTTTGATTACGATTGGATACCAAGAATAAGGGGGAAGAAGCAAAACATCTACATTATCGAGCCTTCGTTCACATTAGTCAAACACAAGCAAAGATTAGTCAATGACACACACAAAAATCTTTAAAACCCGAACAATGGGAACAAATTCAGAAGCAGAAGCAGTTCCAGGGATTTGTGTTCTTGTAGTGAGTGAGTGAGTGAGTGAGAGAAGGATAACGAACCGAAGATTCCTTGAGCGGCTCCGATCTGGTGGCCGAAGACGACGGCAAACATCTCGACGCCATAGTATCGGAACCAGACCGGAACCGGGAGAAATGTAGATATGAATCAGGATCCGAGGTCGCGACCCGATAATTGCAGAGGAGAGAATGTACGGATAAGGATTTGGCGGGGTTTGGGAAACCCTAAAATTTCTTCAATTTAGGAATCCCATGGAAAATATTCAACACTTTTTTTCGTTTTTTATGTAAAGGAAATTACGTTTTTTTTTTTATGACTTTGGAAAATAAAACAAAACAAATAAAGTTGGTGGGAAAAGCGTGACGTGGCAAATCGATTTGAATGATCCACTGTGCAGAAACAAAAAGCAAAGATGAGTCTCGCCGGCGCCGGAAATCTCACGCCGCCGATGAACTGCCGTCTTCATGAACAAGAGAGAGACTCGTCATTGTTTCGTGGTCTCTGAACCGATGGTTTATGGGCTTTGTTTCGAGGATTGGATTCATGACAATGTGCGGCAGTGAAGGAAAGTACGACCACGCGCCACCGCTCAGTTCTTTGTCGACCACGCGCCACCGCTCAGTTCCTTGACGGCGGCAGAAGCATTGACAGACATGTGATGATTTTATTTTATATTTTTCTGCAAAAAATAACCTTTTTCATATTTTCAGGTCCTCGCAATGGATTCAACCATGAGGATAAAGATATTTTAAATTATTTTATCTATCTTAAACTACGAAAATTACTTTGATTTTGGTCCAATACATTTTCGACGACCTATATTCACCATGTGATTTTATATGTAAAAACTATACGTAATTTTTATTTTAATGAAATAGATTTTTTGTAGTGAAAGTATTCAGAATAGTGATAAATGATGTATGAAAATGGATTGGTGTATGATTTGTTTATCAGTTTTTGACGATTAAATAAGATTCTTTGTAGCAAAATTATTCATTTAAATAAAATTTTCGGCTCAGCTCGTCATTAACCGTTAAAAAATGAATTGGTTTAATTCGGTTTGTTTTCAAAACGAATTAGAAAATTTCAACTCAACCCAATTTGCTTTTAATTCGTCTAAAAACGAGTTTATTCGTGAACTAAACTATTTAAGTAAAAAAAATTGTATTTTATTAATATTATATATTTTTATTCGACAAATCAAATAAAATATATAGAATATAAAAACAAGGCATTTCAATACAAAATTATTAAAATATAAAAAATACTAATTAGAAAATAAATCTATTGAAAATTATATAAAATATCGAATATATAAACATATTTTTTAATAATAGTTATTAAATTATTTTATTTATTTATTTGTTAATAAAATTATATTAATTTGGTATAAATATAAAACTAATATTATTACTATTTGTAAATAATATATTATTTTTTAATAATATTTAATAAATGCAAAGAATATGTATAATATGTAAAAATAAGAAAATATGTGCTTTTGTACTGAGCTCATGAGCCAACTCGTCAACTCGCGAGCCAGCTCGCCTAAACTCTAATTCGTTTTCAGCTCAGCTCATTTTTTAAACGAGCTAGAAAATATCCAGTTCGACTCGCTTAAATATGATCCGAATTAGAGTTGCCTCGCGAACCGACAGCTCATTTTATACCACTACATTTAAAGTGTTGGTTTGAGCTGAATGCATTCAAAAGCAAGAGTAAGAGAAGTAGCTGAGTACATATGATATAAAGGACATTGCAAAGTCTAATATTAAGGAATTTATGTATATTTTAAGATTGAGTTTAGACATAAGATTAAGTGTTATATTGTATTTATACGTTGTGGACGAAGTTTAAAAGATTTAAATTCAATTACTTGATGCACTTTTATTTCATAAAAAAAATTACGATAAATGTATTTGATGTAGAATACTCTTATGATATGAAAACGAAATACACGAAAAAAGATTCATTGTGATCTAAAAAGTCAATCATCAATTATTCATATATAGTACATGTTACACGAAAATGTGTCGGGATGGTACACAAAACGTTATATTCTGATCGAACGACGACGTCCATTGACTTCGATTGTATGTCGTTTTTTCCATAGATCTAAAATATGACATTTTTTTGTAACGAATCTAAATAAGTCCTTGATCATTTTAAAAGGTATAGAAAATCATTTGACGTTAATTAAAATGAAGAAAGTCAAATTATTGGATCAATTCAATTCACCTAAAGTCATTACATGCTATACTTTTAAGTTAGTTAAGTATATTCTATTTCTTAGAGATATTATAATTATTTTGTTTTATCCAATCCAACCGTATAACACACAAATCAGTTTATTAAATTGCTAATTATAATCTATAGATATAAAATTTTATCAAACCAAATTCAAAATTAATATTCGATTATTAGCCGTTTGCCACGTATACTTTTTTATTTTGTCATAAAATAATTTGGTAACTGAATAGCAATTACATTCGGAATAAAATATAAAAAAATCATAATCAAAACATTATGTTAATTAAATGGGCACAATCAAAACTTTGATAAAAACAAAACGGGAGAGTAATATTTGGGCCTAATTCTTCGAATATTGGGCTCAGTGGAATCCTTACAACCTTACAAGACTTCTAATTAAATTGAATAAATATGAATACTGTTGCAAAATAAACTTGAACAATATGTAAGATGAGAGAGCAAGAGGTAGAGCAAGATAATTCTTTATTCAAGAAGATTTCTCAAGTGTACCTTTATAAATGAAATTGCCTCTATTTATAGGCTTACAAGGATAGATTAAGAGACAAACAAATAGATTAAGAGATAAGGTAGTCATAATTCATAGAATTAAATAGAAATAAAGTGGGAGAGTAAATAGAGAATATGAAGAGTTGGAAAACTCAAAAGACATTCACATAATATTATTATTTTATAATACTCCCCCTTGAATGTCTATTGAGTAATTGGAATATGCTTTATTAAAAATTTACTAGGTAAAACCCGTAGAGAAAAACCCTAGTAAAGAATACATATCCTTAATGATATGGAATAGATATGTTGCCTCGTTAAAAACCTTTATTAAGAAAACCTAATAGGAAAAACTTAGTAAAAGGGAAAAAGAGTGCAACACATATCTTTTCTCCCCCTGATAAGATCATTATTTTATATCTTTCAAACGACGCATTCCAATTAAAGAAACCATCTTCTCAAATGATCTCGAAGGTAATGCCTTAGTGAATAAATCAGCTGGATTCTCACTAGACTTTATTTGTTGAACATCTATCTCACCATTTTGTTGAAGATCATGGGTAAAGAAAAATTTAGGTGAAATATGTTTTGTTTTGTCACCCTTAATGTAACCATCCTTTAATTGAGCTATGCATGCAGTATTATCCTCAAACAATATTGTAGGGATATTTTTATCAATTGGGAGACCACATGACTCCCTAATATATTGAGATAATGATCTCAACCAAACGCATTCACGACTTGCCTCATGAATAGCTAATAACTCTGCATGATTTGTTGAAGTGGCTACCAATGTTTGTTTTATAGAACGCCATGAAATTGCGGTTCCCCCACAAGTAAATACATACCCAGATTGAGATCGGGCTTTATGAGGATCTGACAAATATCCAGCATCTGCATAACCAACTAAATTTGGTTTTGATAAGTTATTATAATATAAGCCCATATCTGTGGTCCCTCGAAGATATCTAAAGATATGTTTTATACCATTCCAGTGTCTTCGAGTTGGCGAGGAACTATATCTTGCCAATAAACTTATTGCAAAAGATATATCAGGACGTGTATTATTAGCAAGATACATTAGTGCTCCAATAGCACTAAGATATGGTACTTCAGGACCAAGTAATTCTTCATTTTCCTCACGTGGTCTAAAGACATCTTTATTAATGTCTAATGACCTTACTACCATAGGAGTACTTAAAGGGTGCGCTTTATCCATGTAAAACCTTTTAAGTACTTTTTCTATATAGGATGATTGATGCAAAAATATTCCATCTTCCAGATGCTCAATTTGAAGACCTAAACAAAATTTTGTTTTTCCAAGGTCTTTCATCTCAAACTCTTTCTTTAAGCATTGCATAGCTTGTGATAACTCTTCAGGAGTTCCAATCACATTTAAATCATCAACATAAACCGCAATTATAACAAACTTTGATTTTGATCCTTTTATGAATACACATGGGCATATAGGATCATTTTTATATCCTTCTTTTATCAAATATTCACTAAGACGATTATACCACATCCGTCCAGATTGTTTTAGCCCATACAACGCTTTGTTTAATTTAACAGAGTATATTTCTCGAGAATTATTACATGCTTCTGGCATTTTAAATCCATCAGGGATTTTCATATATATATCATGGTCTAACGAGCCATACAAATAAGCCGTGACCACATCCATGAGGCGCATTTCAAGTCTTTCGGTCATTGCCAGACTTATCAAGTATCGAAGCGTTATTGCATCCACCACAGGCGAATATGTTTGTTCATAATCAACACCAGGAATTTGGGTAAAACCTTGAGCAACAAGTCTTGCTTTATATCTAATGATCTCATTTTGTTCATTTTTCTTTCGTAGAAATACCCATTTATTTCCAATTGGTTTGATTCCTTCTGGTGTTTGGACAATTGGTCCAAAAACTCCTCTCCTTTTAATAGAGTCTAATTCAGACTTGATTGCCTCTTTCCACATTGGCCAATCATTTCTATTTCTACATTCCTCTATAGAGGTAGGTTCATGATCCTCGTTTTCATTTATTATATCGCGCGCTATATTTTCAACAAAAATATTGTCGACAATTATTTCTTTTCGGTTCCATCTTCTTCCTGTATTGATGTAGTTAATTGAGATCTCTTCATTTTCATTGGTTTCAGGTACCTGATTACTTTCATCATTAACCATATCAATGATCTCTTCTGGAGATACGTCATCATTTTGACCATCAAGATTAGTTGCTCCTTTTCTTTTTCGAGGAAGTTTATCTTTGGAACCAAGTGGTCTACCACGCTTCATGCGCACCTTAGACTCACTAGCAATTATAGGTTGTCCTTCTGGGACATGTATTTTAATTGGAGCATTCACAGCTGGAATATGAGATTTTGTGACTTTTTTTTTGGGTCAGCGAATGCGTCTGGCAATTGATTCGCAATACCTTGTAAATGGATTATCCTTTGAACTTCTAAATCACTTTCTTTTGTTCGAGGATCTAAATTTGTCAGTGATGATACATTCCATGATATCTCTTTCTCCAAATGTTTGTTACTTTCCCCTAATGTTGGGAATAATGATTCATCAAAATGACAATCTGCAAATCTTGCAGTGAAAATATCTCCAGTCATTGGTTCAATATATTTTATT
This sequence comes from Gynandropsis gynandra, assembly GCA_036759665.1. Taxonomy (NCBI): domain Eukaryota; kingdom Viridiplantae; phylum Streptophyta; class Magnoliopsida; order Brassicales; family Cleomaceae; genus Gynandropsis; species Gynandropsis gynandra. The sequence goes on along the minus strand of CM071874.1, from coordinate 812,650 downwards.
ATTGACGGAGATTCATACCCAACATATATTCCCATTCTCCTTTGAGGTCCCATTTTTGTTCGTTGTGGTGGATTAATTGGGACATATACCGCACATCCGAAAATCCTCAAATGAGAAATATTTGGTTCCTGACCATAAACCAATTGCAAAGGGGAATTATCATGATAACTAGTTGGCCGAATGCGTATAAGTTGTGCTGCATGTAAAACAGCATGACCCCAAGCCCAAATGGGAAGATTGGATTTCATAAGTATTGGTCTTGCAATCCATTGAATTCGTTTTATAAATGATTCTGCTAGACCATTTTGAGTATGAACATATGCTACAGGATGTTCTACTCGTATACCAATCGACATACAATAAGTCACAAAAGACTGAGACATGAATTCACCGGCATTATCAAGACGAATTGTTTTAATCGGATGATCAGGAAAATGTGCCCGTAATCGTATTATTTGTGCAAGTAATCTCGCAAAAGCCAAATTACGAGATGATAATAAGCACACGTGTGACCATCTTGTTGAAGCATCAATTAATACCATGAAATATCGAAATGATCCACACGGTGGATGAATCGGGCCACATATATCACCGTGAATTCTTTCTAGAAATGATAATGATTCATTTCTTATTTTTGCTGAAGAGGGTCTTGTTATTAGTTTTCCCTTTGAGCAATCAACACAAGAAAATTCATTGGATTGAAAAATCTTCTGGTTTTTCAATGAATGACCACATGAATTTTCAATAATTTTTCGCATCATCGTTGAACCGGGATGGCCTAACCGGTCGTGCCAAACTTTGAAATGATTTACAACATCAGTAAACTTCGGGTTTACTGTATTATATGCTTCAATCATCTCAATAGATGTGTAATATAAACCAGATGATAAAGCATGTAACTTTTCTAACACACACCTTTTACCCATTATAGTTGAGGTAATACAAAGATACTCAATGCCTTTTTCATTCATAGTTTCAATGTGATATCCATTAATACGAATATCCTTGAAACTTAACAAATTTCTTGAAGACTTTGGAGAGTACAAGGCATTGTAAATGATAAACTTTGTGCCATTTGGCATCGCAAAAATTGCTCTTCCGGAGCCCTCAACAATTTTTGCACATCCTGATATGGTATTGACATATGCTTTATCATTTCTTAAGTTTGAAAAATATTTCTTTTCTTTTAGAATGGTATGTGTAGTAGCACTGTCTGCGAGACATAAATCTTTATCTTGGATCTTCAATTGATTCATATTCCAAAATCTATATAATAAAAAATATGAATAAATAGACATAAAATAAAAGAAACATATATTATTGCATAAACTTTATTCAAATAAAGAGAACTAAAATAAAACCAACATTACTTAGAAAAGAAACATAATTCATAATATTGAAATAAATAAAAAAAATTAAACTTCTTGATCAATTCTGAGCACTTCCATCTTCAGGATGGATAAGGAAATCGGCAACATCAAGGGACATCAGATCATCAATGCCTTCCACAAACTTGTTGGAGTCATCGTCAACGAATTTAGCTTCAACGAAATTAGCTTCAACATCATTTTCTCCTTTCTTTAATGACTCTTGGTAGAGATTCACAAAATGTCTAGGAGTACGACAAGTACGCGACCAATGTCCATGCATCCCACATCGGTGACAAATACTTTCTTTCTTATTCTTGCCTCCTTCGTTATTTCCTCGGAATTCCTTTTTAGTATTGTAATTGCTTGGTCCACCGCGGAAAAAACCTCTACCTCCTCTATATCCACGTCCACGACCTCGGTCAAGCCCGCGCCCACGGCCACGGCCACGGCCACGACCACGATAATTGTTAAATGCTACCACATTAGCTTCAGGTAATGGAGCAGACCCAGTGGGACGGGATTCATGATTTTTCATCAATAACTCGTTATTTTGCTCAGCAACAAGGAGACAAGAGATTAGATCTCCATATTTTTGGAAACCCTTTTCACGATATTGTTGTTGCAAGAGCACATTAGATGCATGAAACGTAGATAACGTTTTTTCCATCATATCAGAATCAGTGATGGTTTCACCACATAGTTTCATTTGTGAACTGATTCGAAATATTGCCGAGTTATACTCGCTCACAGTTTTGAAATCTTGGAAACGTAGGTGCATCCAATTATAACGAGCTTTTGGAAGGATCACGGTTTTTTGATGATCATACCTCTATTTCAACGATTTCCAAAGATCTGCAGGATCTTTAACCGTGAGGTATTCAATTTTCAATCTGTCGTGAAGATAATGACGGAGAAAAATCATGGCTTTTGCCTTATCTTGATTCGAAGATTCATTCGGAACACCAATGGTCTCTTTGAGACCTTTTGCATCCAAATGTATTTCCGCATCTAATACCCATGACAAATAGTTTTTGCCGGATATGTCGAGAGCCTCAAACTCTAGTTTCACAAGGTTTGACATGTTGATGCTCGAAAGATTGAAAAAATGTAAACGATTTGAAAAAATATCAGATCAAATTATAACTTTTCTGATACACAAGATCCATATAAATGGCGAGTGTAGAGCATACTTAGTTATTTCGATCTTACTATAATATTGAAATATAAAAAAAAAATTGTAATGATTAAGAGAAAAAAAAAACCTCGAAAGATTGAAAGAAAAACAGAGCTTCGTGCTGATAACGTATTATAAAAGAAATAGAACAATATTAAGAGAAGAGAGCAGAAGAGAGGAGGAGATAATTCTTATTGAAGAATGATTCTCAAGTGTACATTTACAAATGAAGTTGCCTCTATTTATAGGCTTACAAGGATAGATGAAGAGACAAAACAATGTAGATAAATAGATAGAATTGTCATAATCACATAGGATTAATGATGGACAAAATACGAAGATCGTTTGTCTTCATCGACCATGTTTACGTGTTAAGGCAAACGCGACTGAACGACAACGTTTCATCTGATTTCTGTTTAGCGGAAGTCCTAGTATTGATATTTGCTTTTCTTTCGATTTTTTGAGTTAAAAGTAAACAAAGTGAGATTTGTTGCAAAATAAACTTGAACAATATGTAAGATGAGAGAGCAAGAGGTAGAGCAAGATAATTCTTTATTCAAGAAGATTTCTCAAGTGTACCTTTACAAATGAAATTGCCTCTATTTATAGGCTTACAAGGATAGATTAAGAGACAAACAAATAGATTAAGAGATAAGGTAGTCATAATTCATAGAATTAAATAGAAATAAAGTGGGAGAATAAATAGATAATATGAAGAGTTGGAAAACTCAAAAGACATTCACATAATATTATTATTTTATAATAAATACTCTATTTTTTTTATATCTATATGTATAGTTTTAATTTATTTATATCAATCTTTAATAAATTATAATGTAATATAATTTTAGATATACAATCATATTTTTATATATCATCTTGTTTGTCTAGACACATTTCATCACATAAAGTTTTAACGTCTAATTTGTATAAAACATTGAAAGACAACATAAATTCAAATATATTGCTAAAACTAAAAAAATTGATAATTTTAGTTACTATTTTTTTATAAACTAATGAAAAATAACACAAAGGTAATCTTATGGTTGTTCCGTGATGGTACTTGTGTAATTTTCATAAATGCATATTCCATATTTATATAAATTTTTTATTTGTGGAATCCAATTAATAATGATGAAAAACATTGTAAAAGTGGTAAGAAAAAGGAGAAGTGGGTATATATCCCTTAATTTGGGTTAGTTCTATGCACATTCAACAAATAATTCAACGGAAAACGCAATTTCCTATTTTCATGAAAATTTATAAAATTTGATAAATAAAGGAAAAAAGAAAAAGAAAATAAAAGTTATGCTTTCCAAATTTAGAAACTCGTGGGAGACTTCACTCTATAGGAATACGAAATTATGTTTTTTTATTAGAAAATGTAAAATGCTTTTTTTGATTCCACGAAAATGTTTCATAAAATTAATATACAAGAAGATGAATAATTATAGATTCATTATACAAATCCAAGAGAGTTACCATAAATAGAAAGTGTATTGAAAGCGATGGGACAAAACAAAAGGCATCAAGGCAAGGAAGTTGTCGGTGAAGGACACAAAAGAGGAAGCCGTGGTAAAAAAAATCAAATTATGTTTTCACAAAAGCAAAAACCCAATTATTTTTATTTTTATTCTCCTTTTATTTTTAAAATAAAGAGGAATATTAAATATAAATAAAAATATTTCAGTCGATTATGAGATTTTTTTCTAACTCCGCATCTCCACCATCCACCAAACGATTTTAAAAAAATCTATATGCATGAATTTAATTTATGAGTAATTAAAACAATATTTTTATATTCAATTCAAATTATAGTTTAAAGAGATATTAAAATTACTTGTAATTTTTAAAAAAGTTTTTTTTATCTATTTTGTCTTAAAGTGTGTACACGATAAGACACGGAGAGATGATTTGCTCCTAATTTTAGATTTAATTTTTTAAAACATTAAATTACTTTTATTTTAAAATTTAATATTCTTTACTAGTTACAGTCTAAATATGATTAATTATTAATAAGTACTTTTTGTCGACAATTAATTAAATATCCTCATCTTTCTCAACCCCTTTTTATTATTAAAGTAAAATTTCCATTTTTCTTACATTATTTATGACTTGACCCATCGAACCAATATCACAAATATGGAAACTGACAACTTGAATGGCAACACATAATTAAAAAAAAAACGAAATCCAAAAAAAAAATTCTAAAAATTAAAAAATATATTTTTATGAGTAAAGATTAACTATTTCAATTAGTAAGCTTAAATTTGCACTATTTATATTAACGGGTATTTATAAAAAAAATATCATCATAACATTATAAAATTATTTTAAAACCAGAGACTGTTTCAAAAAATGAAAAAGAAAAATAAATCATTTAATTTCTCATAGGTTTTTACCATTTTCTTGATAGCTTCTTGGAGGGAATCTATCATTTACGTGTCTACGCAGAATCGACAGTGTTTCGTAGATACGATGCAAAGGAAGATATCTAAAGTAACTAAATAATTTTATTTTATTTAATTTTTTCATATATTATTCTTTATATATAAATATATATATATATATTACAAATAATAGTCTAATGTTTCTTTTGTGTATGGAGCAAAGCATGAGGAACACCTGTCCTCCTTTGCACACTTTGGGACCACCAAAAATTAACACAACTATGTTCATTAACTATTTACTATTACTATATTTTCTTAACTATCATTATATTATTTACATATATTGATGCATATATTTTGTTCGAAAAATATTGTATTTTTTTAATAAAATAATGTACGTTTATTATATTTAGATATATTTAATATATATATATATATGAAAAGATTAGAAAAGAAATGAAAGAATTACCATATTTATCAACCTATTTGAAGAAAATCAAATGTAAATATTCACAAGATTATGACATATATTTGAAGACAATCAAAATTAAATTTTGAAAACCTCTTCAATCGTACATAAGCAAAATAAATTAAAATAGAAACGTTACAAATTTAATATCTTATATAATTGAAAATGTATGTCGTGTAGCAATTATATAAAATACAAAATATAATTTATATATTTTTACATATAAATTTTAATATTTTTCTATAAATAATAACATATTTTTTTTAGATTACCTTTTTATTTACTTGTTTAACTATGTAAGTTTTCCAAAAGGTTATTAAAAAATAAAATACACTCTAAATTTATATAAATAAGATATTTCACAATATTTGAACTTTCAAACATAATTTGTAAACTTTCTCACATCTTTAAAATTATATCTTGATATTTGATATATTTTAATAATGTTAGTGTTTTATTACAAGATTTATACCTTACTTTCATAATTTATCCATTTCATAATTTAAGATATATGTTCGATAGCCATTTAATTACCACAATATAAAATAGTAACATGGTTTTTTGTGTTAGAGATCACTTCAACCTTATTTCATGTGCATTGTTGAATTAGTATAATATATTTGATATAAATTTTTTTATTCTGTTGTCAGTTATATATAATAATAATAACATTGAAATATTAAATATTTTGTTAAGATTATAAAAGATCACATCATTGATGATTTATATAATAATAATAATAATTTATATGTGGATACTACAACAACAAACTTTACGTCATTACATGTATAAACGAGTACACTACAAACCTTATTATTTTGTAATAATTTGTTTTTCTTGGACATTCCTTAATTAATATAACACATTAATTTGTTTAATCCATAAAATCACCGAATATATATGTCGAAAAATGAATATTACAATTGTTAATATGCTAATTAACTATTTGCATAATTATTTATTCCAATACTAACAGAACACCTTTCCAAATATAAAAAAACAAGATATTAAATTATAAAAATGAAATATCGGTTAGAGATTCTATGTCTTGCAAGCTGTTTCCTAAGGCATAAAAGCATTATATCCACATATTATTTAATTAAATTCGAAATATTTTATGTAACATAATATAATATAAAATATAAAAATATCGAAGTACTAAGAGCAATAACGAAGGTACTAGCAAATTGTGTAGTACAATTAGTCTCGTGGCACTACAAATATTGCCACTTATAGAAATAATTTCCATTAAAAAATTAACCCTCATGTCCATATGATATTTCCTTGTGACGACTACAATGACGAAATTGGTTCTATTAATTTATTTAGAAATTAGTACTTATACCTCAAACTTAGTATTAAATTAATATGACCCGACAATTACTATTCATGGACCGACTGATACCCTTATCATATGATTTAATAATTAAAATTATCACATTAAATTATTATTAAGTTTTGGATTTCCCCATAATGCACTTGCTTCCTTGTCCAACGAACACTTTCCTCGTACACTAATCTCAACTTGCCTTAAAACCCTAGACATATTATATACATATATATATATATACACGTTAATGTATATATATTAATATTAGAGAACCCTATAATCTTGATCTAATTTTAGGATTGAATTAGTTCTAAATTAACTTTTAATATGATATTAAAACTATATTAATATTAGAGAACCCTATAATCTTGATCTAATTTTAGGATTGAATTAGTTCCAAATTAATTTTTTACATGATATTAAAACTATATTAATATTAGAGAACCCTATAATCTTGATCTAATTTTAGGATTGAATTAGTTCCAAATTAAATTTTACCTTGATATTAAAACTATATTTTTTTTAAATTAAATGTTTATATGTTTGGTTAATTCTCAATTATCATATGTACTCTTCAAAATCAAACTTAGTAATAAGAAAAACACTATATTGTGTTAAATAATAAAGGATAAGACATATATTATTAATTAACTCATATTTATATGCATTTATACTTATTATTTGTTACTTATCGTATTATATATTTAACATAGCAATCTTAAGGCAATTGATACTTTGTGGTGGGTCGTATGAGCCATTGGGGAAACCAAGAGCTGAATATTTCGTTATAATTATTCATTTAATTAAAATATAATTAAATATGACTTCTTATTTTTCCAACACCGGTTAGAGGAATCATGCAGGAAATTTATCTTTGTTTATTGTTATGTAAAAATTTTGTAGATAATTAATATTTAAATATTTGCAAATGGATAATAATAATTATATTAAAGTTAATGTATTTTGAGTTTTTTCAATGTTGCTCATTCATCTTTCCAATTATTCCTATCGAATTAGATTTTGTTTATTTTCTTCTAACTATTCAAATATAGCTTATACAAAACATTTATATATAGTTTCCGAAAAGTTATAAATAGATATAACAATAATCATATATACAAATATAAAATATGTAAATAAATGTTTTACCATTTTGATTAAATTATTATATATAAATAAATATGATCCATTTCACTAATATATAAATGTGCATATTTAAACCTGTAAATCCAAACAGAATCCAGTTGAAAAACTTGTTTATGAATACAATATTGTAATAAATAACGGGAAAAAAGTTATGTAACAAATTTTCTTATAACAATTTAAATTAAAAATGGTTATTTTTTATAAAAATAATAATAAGTGAAAGGAAGAAGTCTCTCTCGCCATAATTAAAAATTTGATATTTTTTTTTTTATAATGTCTGACTTCTTTTGGGTTTCTGTGAGAGAGACTGATTCAGAGGACACATTACTTGAGAGTGACCTTTCCTTCCCAATTAACCTTTTTTTTTAATTTCTCTCTTTTCTGTGTAAATTTATATTTCCAAGATACTTTCCCCTTCATAATCTCAATGTTTATTTTTTTATTAAATGTTTTATATTTTTATTATCACTAAAATAGGTTATAACTTTTGTATAACATGTTGTTCTTTCTCTTACACGAGAAAACAGATCATAGAAAGAAAGGAAAAAATACATCGTACGGTCCATTGATCAATTGCGTTGTTTATTTCAATCATATAAAAAAGAAAACTTATTCCTTTTAAATTAAATCAAAATAATATCAACTTTCATTTTATCCCATTTTAGAGTTAAAAAAACATGTAAATGTAAATTATTTATAGTATATATTTTCCCTTGTTAACAATTAGTTTCACACGCCCAAATAAATTCGTTTATGATGCACCTATAATATGTCACTCTTATTACAGAAATAATAGATAATTTATATAATATTTTCGAATTGATTACACGGGTTACCTAATTATGTGAAATGAAAATTGAGAATTTCATTATTTATAAATGAAATTAATTTATAGACATTTTTTGCCCAATTAAACAAATACGAAAAAACGCATTTGATACAGGAGGATAAAATATCCGAAATATCGTTCTAATCCAAAATTTAATCCAAATTTAAAAAAATACTTAAATCTACGAAATAAGAATTTAAATTTTTTATTCTCACAAAAAATCCATAAAAAAATCGTGTAAGATTCAAAAACATCTTTTCATATATATATGTATATATATATTAATTTACAGAAATATTATTGTTTTTTATGATAATTAAAAAATATTATTGTATTCTTATTATTATTAAATTTAGTATAATTTAGAAATCTAAACTCGAACCAATAAATCGGAACAGCATATTATTCAAACACCTAAACTTTGGATACCCACATCTCCCATATTTAGAATTGGGATACAAAATTGAAAATCGAAAAATCCGAATAACCGATATATACCCACAAAATATCACATATAATTGAATAAAGTTATAAATATATATATTGTGCATTAAAATATCATATTCGTTTGGAATTTTTATAAGTAGAAATTCTTCACTGGATTGCAATTGGGTGAAACAACTGCAGAATATAAAGTTAAATAATAATAATAATAATAATAATATTAAAATAATAATAATGATATGAAAGAGGAAGATACTAAACAAAGATAGACTGAACATAGGTGCAGGTAACATATAAAGCAGCAAAGAAGTAATTGTAAAATACAAAACAACACATTGACATTCAACTGAACCACGCTTTCAGTCAGAATATTTATCCATTCCAATATCTTTAATTATATTTAATTTTATATTCATTAACAACATTTTAATAATAAACACACTAAATAAAATAAAATCTCCCCTCATGCATTTTCCATTACTTTCCTCTGAAAATTTCTTGGCCTAACAAAAAGCCGAAATTAGTAATTTACTGAAAATTAATGGCCACTTGGACACGTGGGGTTTAGATTTAGGGTTTGTTCGTTAGAAAAGAAAATTTGCAAATATTATATTATATATAAATATATATTTATTTATATATATAGAAGAAATGGATCACGAAGGTCTCATGAGAGAAGATTGGAATCCATTGCTCTGCAGCCAATTTTGATGAGATGTAAAAATCTGATGATGATGATGATGATGATTATGATTATGATGATGAGGAGAGAATCCTGATGATGCTGCAGCATTTGCATACACTTGACTCGTCCGATCATATCGGAGATCGTTCGCCGTCGTAGCCGTCGCCGGAAAAAGTGAAAATCCACCGCCGCCGCCAGTGTTGCTGCTGCCCGGAAACTGAAACCCAACACCCAAAAAAATTATAATTGCATAACATAAAATATTAAATAAAAAACGAAGATTTTTTATTTTTTAGTAATTTACTTGATGATTTGCCGACTGAGGAATAAGATTGAACATTCCGGTGTGACCAAATCTGTATTGTTCTTGCTGCTGGTTCATCTGAAAAATAAATGGAAAAAAAATGAATTAAATATTATAATAATAGGGATTAAGTTAAATAAGGCTTGAGATTTTTACCTTAGGCCGTAATTCTTGATTTTTTTGCTTGGAATTTACTGAACTTCCCAAGCTTAAATCAAGATTGTGATCCACAGGATTACTTGAAGATTCTAACAAATGGACACATAAATAAATAAATAAGAACATAAATAAATAAATAAGAATAATACGATAGAAATACTGTCAAATATAAAATTGGATCTAATTAATTTCAAAAATTTATGATTATCTATAAATACATAAATAAATAAATAACATATAAATAAATAAGAACATAAACAAATGGATACATAAATAAATAAATAAGAATAATACGATAGAAATACTGTCAAATACAAAATTAGATTTAATTAATCCTAAAAATTACTTCAAAAATTTAGAATTATTCAATATCATATATATTATCCAAAACATGGACTTTGGAGTGATATATATATATATAATATTTACATAAACTCTATATATTTATCAAGTAATTAAAGAGATTTACCAGCGTTGAGTTCTTCATCGTAAACGCTAGGATCAAAATTAGTCACAGCCTCTTTCCCATTGCATTTAATTGCAGCTTTGTCATAAGCCCTTAAAAAAAATCAATACTTTGTCAATTTTGGATTACAAAATAACAAAATGATCTTTATCAATGTATAAAATAAATTAATCAAATCATAATATCAATACCTAGCAGCTTCGATTTCAGTATCGAACAAACCCAAATAAACATACCTATAAAAGAAAATGAATTAATGGACAAAAGGGTTGAAATAAATTAGAAAAAAAAATTAAAAATTTATAAAAAAAGATTAATACTTTTTGCCAAGAAATTGACCCATTCGAGCCTCCCAACGGCCACATTTATGCAAAGTCACTCCTCTGTATTTGGAACTCCCTCGAGGAAATCCAGTGCTTTGTCGGCGAAGTACGTGCACGAATTCTTCCTTTGTTAAATTGCTCATCTGCTTTTTTTATATAAAAAAAATCTATATAAAGCGAAAATTATAAATTATTTACAAAAATATATATGTATATATGTATGTATGTAATGATGAGACTGTGGATTATTAGGGTTCTGGGCTCAAGAAGAAATAATTTAATTGTTACCTGTTTCAAGTCATCTGCGTAATCTTCGATGTTGAAATTGATATCAGCTTCTACTCCACGGAATTTTATAGCTGCTCTATCGTATGCCCTATAAATTTTAAATTTTTTTTAAAGATTTTAATTATTTATTTATTTGTTTTTATTTTTCGTTGTTCATTACTCTACATTTTTTTTTCTTTTTTGCTATTATATATGTGTATTTATTTAGTATTTTGTAGAGTAAATAATCATACCTTGCCGCTGCATGAGCCGTGTCAAATCCACCTGTTAGATTACATAAATCCAATATTTATAAGAACAAAACTTAATCTTTTTATCTGTATTTTCTCACCAAACAAATGAAAAGATTTTGCTCAAAAATTATTTTTTTATAATTACCGAGATAAACTTGTTTCCCACAGTCCCTGGAAATTTCAGATACAACAGAGATAATTTAGACCTCATAATAAAATGAGATTTGTTAAAGATCAATTGAATTTTATTTAAATCCAAAAAAAATAAAAAATAAAAATAATCACCAAATATGAGATTCCCATCTTCCGGTTCTCCGGTAGAAAGTAACACCCCGGTATTGAGAGCTTCTTGACCGGGGTCCACGGCGGCTCTTCTTCAACGGCTGAGCCGGTTCAGACGGTTTAACCGAACCGGTTAGATCCGACTGACAGAACTTCACTCCGAACCAGTGGGCCCGTGGGAAACCCGGTCCTCCTCCTCCTCCGCCGCCGCCACTTCCCTCCACCTCCGGGAAGAACTGATGGGTTACGGGCTTGTCGGTTTCGATGTGAAACCCGAAAATCCGGTTAGCGTTAGGGTTGGTTCGGACCCGGTTAGCGTCGTCGTCATCGGATCCGTCCTCGATGACGACGGCGGATGAACTGGAATTAGAGAAAGATCCAACCCGTTTACACGGTGAGGATGAACAGAATCCGTCTGATTCATCGGCGATTTGTGATTGATGAGGCGAATCGTTTAAATCCCACATTTTTTTGTATGTATAGCTTTTGTTTGCTCTCTTTCAAGGTTTTGAATCCTCTCTGGTTTGATTCTCCTCAAGGTTAGAAGCTAAATAAGAAGAACCAGAGGCTGGTTGGTAGTAAAGAAAAGAAAAGAAAAGAAAAGAAAAGAAAAGAAAGGAAAAGAAAAGAAAACCCAAAGCAGAGAGCTTTAGAGAGAGAGAGAAGAATTGAAAAATGTTATTAGAGTTCTCTTCTACGTACGAAACCATTCATTTTTATCCTTTCCAATTTATTTACTCTCTCTCTCTCTCCTTCAATTTTTCTTTCCATTTTTATAATTTTCTCTCTCTAACCACTTGCTTTCTTTGGAAAAAAGATTATAAGCAAAACTATTCCTCGTATTGGAGTTCATTTCTTTGCCTCATTCACTTCCTATTCCTATTTTTATTATCAATACAAATACTTTCATGAATTAACAAGAAAACCCTCAAATATGTATTTTCTTTTCATTTTTCAGTCTATTAGAAGGTCCATTAAGCAAACTCTAATGTAATGCTCCGGGATATGAAATATACCAAAAAAAGAATCTAAATTTTTCACCCAAATGATAAAAGTTCCAAACTTTAAATTGAATTGAAAATATACAAATTTCCCTGAAAATCCCATTTCATCTAAATTATTTAATGTATTAATATTCTATTCTATTCTATTCATCACAATCTATTCATATCTTCATGATGTCATTTATGAAAACAAATAATATATTTATCCATTCAAATATCGAACTTATTTTATTGAAAAAAAACATCATCTTTACAGAAATAATATTTAATTATATGTTTTACGTTACAACAAATAATTAGTTACATGGCTAATATATATGTATATGTATATATAAAGTGAAGTGCCACGAAGACGAGGATTACACAGCCTAGTGGCATGCGTTGCCTTGTCGGCTGTGGAGACATATTTCTGGTTATATGCATCTTTTAAAGAGATTGGTTTCTAAAAGCTTTGTGATATAAATAGTAATTTGTCGAAGAGAATGAGCAAATTAATAGTTCGATCTTTAATTACCATCGGATTTTAATTATATCACTTTCCATCCAATTTGATTAGAAATATTCACCATCATCTTTAAAAAATATTACATATATCATCGTTCAAACACAATAATTTTTTTTTTTAAAACTAAAAATGATTCGAGCCATATAACGGAAAAACACATAAAATTATAATCAAAATAAATACGAAATGTAGGATTGTTTATCGTTAAAGTGATTATACGTGTCATTGTTCTAATATAATTATAAAATACAATAAATACTTTTATTTCAAATTAAAAATTGTTCGAATCATATAATAAAAAACGTATAAAATTATAATAAAAATAAATACGAAATGTATAATAAAGTTTATCGAGATTTCATTCGTGTTTTTCTAATCACTCTGTTATAAGATCAATACATGCACGCATTTCGTGGCACGTATTCTCTCACCTCGAATGTGTAACATAAATAAACATTTGTTACACTATAGATATATAAATAACTCTACCTAACTCGACTCAATATCTTAAGTCTAAGACTAGTACCACACTTGATCATAACTCACAGAGTCCACACGACTCTAGTTTGGTATACGCTCGCAAAGTCACAACGTACCTCAACCATTAGTACAATACAACGCTTCGTCGCTCAAAAGGTTACCACTACCCAACACGGTACGACACTGGTAAATCCACAAATCTGACTAACTACAGTGCTTCATCGCTCAAAAGGGTACCAAAGTGTCGCATATACTAACGTCATCGACATGATACTCTTCATGTAAAAACTCTCACCGACATGCTCGCACACACCTTCTTCCAAAGGTGCGAGTGTGAAAATTACTCAATAGAGCACTCTAGACACTATGTTCAATCAGCTTTGATATCAAACAAAAAATATCGACATTCTTCGATCCAACACTTGGTCGAATGTATATTCTCTCGATCATCTCTAAGCATTAATACAACTTTTATACTTGTTATCAATTTTTATATGACAAATTATAGGGTTTAACCAACCATTACTTGTAACATCTCTTTTTTTCCATTATGATCCGAAAAATCCTATTGTGATTATGCCTCTTTTTAAACATATAACCTATTTCATAAATCAACAATAAAACCAAATTGGATGGAGAAAGATCATCAACTTAATTTTTCACGATGACTTGATGATTCATTATGATATTACTAATTACCACAACACGAGTCGGATGTTATCCTATTATATATTCATTTAATTAATCAATATCCACGATATGAATATAAAAATTGAATAAATAAATATAAAATATGTTTAGAGATTTACCATAATATTGATTAGAATTAACCCACGGATAGAACACAACGAAAAATTGGTGAGTCATTCTTCAATTTTTTTTCTTGTTTTTCCTCTTCTTTTTCTTTTTTTTCTCTCTTTCGGCACATGCAAACGATTGTCATCTCCTTTATTTCCTTCTTTTGTTACCCTAATATGTTATATATATACACTACAAAAAAATATGTCATTTTCAACGGACAAATACGTTGAAAATTTTAACGGATGTCCGTTGAATATTTCAACGGATATCCGTTGGAACATTTAAAGATTTAGCGAGAAAAGTTTAGAGCATAAATTTTAAATATAGCAACGGATGTCCGTTTATGTTATGGTTGTATAATCAAAGAACATCCGATGATTTTATTATGAATTTTAAAAAAATTAGTAAATATTAAATTTAATATATTAATTCAAAGTCTATCAAAAATTTTAATTTAATATTTAAAGTAAACATTACAAATAAAATATTATATCATCTAAACTTTGTATTCTTCTTCTTTTATCCCGTATTACGAAAATAAATGATGGCAGAGGTCCATCAAAACTAGGCAACTATCTTTTATGATCAGATGATGGCGGAGTTCCGGTGAATCGTTTTTAGGAGAGGTTTTGATAGGATTTGGGGGGGTTTTTTTGAATATGTTTAAAATGAGTCGTTTCAACATCTTAAATACCTGAAATTTCATGTCTAATAAAAAAATGTCACATCGCAACCTTTCGGTTTTTTTAATGGGCATCTGTTGCAATTTCCAACGGATGCCTGTTGAAAAAACCGAGAGGTTGCGATTTTATATTTTTGATTGAACATTTATTTCAATGGGCATCCCTTGAAATTTCCAACTGATGCTCGTTGAAAATGTGGTTAGGTGAAGAATTTTGTAATTATGATTTTTTCCAAGGGGCATCCGTTGGAAATTTCAAGGAATGGCCGTTGAAATTTTCAACATATGTCCGTTGAAAATTCCAACGGATGCCCGTTGAAAAAAAAATAAGATGGTTAGGTGCAGAATTTTATAGGCATGATTTTTTCCAAGGGGCATCTTTGGAAATTTGAAAAATTGCAACGGGCATCCGTTGATAAATCGAAGGATTTCAACATTTCACCATAGAATCCGTTGGTAAATATTTTTAACGAATATATCCGTTGGAATCCGTTGGTAAAAATTTCAACGGATGGATCCGTTGGAATCCGTTGATAAATATTTCAACGGATCCATCTGTTGATATTTACATGTTTTTTAGTAATGATATAATATAACTATATAATTGAATTTGGGCCTTAAACTTATCTCAATGAACCTCACTATTTTCCTCCAATTGTTGTTTCAACCAAGATAGATACAGGGGAAAAGAAAATCCAAGCTCCATTGTATAAATAGATTGTATTATTTCTTCGCCATTTGATAGATCAAATTATATGTCATATATAATTAAAACTCAAATTAGGTATATGTTTCTATCAATTATGGGTTTTGAGTTTAACACATACAAAAAATTAAAATTAAAAGAAATTAGAGTATGGGTTTTGAGTTTAATTGATAACAATTAAAATTAAAAGAAATTGGAGTTATTAAAGATGATAAATAAAAAATTATGATTAATATTTTGGTTGATGTGAAACAATACATCATAACATTTTTTACATGTCCAAATTTGATCTTGGAAAATACTATAATATCATGACAAACATGACTAATTCAACAAAAAAGATAGTTCGAATGAATAACAAAAAAACATGTATAGAAATTTACAATTCGTATGTTAATCGATGTAGGACAACACGACATTACTATTGACAATTGGTATTATACAGTGTTTTCCAATATCATTTAGAATATGACTCTATCGTACATACACTACTAACAAATTTTACTTTAGGGACGGAAATTTTTTTATGGAATTTTTTCCGTCCCTAAATTCCGAATAAAAATTTCGGTACGTCTCTAAATTTTGGACATATTTTAATTCGTCGGTAGTTTGCAAACATACTTCTTTCAGTCCTAAATTCCTGACGGATAAGGATTCACTATCAATTTTTCAAACAGATTAGGGATGAAATCTATAATTGTTTTAAATTTTTTTTCATTCATTTTTATTTAATATTTTTACGATTATGGGAAAATATTTGTTTACAAAAAAATAAAATTAAATAAAAACTAAAACTATAAAAAATTATAAAATGTGTTTTTAATTAGGGATAGATTTTTTAATCTGTTCGGAATTAGAGATTAAATTTTTTATTCCGCTAGGAAATAGGGTCATAGTTATTTTTAATTCGTTCGAAATTGAGGTTTTTTAATCCCCCTAAAATTATGAAAATTAAGTTATAAATTCAATCGGAAAGAAATAAGAATAATAAAAAAGAGAAGAAAGAAAGAGAAGGAAGAAATAGATAAAAGAGAAAAAGGAGGAATGGGAGATGATGTCGACGACAAAGGAGGAGGTGACGATGATAGTGAAAGATGATGAGTTGCCTGCGACAACGTAATGGCGACGAAGGAGGGGTTAACTGCGGTGGTTACAATAATAGATGATGAGGATGCATGAGAAGATGATTTTGTTAAATTCTTAATATATTTATTGGAAAATATATGGACTCACATAAAAATCCGTATAGATTTTTTTTTCACTTTTCAGAAGAAATTATTCATCCGGAATTTTCTTGACTTTTTTTTCCAAAAAGATATTACGAACAATAAAATTCGTCCGGAATTTCAAACGAAAATTAATTAACGATATTTGTTTACGGACCGGTAAAATTCATTGAGAAACGTGTGGAAACCGTTTCGAGACGAATTATAATGATTTTTTTTTTCAGAAATCCAATATTTTTAATAGTTATTTATGGTTTTGGATCATTCTAAATTTCAGTATAACATTTTGTTGAATTATGTTAAGATTCATTGAATGTGATATTCAATTCATGTTGATTTAAATATGAAGTAATTGATTGCTTCACATGTTTAATGATAGTTTGTTTTTATGACCATTTATGTTACATGGTTTTTATCTAACATCCTTGTGACATGAATTATAAACTTTTATATACAAAATCGAGTAATTCAAAATTATTAATTAACTTTTAAGATTAATTAGATATATTGTCATAATTAACAAAATATTATAGTTCCATTCGTCACAATTTAAATATTTTGATGATGGCATCAAAATGCAATTTCCACATTATATGATCGAATTTGAACGTGAAAGAGAATATTACGTTGTATTATACCAAATCAATTAAAATATTAATTATGAAATCTTGTATATATGATATGATATGATTTTAAATTATTCAGTTTGTTTTTAGTTTAATTATGTGAAAATCTATATTTAACCGGTTCTAATTAGAGATATCATTTTTTGGGTTTGACATTTGGTTCATAGGAAAAGGGCACATACGAAATTCCAATGCATATTGATTAACCAAACCGACTAAACCAAATTGGGAATGAATAGAATTGAGTGAGTAACTAAATGGGTATGAGTTGAAAATATCGAACGAATGAAGGGGCAAAATGGGAAACATAAAAAAGAAGATGATGATGATGATAATGAGTTTTTATTTTTGGAGAGGGTATCAGAAAAAGGAAAAGGGAATAATAGAAGAAAAAGGAAAATATTACCAGAAAAGATGAATCCATGGAGTACGGACAAAGAGTGGGGGTCTTTTGTTTGTACCTCGTATTTTCTCTCTCTTTATGTTCTTCCTCACTCTCTCTTCTCCGCGCGTGTGTCTTACTCTCTATTCTTATTCTGTTTTTAAGCGCGTGATGTACACGCGTCTAAGTCGAGAAGTTGTAGGAGTTCTGACCACAATGCTGGAGCCAACTCAACCTTTGTATATAATAAGATCGGACGTTAGATTCGTATATTTTGAGAAATCATCATCCTTGACATCACTTCTTATTATTTATTTATTTTTTATTAATTAAAAATACGCCAACCACATGAATTGTATAATTAAATTAAAAAACAATTGAAATGGAAAAAGATAATTAAATAAAAAAAAAGACAGAAAAGAAAATACAAAACGAGAAAGAAAGATGAATAAGAGGGGGTTGTGTCGGAAAGGGAAACAAACATATTTTTGTTATGTTGGGTTCGAAGGAAAAATAAGTAAAAATAAATAAATTTTGAACATGCCACGTCATTCCTCACTATGAAGACTTCCACCAACCCTAGTTAGAGGAATTAATTACATAGTTTCAATTTTTTTAAAAAGGAAAAATATATAGGTCCATAAATTTTGAGTGAAATATTGTTAAAAAAAAAGATTTCATGATTCTCTTTGGTTATCTATTATTGGTTTGCCGGAGTGTCCATATTTTGTCTCCTCCTATATTGTAAAGACATAAAAAATTTTATTTTAACCGTATATAGAAAAATCTTACAAAATATTTTATCATTTTTTACCGTCTATACAATGATATAAATGTATATATATCAAAGGTAAAAAAAATGTTAGACGGACGAACATCCAACGTCTAACATCTATAGTGTTTAGATGGAATCTAGACATAAATAGATCTATCTATATATAATATTTTTATTTAATATAATTATAATCTAAATAAATAAATTTTAATATTAACATCTAAAACAAAATAAGAAAACGGATGTCGAGTGAGAATGATGTTAGATCAATGCAAGGGCAAATTCGCGAGATGAAGATGATGGTAAATGCGAAAGATGAAATCATTGATGGAGATGAAATAAAGACGAAAATGAGAGATGAAGACGATGACAACATATGAAATAGCATGACATATAAAAAGACGAAAATGAAGGAAGAGACGAGAATATGAGAGACGAAGACGATGATGAGACTCGTTTGAAAACAATAGACGAAAGACGATATAATAGATAAAAGAAAGAATAATACAATGATAAAAAAGAGTACGATGAAAGATAAACGTGTGGATAAATATAAATATTAATTTTTTTAAATGTTAAAACGACGTTATTTGATGTAATTTAAAAAAGTGTTGAAGATATAAAAAAGTACCTAATTTTTAGAATATTGTTGTAATAATGGGATTAGTGCACCAATCAATCAGATAGCTTTACATGAAAGATTCGTACGTTGTATTTTGATTTCAATAACGAACATTCCACTAATGGCTTGAGTTGATCATGTTTTTGGCCCCACAATTTTTATATAATATATATATATATAATCAAATATTAATCTCATATAAGGTATATATTATTTGATCATCTATCATAATAAATATACATATGTTATTATATTGCACACCGATTTAGTATTATATTTGAATATATTAATTGAAATTGTTCATATTGATTTTTCATATGATTATCTATAATTAGAATGGTATATTAAAATATAAATATGATGTATGAATGTCATGAAATTTATTATATATATATATATAAATTAAACGAATTATTTATTTTGTATATGATTTCAGTGTCTTATTGTAATATTGCCCATGAAATTATCTTTTTGTAAGCATTACGCATGAATCATTTATTGCAATAAGACACTATATATGTTTTTCTAAATATTGTTTTTAAATGTATAAGTATTATGCCTATGGTCATCACTTTTTATATTTTATTTACTACGTATGTGGATGAGTATGTATATATATGTATGTATATGTATATGTATATGTATATATGTCAATAATTATCAAAGCCCAAGGCCCACCATGTAAGCA
>CM071874.1:756250-792242 GCA_036759665.1 Gynandropsis gynandra | reverse complement strand
TCTTTCTCTCTCCAATAAAAAGAGGCCCACAAACCTCCATACTTATCCTCAAACATCCCGTGATATATATATATATATATATTCGGGTGTAAAAGCTTATGTATTAATTAAATATATATAGTTGTCAATTCCAATCAAAATAAACATATAAACAAACGGGTTATAATGTATGAGGTAAAAGTATTAGAATATATAGATTTATTAACATTTTCTACAAATAATATTTATTATACTATATTTTATATAACATATTATTGAATAAATATTATTATTCGTTTTTAAAATTCTTCTCCTATATCTCAAAATTTAATATTTATGTTAGAAAATCTTCATTTTTGTTTATTTATATATTTCCATCTCCATCAATCAATGATTTTTGTAATAATGAGAATCTCTAATCCAATTTGTTTTGTAATGGTTGAAAGATATTCAAATTGAAGGTGATCTAAATTATAAAATTTTAAATTATTTTTAAATTTATAAATTTCATAAATGTTTATAAATAAATTTTAAAAATAATTTAAAAACTTATATATTATTTTCAAAATAATATTTTAATTAATATATTATTATAGATAAATTGATAAATAAATATACGAAAATATAATTTTTGTATTTTTTGTTATTTTTAAATAAATTCGAAAATTATTATAAAATTTTTGTTTATATAAATAAATGTTTATTTGAAACAATATCATTAGACTTATTTACAACTTCAAAACTTTTTTTAAAAGTTTTTATAAACAACTTTAACTTGCTACAAAAATCTATAATATCGTATAAAAAAAAGTTTGTGCGCGTAAAATAATATAATGACATTTAATGAGTATATATATATATGTTTGAAGGAGTGGACAAAGTCGATCTGGAAATCACAATCAGTCCGAGATTAACAGCGTGGAATCATCGGACGACATCAGTCGAATCTTGACCGTTCGATCTTGCTCACTGGACCCCACTCCCGTAGCTTTGACGTGTCCTAATATTATTCGTCATTAGCTCCCACATTATTTCATATTTTATTCATTTATATTTTTGAAAAAAAAAAGAAAAAATAAATTAAGTTATAAACATTGAATATGTTTTCGTTTAATGTTACGATAAGTTGTCCATATCGATTAACATGAATTTTAGAGTTCATATATATAGTGTTTGACAACCATAAATTTTTTAGTTAGTTTTTGGGATTAGTTAGATCCCGTCTATATTTGACTTGGTATCTGTATAAGTTTCGTCTCGATTTGAATATACCGATGTTGGGTTCCCAATTGCGATGTCCACGTTCCAGGATCGAGGCTGGACGTAAGGGAAAGTGTTATGATAAGTTGTCTCACATCGGCTAGGACATGGGCTATAAGACTCATATATATAGTGTTTGACAACTCTAAACTCTTGAACTAATTTTTGGGATTAGTTAGCCCATCACATATTTGACATTTAATTATTACAAAATTATCACATAATATAGATTTTACCTTTTAGGCGATAAGATCACATGAGTAAAAATAAAGACATTGATTAATTTGTTTGTTTTAACTTTAAAAAGAACAGAATTCCAATAAAATTTAAAAGTTAGTTCATTATTTGGTAATTAAATGTTAAGAGAATTTTAAAGTAAATGAAAATAGAGATGTTGAGAAAAGAGGTTATACAAAAATAGAAAGGAAATGAAAAAATTGGTACGATATGTATACGTTACGGTCCAAAGGCTTTCCAAATCTGTCAATCTTTGAATATAACCCCACATGGTTCCAAACATCCTTCGATACCGACAACTCATTTTTTTTATTTTTTTATTTTAAAAACAAAATCGAACCATACCAACTTGTACGGTTCTCCAATAATTCACCTTAGTTAATGGAGGGGCCAAGGAATTATTCCTATTTTCATGAAAATGGCAACCGTTTCTTTTTTTTTTCTAATGTAAAAAAATATTTTATGCATAAGGTATGTAAAAGTCGTTTTAGGCGGTCGACTAGTCGGCGCCTAGACGCTCGTACGTTATTCAATCGTCTAGACTAATGGAACATCGATTTTATTAGACGGTTAGAGAAAAAATCGGCGACTAATCGTCGTTTAGGCGGTCGAATACGTGAAAATCGATCGTCTAGCTGTTTTTTTAAAAGAACCAAAAACGACACCGTTTTGGTCATTTTGTTTTTAAAAATCAAACCAAAACAACGCCGTTTTGAAAGAGACCAAAACAACGTATTTTTGGTTGTTTCTCTCTTTTCCATACGATTCTTCTAAATTTCAGCGTCGTTGGTCGTTTTCTTTCGTCGTTGGTTTGTAGTCATCTTCGTTTGTTGTCTTCATTTTCGTTCGTCTATTCGCCATCTTCTCGTCAATCTCAACATCCCAGTAAAGTCTTGGCTCTGAAGATCATTTTGGTATCAACATATAAATTCCTCTAATACACTACGAACATTAGATATTTAGACCTTTATTAATGTTTTATATATATGTTTATAACATTGTTAATATATTTATATGACTTATTTTATGTATAATATTTTATTTATTTACGTTATTTTTATATTATATTTTATAATTTTGAAAATTGAAATATATTAAAAAATAAAAACAAAAAACATCTAATCGTGAATAATCAGCGACTAATCGACTAATCACTAGGCATTAACGAACCGTCCGACTAGCGTCTAGCGGCTTTTAAAAAAAGTTGATAGTTACATTATTAATAGATTTAGGACTAACACAAATTAAAATCTAGTTTATTTTTTTTTCAAATCTATATATAATCTATAGAAGCATAAATTTATCAAATATGAATAATATAATATAACTTTTTTGTATTGAAATGTGCACACGATAAAATGTTACGTGATATTTCAACATCTAAATCAAGATTATATTCTAAGATTATGATAAATGAGTTTAATAACAAATATTAAAAATGACAAAATTTTGTATTTCATGGTTATTGTGTTAATAATTTATATATTTTTATTTTTATTTCTTTTTATTATTATTGTTATTATGTTTCATTAACAATAAAAATAAAAATTATTAGATAATTTTGATTGAAAACATAACACCACTTTCTAGAATTTTTTATTTATTTTTAATTAAAATTAGAGATTGTGTAATAAAACCACACGGGATTAGGCCCTATTTCTTCATGATTATAGTGTAAAAGAAAAATTGGATAAAATAAACTATGGATAACCTCCAAAATTTCTAAATTTCTGCATTCGATAAGTTTTTAAATTTATTATTCATATTCATAAATTTGGATATATGTATCTGAAAACAAAATAAAAAAATATAAAACAATGAAATAAAAACAAAAATTAAGGCGACATAGGCGAACGAAGATGATAAGCTATGGGCGAACACATGTTGCAACACGCGAACGGATGAGTGTCGGTGAAGCTGGCTGGGTGTGTGTGCAGGGAATAGAAAGAGAAGCTACACGAATGGAAGATATATTTTATAATTATTTAATATTTAAAATATAAAACAATGAAATATAAAGAGGTATGATTAATTATTTATTATTTACAATTTAGTTTTTTTATAATATATTTTATACAATATATATATACATGGGTGGAAGAATAACAAATATCTACAAATATTCGTCAGATATCCCTATCAATATCCAAACCTATTTTTTAAAGTAAAAACTACAAATAAATAATTATCAAAAATAATAAAAAATTAAAATTCAAATCACACAAAATACGAAATATAAATAAAATGAAACACCTTCTTGGAAAAACAAGGTTGCATTATATGATTATTCTTGAAACCCTTGTTTTTCAATGTGCCGAAAAAGTAACACATCAATAATTATCATCCTCACCGAATTCTCACGACAAATATCATGATCAAATTGTAAACAAGAGGAAGCATTATATACTCCATCAACTTTTCTCTTACGAAGATGATGCAAAATTACTTATCTTTTCACTTTTCTTACCCATTTTTTGCTATATCCCCGAATAACCTTTTATATGTTTTCAAATGGTTAAGCATTGCATTAGTCGTGACACCTCTCTGTAATCTACAACTAAAGAGTCCCAAGCAGTGATTACGTTTAGATTTTGATGCATATTTTGCTTTAGCAAAATGATCCCAAACCTTTGAAGGAGGTCGACACTGAGATTGAACTACCTTTTTTATATTACACACTGATTGTGTCTCACTTTCTGTTGTAAGGGCATTGAAATAGCTCTGATCATTGCACGTTTCGAATTTTATGTTGTAGACTCCATCTTACTCTGCATATATATCAACAAAAAAATCAACACTATCACCGATAGTAAACACATGAATAGAAACAATGTTCGACGATAAACACATGGATAGAGGCTGAAAGAAATCTCATCGACAGACGAATAAGATGCGAAAGACGATCAAACAAACTATGACAAACGACTGACCATGTGACATATGGACAAATAGTCGATGACAGATGATTAAATGTTGTGATGGCCTACGACGTATGAACATATGTCGTGATGGCTTCCGACAAATGAACAAATTCGGCGATGTCCTGCAATGGACAAACAAGTGCTGCGATATATTATTAGGTGCTGCGATGGATGAACAAATGTTGTGACGGTGTGCGACGAACGAATAGATGCTCCAACAACGAATAAACACTCAAAATAGGTTAAAAGAAAACATTAGGGTTAAAATTGGTTATCTGCATTTTAATCCTTCCACTATAAATATATAGTATATTTTTCTATATTTTATATAATGAGTTTAAAATAAAATTAATAATTTTTTATTTATTATTTGAACATTAAATTTAATTTTTTTATATATCTATCTATATTAAATAAATTATTTCTTTTGTATTTATAATTATGAATAGTCCAAATAACTAAATCTACTATCCGTATTTATATTTGTCGAATATCTGATTTTTTATTGTTTATATTTGTATTTGATCCTTCGGATATTCAAATTTTCCGTTTGAATATAAATCAAATACAAATATTTCAAATATTTTGTCCAATCCTATATATTATTGTTTGAACAAAATTATTTAGTTTAAAAAAATTATATTTATAATTACAAAAGGTATATAAAAGATATTTTGGTAATGTCTTGAAATTAAATGTATTATAATTTTATATGTCTATATCGAATATTTAAATTATATTATTTGCATTTGATAAATCAAATATTTAAATTTTTAGATGTATTACAAAAAAGATAAAACATATATTTAAAAAAAATCTGATGTATTACAAGAATAAAAAAAATCTGAAAAAAACTTTTAAAAACCAAGCTTTAAAACCACAAGTTTAAGGTTCCAATAACAACAAAAAAGCCAACTTATCTATGCTGACTTCAAACTAATTCATCCTAAAATAGAAACCAAATCCCATAAAAGAAATTTGTTCATAAGACAGAAAGAGTCTAAAAGATTCTCTCATTCATTCAGAGTTTTTCATTGATGGAAAGAGAAGCCAACTTATCACTTGGGATGTTACTTTCACTGCTACTTGCCTGAGGCGGCGGCTGCGACTGCGGCTGCGTCTGCTGCTGCGGCTGCGACTGAGCAACCATTCGAAGGACGTCCATTGCTTCTGCAACTTTGGCTTTCAACGCCTCGGGTGATTCGAGAAGATGTAACACTTCTGTTTGATCCATCTCCAGAAGCATACCTGTCACTTTCGCTGCATTTTCATGCTCCAATTGATCCACCTCTGGGTAAAGATGCTCACCCAATAGCTGAGACAACCAAAAAAAAAAAAAAAATTTTGAACGATTTGGATTTCGGTCCGAATATTATGAGTACGGATTATTGGGTTTTAGAAAATAATAACCAAACAATAACTGAATCTAAATCAATTCAGTTTGATTCGGTTGTACATCGGTTCAGTTATATATAAATAAAATATTGTAACCAAAGTAAAAACTGAACTTTGATTTGTTCGGTTATTATTCTATTATTTCGATTTCACCAATCATTTTATCATATAAAATTACAAATAAATGATAGTATTCTGTATATTTTAAATAATTTATATATTTTACAAAATATAATATAAAATATTATTTATATTTGATATTTAATTTTAATTATTAATTATATTAGATAAATATTCATTTGATAAATAAGATCTATGTATTTTTATATTTTTATCATTTTATGTAACACGATTATTCGGTTGTTAACCAAACCGAACTGAATCCATTCGGTTTTTAATTTTTATGCCTGATCGAGTATTTTATCTAGGCCGAACCGAATCGAATCCATTCAGTTTTTTAGTTTTTATGCCTGATCGGTTATTTTATTCAGATCGAACCGAACCAAATGACAATAATTCAGTTCAGTTTGGTTCGGTTTTACATAATCGAACTGAAATGCCCACCCCTAGTAAGTATCACGAATGGAGTTTATGAAGTTCGCTTCTCACGATGGCCAGCCGACGAGGAAAGGTCGAGAAAGACTTACCATTCTCTGTTGGGCAGGCGTTGCATTAGCGAGAGCAGATGCTAACGCCCCAGCTGATAAAAGTTGGGAGAAAGGCATTCCACTCATATCATACGCAACCGGATGAATCCCTCCGGGAATTAAACCATCGGGTATGTTCCTACCAGCGGGAAAACGATACCCACGTCCCCTCGGGACCATCTGAGAATCAAGTAAACACGCATAAAGGGCTTATAATAATGGGTGCGGCATTAGGTTGAAATGACGGGGATTCCATAATCAGAACTAACCTGAGGCTGCATCAGAGGAATTGGCTGCTGAGATTGGTGCATCGGTCCACCACTCGAGCGTCTACCGCCTGGCCGCTGACCCTGCTGACCTGGCTGCATCATCGGGCCGAAAAAGTTTGGCCTCATTCCAGGAACGAGCTGCGGCTGATACCCGAATCCCGGCTGTCACATAGATTACAGAATGGCAATGGATTATATATCAGTGCTAATTCATACTATTAAAGCCATATCCAAAAGAATATGTATTTCCATCGGGAAAATTATATCGTTATAAACATTAATCCGAAGATCTGATTGAGTGAAGCAAAATTTAAAAGCGACTTGTCATTTCGGGTTTCGGTTCGGATATAATGGATAGTATTATTCGGGTTTTAAAAAACAATGACCAAACAATAACTGAATTTAAATTGGTTCGGTTCGGTTATATTAATAAAATATTGTAAACAAAGTAAAAAAACGAACTCTAATTTGTTCGATTATTTCGATTTTACCAATCATTTTATCATATAAAATTATAAATAAATGATAAATTCTGAATATTTCAAATAATTCATATATTTTACAAAATATAATGTAATATATTATTTAAATTTTATATTGAATTTTAATTATTAATTATATTAGATAAATATTCATTTGATAAAAATATCATTAATCTATATATTTTTTATAATTTTATGTAACCAATCGGTTATCCACGAATATTCTGTTAATAACCGAACCGAATCAAACCGAATCCATTCGGTTTTTTAACTTTCATACCCGATCGGTTATTTTATCTATACCCGAACCGAACCGAATGAGCATAATTCGGTTCGGTTTGGTTCGGTTTTATTTAACCAAACCGAAATGTCCACCCTTATTAAGAACAAGGCTTTACCTGGTGAGGGATCATTGGAGGAGCTTGACCGTAGAACATCTGCTGTCCAAGACCGGGAGCACCTGCCGGATAAATTGGCATACCGGGACCAACAGCAGGCAACAACGTCGGTCTCATCTGAGAAAACTGTGCCTGCATAGACAAATGATTAAGACGGTAAAATTCAGGGTTTGACTGATGGAAACACCGCATTTGCGTTTGCGCTTGGCGGCGTTTCTGTCAGCGATTGGCAGCATTTAAGGCCAACTGCGATTAGAAGCAAATGGCAAAAAATTGCTGTGATTGACTTTTAAGCAAAATTATCAAAATAGACAATTATTAATAAAAAAAATTTATTTAAAGTTTTGTTGTTTGGTATATACTTTTTAATTATAATTTTCAAATATTTGAAATAAATTTAAAAAAATTAAAAATTCTTAAAATATACAATACATATATATATATATGTGCATATTTATATATTTACGATTAATATATATTATAATGAAAGGGTATTTTCGTAATTTTATTCAAAACACACGGAAACGCTAACGTAAAACATAATTCCAGACTTTTAAATTCTGCGTTTTGACGCGTTTGCGACTCAGGCCTAAGACAGTAAAATTAAATAGCACGGATAAACAAAATATAAGCATTAAATTCAAAGAATCGATGAATGCACCTGCAGCTTAGCCCTTCTTTCTTCTTTCCTCTGTGCAAGAGCAACATAGAGCGGTTTGCTTCCTACCATTTTACCATTCATCTCAGAGAGCTGTAAAAGATCAAAAACAAAATATGTTTAGAAATAATAACACAAATACTTGGGTCGGTTCACGAAAATGTCGAAACGTAAGATAAGAAAACTAATTACCGCTTTAGAAGCTTCTGCAGCGGCTGAGAAAGCAACAAATCCCGATCCTTTACTCGTACCATTAGGGTCACGCATAACCTATTCGAGGAAATGAACCACGGTGACCTAATTCAAGATAAGATAAAAACCCGTGTGTGCAAAAAAGAAAAAAAAAACATGAAACTGACCTTACAAGAAGTTATTGTACCAAATTCAGAAAACAATTCGCGCAACTTCTCATCAGTAATACCATCGTCGAGATTTTTAACGTATAAATTCAATCCTTCAAAATTGTTCCCCGTTTCTCTCAATCCTTGTTCGAATCTTCCCCTAAGTTCAAGTTCTCTCTCACTTTTCTTCTGAGCTTTACCGACATACCATTCTTTATCACCAAATTTCTTCCCGTTCAAGGCATCGACAGACCTGGCTGCATCATCGGGATTCTCAAAATTGACAAATCCAAAACATTTGGATTTTCCATCTCCATCTCTCATAACCACTGCACTTGTGATAAATCCAAATTGTCCAAAAATATTCTTTAAATCATCATCGGTAACTGATTCTGATAGATTCTTGACGTAAACATTGTTGAACTTTATCTTATTTGCACCCGATTCTCTTTCCTCCTTACGAAGAAAAGGTCCAACGAAGATTTGTTTGTCGTTAAGCAATTTTCCATTCAGCTTTTCAATAGCATTCTTAGCTGAATCCTCTTTTTCAAACTGCACAAAACCATATCCTCTAGACTGACCCAAATGGTCAGTAACAACCTTACAGGATAAAATGTTTCCAAATTCGGAAAATGTATCATGCAGAGCTTTGTTGTCAATGGTCTTGTCCAAATTCTTTCCAAAAAGAGAAAAAAAGAAACCAACTCAAGTTAGATATGAAACAGAAGCTGAGCTTAATGGATATAAAGGGAAACATTTCAACAGAAAAGCAAATACCTTGACGAACAAGTTACCAATGCCACTTCTTCGAAAAGACGAATCACGGGTAGAGTATGTAACCCGGATCATCTTGCCATTGAGATTGGAGTAATTCAGTTCCTTTGTAGCCCTCTCCGCTGTCACATATAAGAAGATTAAACTCAATAAACTAAGTATTTTGAACTTAATCTACGCAAATCTTTAGATAGAGAAGCATTAGACCTAAATCTAAATCATGGGTCCTACAGAAATTCAATCATTTCCATTCAAATTCGACTAATTATCGATCAAAGGCACTCATTGTTACACCCTATAATCAAACCAAAGCTACAAAGTAAATTAGTTTATCACCACGATAACGAAGAATATAAACCAGATTGGGAAAATGAAAACCCTAAAAAAAGAAACAAGGAATCGAAGTCTGCAATTCGAATTTTATACCAATGGAATTACTTACCATCATGACTATTGCTGTAATTGACGTAACCATATCCAAGAGACATCTGAGTCGCAGCGTCTCGGCAAACCCTAACTGACAAAACCTGACCCACTTGGTTGAAATAATCATACAGTTGAGAATCCGTCACGTCGAGGTCTAGATCTCCGACATAAAGAGAACACAGAGCACCGTGGTTGACTCCATCGCCGCCAGCAGCAGCCGCCGCCGCAAGCATCCCGTCCGCCTCCGTAACTGGAGGAGATGGTGCATGTGAAGAAGCGTTAACCTGCGCCATTGTTTCAATCTCCGCGAAAACCAATGCGAAACGGAGAATTAACCTATCGAAGCCGACAAAATTGAAAACGATTTTTTTGGGGGATTTCGCCAAGAAATTTTTTCTGATTTTTTTCCGGTAATCGGAGGAAATAAGGATAGGACGACGGCGGAGATGGTGGCAGAACGGCGGCAGCGCGCAGATAGTAATGAAGAAAAGTTGGGAATTTATAGGGTTTGTAAAATGGTGATGAAGATGAAGAACAATCTTTCGGCAAAAACCCTAGATGAAAAAAATTATTTTTTTATATCAAAAGACACTATAGATGCTACGATGCATTTTCAGCCGTCCGATTTTCAACGTGTAATATGTGGAGCCCTTATCTGAATTTTTTTATTGTTTTCCACGTGGCGAAACTAGTGTGACATATATCGAATTCAGTTTAATTACAATTAAATTCATGTTCTAATCTTAATTTTCAACAAAGACGAAACAGAATTACGTTATAAATATCATATTTCTATATTTGATAAAAAAATTATAATATATTAAAAAAGCACTTTAATTACAAAATTGAGTGATAAAAAAAGAGCTAATAATAAAATGGAAGATGGGTTCATTTTCCTATTCCAAGACAATTCCAGCAGTGGGTAGCAGTAGGAGTAGATATTTCGGGTTATCCGAACGGATTCGGATCGATCTAATCCGAATAATTCAACCATCAGATATACGAATTTAATAAAAAATCTATATGGGTTCAATATAAAAAAATCAAATGGGTTCGAGTTGGTTCGGATTCGAGATAATCCGAGGAATCTGTACAATTCGAAAAAAATAAACCTAAACAAACTCTAACCCTAAACCGTGAATCGTAACACAACTCTCTCTCCCTTTTACTCACACGTTTAAAACTCGTTTAAAATCCGAATGACTCGTTTAAAACCCGAATTACTCGTACTTAAATAATCCAAAAAATCCGAAGAACCCGAATTATCCAAAATATCTAAATAACCCAAATACAATTCGGGTTTTTTGTTCGATATTTCAAAACCCGAACAACCCGAACTTGGACCGAAACCCGAGGAACCCGTCCTGAAAACCAAATGGATTTTTTTGGGTTCAATTTTTTATAACCGAAGAACCCGAACCCGAGGAACCTGTCTTGAAATCCGGATTGCCCACCCCTACCCAACAGCACGACCCGGTGACCACACGGACAATGAACGTCGTCCTGCATACCGATGCTCTGTAGGGTTGATTTGGGTGCGGAAGCGTGTTTTATCAACCCGAATTGTTTAGATCTAGTCATGTTCAGATTAGTTTTTTTCGGGGTTTTCAACGATAAACAAATATAGAAACAATTTCGTACTGTAACGTTACGACGATGAATGAGGAGATTCAATATTAGAATATTATTTTTCTCGAGGAGATTCACTATTAGAATCTTATTGGGAATCACCCTTCTCTTCCTTTCCTGGTCGAGAGAGTACGATACATCGGTGTAAAATCAAAATCAATTAATCTATAATCATGATGATGTTAATCAACAAAATTGTTTCTGGTTTCTTAGTTAATACTAGTCCCTTGTTCTTATCCAGACTGACCTTACCGAATCCGAAAATCGAGACGAAAGACTTCTCAAAGCCTCTAGATCCAGCACATATTTCTTGCGTTCGAAGGGTGTATTCGTCTTCGTCTGATATCAGTTTGATAGAAAGTATGGTAGGAGATTACTATGGTTATTGGAATATCTTAAAAAGTCTGACTGAGTCTGTTAAATATAGGGTTAGATATAGTGGAAACATATACGTTTATACTAATTTTGTTCATAAACCTTGCTTGTCGTATTGTGAGATGCTAATATTAGCCTTTATAAGAATGCTAGAAGTGTATGCGTACCAAATCAGGAGTTCATATGTGAAAGTAACGTTGGGTTATACGG
Source organism: Gynandropsis gynandra (assembly GCA_036759665.1). Lineage (NCBI taxonomy): Eukaryota > Viridiplantae > Streptophyta > Magnoliopsida > Brassicales > Cleomaceae > Gynandropsis > Gynandropsis gynandra. The sequence goes on along the minus strand of CM071874.1, from coordinate 780,241 downwards.
TGAGATTACCAAATAAGACAGAGTTTTCATACACATTGGGTCCGTCAATACCACTGTTTGATCTATCTGGTGCATTAATTCAAAGAAGAATGGTCTATGATCAAATAGAACGACAGGTGAGGGAACACTCTGAGCAATATGAGAAGGCCTTAGTAATGGGTGTTTTTATGAATATATATTATTTCAAAAGTGACTGTCCGTCTGTGATAGAGTTTCCTGATATACCTATAGAGAGATTAAAAGAGCATATTCTGAGAGCAATGAATTCAGAGATCCTAAGTTCAGAATACCCTGAAGCGGCATCCCTTCTTACAAAACCGAGTCGTCTTCCTTCTAATATAACGGCTTTAAAGGGGAATGAAATAAAAGAGAGGCGTCCCTTCATTGTAGCGGATATAGAAACCGTGATGTTGTATGGAGTTCAAGTACCGTATGCCGCGGGATACTTATCAGTCAAGCCTGGTGATGATCTTACAACCTTACCATCCTATTCTCTCAATACCTTTTTCAGTGAAGATCACATATCTATGTATTCTGATTTTGAAGAGAGGAGTAAGAGTATGTTTTCTCAATTTTGTTCCAATATGGAGTCTTGTGTTCAGAAAAGTGTTGGTAAGGTTCGCACAATCTATTTTCATAATTTAGGATCATTTGATGGGTTATTCTTATTGAATTATTATGTTTCAAAAGGTGAAAGGTATAAAATCCAACCATTGATTAGGAACCATAAAGTATACGAGCTGAAAGTCTATCTTGATGGGAAATTCTTAATGCGCTTTAGAGATTCATATATCTTGCTTCCAGGCTCTTTGTCATCATTGGGTCAAACCCTCTGCCCAGAATTAGGCGATAAAGGATCAATACCTCATGATGATTTGGTGGTGTCTGATCTTCTGCATATGAAATCTGATTTGCTGGACTATCTTAGACAAGATATTCGACTCTTAGGAGGTGTAATGTTGAAGGCTCAAGATATTAATTGGAAAAAGTATCAGATCGATGTCGAGGATGTAATGACAGTGTCAGCGCTATCCCTGAAGATCTTCCGAAAGAAATATTTTGATGAAAATGCCTTTCATATTAATATACCAAATCGCAATCAAGACACTTTTATTAGGAGCGCTTACTATGGTGGTCACGTGGACGTTTATAAGCCATATGGAGACAACCTGTTTTACTACGACGTCAATTCCCTATATCCCTATATCATGAAAACCTATCCGATGCCAAGTGGTCCCCCTGTTTGGCATAAGAAACTGTCAGGCTTAGATTTGGATAATTTGTATGGATTTATAGAGGCCTATGTTGTATGTCCTCCAAGTATAGAACGTCCTTTCTTGCCTTATAAGGATGCGTATGGAACATTAATTTTTCCCACAGGTAAATTCACTGGAGTTTACTTTAGCGAAGAATTGAAGTTCGCTAAAACACTAGGCTATGAGATCATACCTCTTAGGGGTTATTTGTTTGAGAAGAAGCCCAGTCCATTCAAAGGTATAATAGAAGACCTCTATGAAAGCAGACTAGATGCTAAGAAGAAAGGCGATGATGCGATGTCATACATATATAAGATCCTTATGAATAGCCTCTATGGGAGATTTGGTATTAATCCAGAAAGTACAGTCACCGAAATATGCAAGGAAGACAGATACATGGCTTTACTGAGAAAGGATAATTTTGAATCCGCTGAACAGCTTAATGAGACTTATTACATGGTTAAATACAGATCCAATTCTAGCTTTGCAGAAGACGATGACTGGAAAGCTCCGAAGATGTCGGCAGTTCATTTGGCAGCAGCAATTACCGCTTGTGCCCGTATACATATGTATCCTCACATTTCCAGACCTGACTGTATCTATACTGATACGGACTCTATAGTTTTAGGTAGTCCTCTTTCTGAGGATTTAATATCATCCAAGGAAATGGGTCTATATAAACTAGAATACAAAGTCAAGAAAGGTATCTTTTTAGCACCAAAGAGCTATATGTTGAAATTAGAAGATGGGAGAACTATTATCAAACACAAGGGTGTAGCTAAAGATATGGTAACCGCAGAATGGTTTGAAAGGCAATATGCAGATCCAACTCTAGTAGAGGAGCTGACAAAGGAGGACCCTTTCAGAAGAGATTGGAAAAATCTCCAGATTTGTAAAAAAGAGATTCACCTACGATTGGGCCTACCAAAGAATACGAAAAGAGAGAACGTCTATGATTCAAATAATGTCTGGGTGAACACACGACCTATAGAAGTACTCAACGTAGGATCTGAAGATGCTAATATAATTCTCAAATATGAGCTGACTAAAGAGAAAGGGGTTTCAGTCAGTCAGTCCACTACAGAAGAAGGTAAAAAGACGTACACTCAAGAATCAACTCCAACTCTCTACACTTACAAGCCAAATAAAAAGACCATGAAAAAGCTCAAGGCTAAGGCTAAGAAGGACAACGACAATAGCTCTCCCGGTAGACCCAAACCGGATTCATAAATGATAAGGGCCCCTTCCCCTTACCCACAGTTGAATCCAGACTCAGAGTGCTAAGAGGCCGCTTCTATAAGTCCCATATCCCTCTCGTATACTAATTAGTAATGCACGCTGTAATTATGACTTCTGTTTTCTATAAGTTGTTTAAATTTATTCCACTTAACATCAATAGAAGGCTCCTTATTTGAATCACTCACTTGATTACCGCACACAGTTTCAACATAGTTGTTGTAACATTCAATAAACGCTTTGACATTTTGACTCCAAGTCTGCTTATTTTTAGTTGGTGTAAGTGATTTCAAGAGATCCGAAAGATAATCAGATGGAATAGGCTCATTTTGTAGAATAGGCAAAAGCGTATTAATATCTTCGTATGGATAAATAATATTCTCTTTAATATAAGATTCTATAATACGAAGGGGATTGCCCATATCAATAAAGACCTTTGTATATATATCAGGGACTAGGTTGACGAAAGGAGGAGTTGTGAGAAAATTATCGTGTACGGTATAGATAGCAGCACGATGACTCAATAATGATTCTACTACCTTCAAGGCTATGTATGCATCCTTTTGATGAATAAAGTTGGCGCATGTTGAGGTTTTAGTCTTTCGCCAATCCCTCCTATCTGTAGCTATACTTAGAGTAACCCTTCGTCTCTTTTTTGAACTCTTTTCATAAACACTGATATTTTCTTTATCGAAAGCCTTGTAATCCTGTTTTGTAGTGAAATACGGGATACTGTATAAAACAGGTCTATCCAAAGCTGAACAAAACCATCCAATAATGGTAATTAACTTCATCAAATTGGTTATGTCTGGATATGTCTCCTTAAAAAACTCATTGCTAAGTGATGCTATTTTACGTGAATCCTCTCGACTTAATAGTTGACCATATGCTTGTTTAATATCCAGTTCCATGGCGCTAACTGTCTTCCCATAGATCAAAGGCATGAATAAGCTCTTGATAAGCTTCCTATTTAACTTAGATTCAATGATTTCCCTCTTGAACTTCTCATTGAATCGAGAATGAATAAATTCCTTGAAATCCCGGAGTATGTGCGTGTATACATCTTGTATTTTCCCTGAAGGGTGGGGTATAAGATTAGTTCTTTTCGCCATTTCTTCGTTAAGCAATAAGTAACTCATGATCTGATAAGCACTGGCTGTAGCATCTTGAGTTATAGGTATTCTATTATATTCAAAACCTCCATCGTTACACAAGGCCTTGGCCATGAACTGAAATGGATCGCTAGCACCCTTAGCGAAGTTTATGAAACTATCATCATTATTAGCATAGATCAAACTCTGGGAATCCTTATACCATAGAAGAGCTTCATCGTAAAGATCGAATTTTTGATATTTAAAGGCTGCAGATGTGGCTACAATGTCCATCATAGCCGACTGGTTGCATTCATCAACCTCATGATTGTTGGCAAAGACTATCAAACTTCTAGCTAAATCACGCTCATGAAAATGAAATAAGCCTGAGCGGTAGATTCTCCCACGGAAATCCATAAAGGCTGGCAGATAAAAGACATAATTCTCGTATGCAGACGCTATCTTGAATACGAGCTCTTCAAACCTAGCCTTTTGCACCCTAATAGCTAATTCTTTTAAGAGAAAATCAAGGCTAAATGCTCCCTGTATAGCCTTATTCTGGTAATAATATATCCTCAGAAAATCGAAAGCTTCTTTGAGATTCACGCGTGATAGTAAGGAAGGCATAAGAAGACCTTCTTTTTCTAACGTTGGACGATTCTTCTTAATGAACTCCAACAACATCTTATTTATTTGAAATCCTTGTTTCTGAAGCCCATTCAATATGGAGCACATATTCTTATAATTAAGATCATGTAATTGAATATTGAAATTGCTAAGATTTTTTGATGATAGAAGCCCTGATCCCTGATGATACATACTTAAGGTAGGACCACATAAGTAACCACCTTGAAGTTCCGATAACAAAGCCTTTCCTAAGCGAGAGGCATCTCGTCATTTTTCCGGTTTAGTCCTTTGAGGCGTTAACGTGTCTTCTCATGCCTCAGTCTCTCCTCCTTTTGCACACAATGGAAAATGAGCTCATCAAGACTCCATTTACCCATCTGACAGTTAGAACTTACCTTAAAATGACTGAATTGTGTAGAGAGGGATTAAAATCAAGCACACAAAGACGTCATCAGACAACTCAAGTCCAAATACCTTTAACTTTGAGGCATTGTTCGACATCTTCATAATATACTTTCTTATATTTTTTTGTTGCCTTTATACATCATAGATACAACTTCCGCTAAAAACGTAATTATTTTTATTTTATTATTTTTGACAAAGTGTTTCTCCAATGTATCGAGATATTCCTTAGTTAAAAAAAACTCCATGGAACATAACACCCTTAAAAATTGAAGGAATAAAATATTTGATGATCATTAAACACGTGCAGTTGGTTTCGGGTTCGAACCTAACTCTATACTTTTTAATATTAAATGTTTAATTTAGTTTGACAAAGCATTAAATACTTAATGAGAAAATAAATATAAATGACCCTCCATTTAGAGCCCATGTCACAAGTTCGAATTTAAACGAGCCCATAGAAGTCATTTTGTTTTTATTCACCAGAAAACAATGGGCCTCCACATGTGCATATTTGTTTTTATTTCTTTGATAGAAAATTAACCAATCACAAAAATTTATTGGGTTGGGCCTCGGTAAGAAAAAATCACCTTGACAAAAGGAAATCAAATATCCGAGAAGATATTTGATTAATTTAAGATTTTGTATTTATACCTTACACGTGCGAATATTTGCATTAATACTTGCAATTAATGTTCATTATCATGTCGAACCATTTGATTCTTTCTTATCTTTTTTTATCAACTAATAATAAAATAGCTGAAATATCCATCTTATTCTATATAGAATAACAAATATTTATCAAAATAAAATGACCATAAATTTTACACGGTTATGATAACATTTCAATTATGTCACATCCAAATAACATAATTTAAATTGTATATGTTATGATGCAATTTCATATGATAAATTTTAAAATTATATCATTTTCAAAACACATAACATATATTAAATGATTATGATAAAAACATAAATTATCATGCAAAAATATAAAATAAACACCCAAATTTCAACAAAATCTTGATGGTGGTTGACCAAATTCTTATAAAATGCATAATTTTTTACTATTTTAGTTTCAAATCCAAAACAAATATATAACTAAAACTTAATTTCCAATTCTTCTCGATATAAAACGCAATAGATCGGTTTGAATTTTATGTTTTAACTATACATTATATCATGCAAAATTATAAGATAACACCCAAATTCAATCATAACCTAATGGTGTTTTACCAAATTCTTATAGAAACGCTTAATTTTTAACTCGTTTAGTTTCAAATTCTAGAATCAACCATATAATCAGAAATCCAAAACAAATATATAACTAAAACTTAATTTTCAAATCTTCTCGATATAAAACGCAATAGATTGGTTTGAATTTTATGTTTTAACTATACATTGTATCATGCAAAATTATAAGATAACAACCAAATTCAATCATAACCTAATGGTGTTTTACCAAATTCTTATAAAAACACATAATTTTTAACTCGTTTAGTTTCAAATTCTAGAATGAACCATATAATTAGGAATCCAAAACAAATATATAACTAAAACTTAATTTCCAATTCTTCTCGATATAAAACGCAATAGATCGGTTTGAATTTTATGTTTTAACTATACATTGTATCATTCAAAATTATAAGACAACACCCAAATTCAATCATAACCTAATGGTGTTTTACCAAATTCTTATAAAAACGCATAATTTTTTGTTGGGTTGATTTGGGTGCGGAAGCGTGTTTTATCAACCCGAATTGTTTAGATCTAGTCATATTCAGATTAGTTTTTTTTTCGGGGTTTTCAACGATAAACAAATATATAGAAACGATTTCGTACCTGTAACGTTGAATCTGTAACAATCGGATGATAGACTTGATAGTACAAGTCCTCTACGTGTATCCACGCCGAGATCGGATTCTGCCTTCAACGTTTGATGCGGAATTCTCGATGAACGAAACTGTTTCGTTCTTCGTATTTCTTTTGACGGCTATTAGGGTTTTGTTTTTGTGATTCTCTAATCTCATATCGAAAACCTAGTTTTCGTTTCTTAAATAGAATTATTAACTTTTAATAATTACGCTTTTAACCCAAGACTATCCAAATATTACATAACAGGCATATAACTTTCATGCTCTACATTTCGTCTCGCGCCCATGCGCTACCGTCTCCGTTCCCCTCCTCCTTTGGGATCCCTCGTCTTCCTCCCCGACCACCAGCTCCACCTCTCTCTTCTCTCTGCTCCACCGACCTCCACCTCCGGCACCAAACCTGGAAGGCCTTCTTCCACGGTCTCCGCCGCCATTTTTATGGCGAAATCTTCCTCTCTATGCTTCTTTATGACTTAATCCGTCCCCACACCAATTCAAATTTTGTCAGAATCTGCTCTACTAGTTGCAAGTTCTGTTTTACATGTGCGTTTATGGGTTTTGGTGAATTGTAAATCAAGTAGCTTCTCTCTTCATCTTCTTTCATGTAATATTCATAGATTCTAGCTTGATTAATATATTATGCTTAGATCAGACGCGGTCAATGAGTAACGAAGGCATGAATCATGGATTACATAGTATTGAACAAATTTGAACTAGTTGGATTCCCTTAGGTCCACACTTAAATTCGTCACAATTTGAATTGGATGCTCATATTTGACATGATATCATAGTTTAGTTTGATCCGATTTGAATATTCTCATGGTGGACACTCATATTTGACATGATATCATAGTTTAGTTTGATATGATTTCAATATTCTCGTGGTGGGCACTCATATTTCACATGATATCATAGTTTGGTTTGATCCGATTTGAATATTCTCATGGTGGGCACTCATATTTGACATGATATCATAATTTGGTTTGATCCCATTTGGATATTCTCATGGTGGACACTCATTTTTTACATGATATCATAGTTTGGTTTGATCTGATTTGAATATTCTCGTCGTGGACACTCATATTTGACATGATATCATAGTTTGGTTTGATCTGATTTGAATACTCTTATTGGGCACTCATATTTGACAAATGGGTAATAGAATATCAAAGAAAATAGGAAAATTTTCTGAGAACACGAAGATATTGGTCAGTTGCTCAGTTGGTTTATGACAGATTCAGTTCTAAGTGGTCTGTCTTTGAAGGTTGTTGGGTTGCATGTTGTACAAGAAGATAAAGAATTAGTTCAAGCTTTTAATCTCTACTACTGTTGGTGAATTAATGACAAAGAAGTAGGATTTGTATGTGGTAAAACCCACTACAACTGTGGATAAGTAAGTAAAACTCTTCTTATTACACAACTTGTTCGTCTCGATACACATATCTAATGACTTTTTTTGATAAACGATACTTTTATTTTTTCCATTTTCAATAGCTCTCGAGATTCTCGTGGAGAACAAAATTACAGGCTTTCATGTGATTGGAAAATGGTTGGTATTCATTTTTCGTGCAATATATGTTTGCGCCTTTGATCCGTCTGTTCATCAAATCACTTATTAGGGGATTATATTGTTGGCTATGGATTCCATATTTGGTAAACGGGAAGAACTAAACCTTCGAATATCTCTAATATTCTTTCATTTTGCGTTGCATCTTTTTTTGCTTTGCCAATAGGTAATGGATGAAGTGAAAACGCCATATCTCCCAAGGTTGACAACATTTGGAAAGTATGTAAGCTTTTCATAGCTTATTCACATTAACTCCTAAATGCTTTCGGGTATTTTTTCGTATGGTCTTATCGATGCTCATGTGTTCTATTCTCAAAATGTGGCTTTAAATTGATTCATCCAAATTGATATACTGTTAGATTAGAACCCTAAGTCTTGAGAACAAAATTCAGTTAGTTGCTTTTGTTTCTACCCATGTTGGACTCGTTATTTGGACTGTGAATCATAACAATAACGTCCACTTTAGATAGGGACGTTCACGGCATTGGGCAGGTACTCGGGTCTCTCCCTTTCGCTCTTCTCCCGCAAATTGGTCGTCACTTGATTATCGAAACCGCTCTGATATCAATTAGATAGAACTCATACCAAAAGCTAGCTTTTAAGAAAAGGTGCCTAACGGTCTATTTCGATCCATGTTTGGCTTATTTCGGTAGCTGTCTCTGAAACCACATTTTCGAGCTCTCTATCAAGTAAGCCTTTCTAATGAAGTGCAAAAATTACTTAGTAAAACAAACGAGAAAAGGGTTAAAATTTAATGACATCGGTCTACATCATTCGTGCAAAGGTCATTTTTACATCATCGTATATGGTATTTGTCAATTATAATCATAATCAAAAGATTGTATCAATCTGTAAATATGATAAGTGACATGATATGATAAATGACATGATATGATATGTTGAAAGGAGAAATGTGTCATATCTCATATAATGGACGGATAAACATATTAACAAGATATATTTTGATTCTCTAATCGAGAGTAATATTTTTGAACAAATGGTTTTAATATTTTTGGATGGCCTGAGAGCGTCACTGCATATGATATAACAATAATAAATATGTGAAGTACAAAGGAACAATGTTAACACTTTAGTTCATTTTTTAAACGTTTTTTTTTTGTCTAAGCATTCTTTAATCCCTTTAATCGTTCTTTAAATTCATAGTTTCATTATTAAAAAATAGACTAATATATCATATAAAACAGATTTGGATTAATTCAATTCAGAGTTATTCTAAATTATATATATAACCCAATAGTTAAAGTTCTAATTATGACATTATAAGATAAAAAAATATGTAGAAAATGAAAAAAAAAAAGATATATATTATTACACACTAATCACATACCCTGGGTAAGCGCACGTTAGCAACCATCGTCCACAGACGGAGGAGACATACTTAACTCCTGTTAGTGTTTCCTCCCCGACTAATCATCCAATATTTCCGGGTCGGGTATCTTGTTCAGGTCGACCCGTTCTAATGATGACCCGTTATTAATATTCTCTTTATGGCGATAATCACGATGATTATCTCCGTAATCATGATTACCACTTCTCATACACCCCCGGTCGCGTCCGTCTCGATTGCTTTGCACCGCCACCCCAAGCGCGTCCACCTGTGCACCCACCTCAGCCGCCTTTTTCCTTATGTACGCCGCTGACATATTTCCTCCACCGTCCACCGTTTCATCTCCGGCAAGAAGCTCAGGGAAGTTAAGACGAGCCGTAGGGCCTCGGAGGTAGAAAACCGCCGTGTCGTACGCGCGCGCTGCTGCCTCCGGCGTGGAGTAAGAGCCGAGCCATATCCTCGACCGTTTGTTGGGCTCCCTAATCTCCGCGACCCACTTCCCCCACTTCCTCATCCTTATCCCCTTGTACGGCTTCTCCCTCTTCCTCTCCGCCGCGGCCTCCATCTCTTCCAGGTGATGTCGTGCTCCGGTGATTATCCGCCGCAAGATCCCGACTTTTGGAGAATTTTCAGACTATCATTGAACCCTCGATCGGAACGGCCGGCGATTACAGAGAGATAGAGAGAGAGAGAGATCGGAACGGCCGGCGATTACAGAGAGATAGAGAGAGAGACGGAACGGCCGGCGATTACAACGGCAACTTAAACCGACACTTGAGGATCATAAACTGATGTTTGATTCTTGAAATGCAGAGACAAGGACAATATCGTCCTCTCTTATAATCTCATTCCAATATTTTTTTTCCGTATTTAGTATTATAGCTGTTATCATTTTAATGGAATTAATTATTGGAAAAAGAAAAGAGAGAAATATATGCTCATGCTCATGCAACTTATTTTAATGAGTCCATCGACGTTTTCATTGGACGGTACTAATAAACCCTCCTCTTTATTTAAATTAAGATCGGCATAAATTATTATTTTATAGATGCGCCTACCTTAGGCAGATAAAAAGAGAGTAAGACAACCATTTTAAAATTTTTTTATTAAGACAACCATTTTAATTTTTTTTATTTGTAAATTTTAACACTTGATCACGATGGAGAATATCAAAAATATATTGGTAGGGCTTTAAAACTTTAGTATATGTTAGTAAATCTAATGAAAAAAATTAGAAAAAAAATATATATGTTTTTATATTTTATTAGTAAAAATATATATAGTTTGATATTTTTGTTGATGAAACGAAATTTATTTTAAAATTGAAAAAGAAAGAGCGAGAAACGAATTCGAAATTGAGACCAATTTCCAACAAAACTATATGTATCTTAAGTCACATAAACCCATACAATATAAAAAGAAATATAGAAAATGCAAATAGTTATATAGATATTAATATAAATTCGTTTTTTCATTTAAATAAAAACTCATTCAAACGGGTTTATTTCCTTTGACAATTGTTGCATGCAAGTCTGAATAACCATGGCGTCGCTTTTCTGGGCAACGATGAATGAAACAATTAAATTTTGTATCCTTTTTTAAAATTAAAATCTCTATTTTTTTATTAAACGTTGATAAAGTTTGCAAGAAAATAAAATAGATGATTAATATATTAAAATATCAATAGGGCAGTGATTGGTGCCACGCGTGTCCCTTCTTAGAAGAAGTTAGTGGGATTTTATAGGTGCTTTGTTATTTTTCTACAATTAATAAAAAAATTATAATTAGTTTAAGATAGATTATTTGAATGGATAAATATAGCATGAAAATCACGTAAAACTAAAAGAAACATCCTCAATTGTGATGTGATACAAATAACAAATAATAATAATAATAATAATAATAACAAATACGGGGCGATATTATTTTTTATATGAGAATTTACTCTAGGTTCGCTCAAAATATTCATAATTTATTACTTGATATGTTATTAGTTGTACTAAGACAAAAATATCCACAACATAACACAGTTTTTGAAATTTAATTACCCGAAACATAATATATCCAAAACGAATATTATATTTTGTTTCACATTTGGGATAAAGTCGATGATAAATATCATAAAAAATGTTAAATATCTCTTTGGGAACTTTTGAATCAATATACATGTGATATACATGTGTTTGTGTGTGTGAGTGTGTATATATATATATATATATGACATAAGGAAAGGAGAATATGAACAAGATTTATCATTAAAGCAAAAGTTGTATAAGTAATTATTGAAATAATTAGGAAATTCAATTAACCATATTTTTGAATAATTCGTACGACAGTTAGGTAGTTTTGAATCTATTATCCAAACACAGTGGTACGAACCCATATACATTATTCAATTACATTTTCTGGAAAAACTTTAGTTTTTTTATACAATTTGAGATTATTCAGTAGAATAATATTTATTATCAATTAAAAAAATTTAAAATTTCATCTTATAAATTATAAGGAGTGTTTTAGTATTTTTTATATTGTTTAAAAATTTTAATAATTGAATTTGTTTTTATGATATATATAAAATATTTTCAGTCATTTCGTCCATTTTCTAAATTAGTCATTCTAAACCGGCCGAATTACCGAAAATGTCCCCGGTTATATCACGAGAGTATTATGGTCAACCTACATAATATTCATCGATTCACCGACCACCGACCCTGAAATGACAAATCGTTTTGACTAATCAAACACTTCTTTTTGTGGCTTAAATTTTCTTAATTTATTTTTAATAAATATGTGTGCTAAAAATCTGGTGAATTTAACACGTCTTTTTTAACAACATTTAGTGTAAGAAGAAAAAATAATAACTCGAATAATCGAGAATCACATTGTCAACAAAAGAAATGAAAGATTACTTGTATAATTTCTTTTACTATTGTTTTTATATTTTCATAAGAACTCTACAGAATTTATTATTACATATATTTTCGATTTAAATTATAGTTAAAGTCATTTTTTTCGAAATTAATATTCAAATTTGAATGAGAGTTTTTTAAATTATTTATTCAAATTTCATTCTTAACCTATAAAATTAATTGAAAAAAATAATAATCTTAATATATATTCGTTTAAAAGAAAAAAAAACAAAAAATTGGGTGTTTCACTATAAACTATATAACATCAATTACTTGAATAATTATGAAACGCAAAAAAAATGGTATTTATCTACTACTAAACGCAGAAAAAAAACACACACGCACACGGTTATCCAAAATAACTATGAAAAACGAAAAATATTATTATTCTAAATACTAGGTTGAAAGCCCGCGCGATGCGCGGATGATTATATTGATAATAATATTTATCAAAAAAATACAATCTGAATATCATCTTGCATAAAATCGAATAATAATAAATAATTTTTATAAATAGAATATTATAAAAATTTATATGCAATCCATAAAAATTACATCTTTGAAATGTCAATTCATATAGTTTTTTTTGGTAACACTTCCTAATATTAAAAATAGAAAAAAATTTAAATTATTTAATAATTATCTACTAAAATTATTCAATACTATTATTATTATTTATAATTATCTGAATCAATTTTACTGATAATAATATTTGTCAATACTAAATATATAATCCAAAATAAATTATAATTTCACAAAAAATAAAAAATATATTAAACAATAAAAGATATAACAAAAAAAAAGTTCTGAAAAGCCTTTTATTTTATTTTAACTATGTGGGCTTTTTTATTTTATTTTTTGGCCCAACACAAATTTTAATTCTAAAAAACCTAATTTACAAACCCTAATTTTGCCTTCTGCACCTCCTCTTTCTTGTGCACAGCCACCACCTTCTTCTTCTACAGAGACATCTTTCCACATGCCTGCTACTTTTTCAAACCGACCACCTCCTTTACGTTTGTTGCCTTCTTCTTGCCTCAGCGACTGTCGATCTGCTTCTTCTTTCTGCGTCCGTCGAGCTGACCGTCACCGAGCTATCCACCGATTTGACTGCCTCTCTACACGTCGCCACTTCTCCTATATTCACGCCACATCCTTCTTCTCTGAGTTGCCCGCCGCCGAGCTGGCCTGCCGCCGTCAGGCTCTCCTCCACTGCGCACGCCTCTATGCTCGCCGTCGAAGAGCTTGTTTCCTTCGTGCTGACTACCGCCGAGCTCGTTTTCTCGAATCTGGCATCTGTCCTTGCCTTGACCGTTGTCGGTCTGTTCTTCTTCCAGAGTTTTCATTGCTCCTCGTTGGCCGCTACTCCTCGCTGGCCATTACTTCCTCGATGGTCGTTCGCCGCGGCTTCCACGCCAATAGCCGTTTGTCTGTTGTGTTGTCCGTTGTATTGCTCGGCGTGGCCGCCGTACCGAAGACCGCTATCTCCCTCATGTGAAGCAATACACATGGGTCAATTGCTGAAACACCAGATGTCAAAATCCTTCTCTTTTTAGGTCAATTTAAAGAGATGATATGGGTAGGTTAGCGAAGAGTTTCACGAATTTAAAGCGTTTTTAATGTGAATATAGAAGCCATTAAATAAGGGGAAGAGGAAGAGAAAGGGAAGAGGAAGAGACTAATGAATCTGATATCAAGAGAAAATTAAATTATTTTTTTAATATTTTTGTAATGCTAATGTGAAAAGAAATTAAAAGTTGTTGCTGACGTGGAGGGCTGAGAAGCCTCCTCCTGCAACAACTTTTATATATATAATTTAGGAAAAAAATCTGAAAATCTCTTCAATATCTTCCTTTTTCCTATTCAATTTTTGAAATCATTAAACAATATAAAAATAAAGATCTATTATAAAAATATTAATTTTCAAAATTTCCATAAAAATTTAGTGCATGAAATTTGTAAACATATTTGAAGGTAAACCATTATCACCTTAAATCGACCAACTATTCGGGCCTTTGTTCAATATTGTTTGATTTAAACACATTATTTCAAGTTATTTTTTTATTTGACTGATCCTTAGAAAACAATTTGAAATTAAAGATAGATACATAATTTGACATTAATTTTCGTCTAGTGATTGTTTGTTTACTTTTTTTATGTGACAAATATATATTCGTTAATATTGTATTTACAATTACAATAACAATGACATAATCCATATATTTCATCAGATACTCGTCATCTTCTTTTTTCGATTATTGATATAGAACTCATTAAATATATCTTAGTTCAATATTTTTTTTAATATATTTGGATAAAATGCAATCATCGTTTTCATCGATGTTGAAATACCGCCTCCTATCATATTACATGTTAATTATTATATAATTAAACGTAACACAACATAATATTTTAATATGCTATTTGAATAAAAAGTGAAAGTTGGATAATAATAATTAATATTAAATTTCAATTTATATATTATTTAATAATTGAAGTGACAATATCTTTTTTGAAAATTTTGCATGTTCTCCCCCAATACTTATTATTATATAAATGCGCCGGTCGGAATTTAAATCTAAGGCTGGGGGAGTTATAATGTATAATATTTCATATGTTGTTCATAATGTGTCCCCACATGCATTCATATATCCTCACGTACATTTTGAAAAACGATTTACACATTTTTCTATTCTTAAATTTAAAATCAAAATAAAAAATGCATATATATATATATATATATATAAATCATTGAAAAACACGTCGACATAAGATTCGTCTGCTCATTTTTTTTATATAATTTTTCAATGAATATTCATAAAATTTTATATCGGTCAAAAAAACTTTTGACATTTTATTAAAATTTACAACTACATGTTAACAAAAATAAATGAGTGATATATCGGTTATAATGTCGTTGATATTTTCATTGGTATTTGTCAAATATGGACTGGGCCTAACTAATCCCAAAAGTTAGCTCAAGAGTTTAGGGTTGCCCAATATCATATATACAAGTTCCAAGGTTCATGTCTTAGCCGATGTGGGACAACTTATCATAACACTCCCCCTCACGTCCAGGCTCGATCCTGGAACGTGGACATCGCAATCGGGGGCCCAACATCGGTATAATCAAATCGGGACGAACCGGGCTCTGATACCATGTCAAATATGAGTTGGGCCTAACTAATCCCAAAAGCTAGTTTAAGAATATAGGGTTGCCCCATATCATATATATATACAAGTCCCAAAGTTCATGTTCTAATCGATGTGGGACAACTTATCGTAACAGCATTATAATTGAAACGACGGTTCAAATTTGGTTATTAAAAGATACCGAATTATCGTTATAAAATATTTGTAATAAATCCGATTTCTCGCAAAACTTAATTCATAAAAAGTAAAAAAGAATAAAAAAGGGGTTAGGGGTAAAACTGTCAAAAGATTCATCTGATGATCAGAGGGGACCTGTAAAAAAGTAATATGAGATCTTGGCCAAACTAGTTATGTAATTGAAACACTCGTGTTCAATTATTAGGCCAAATTTGTCAAAATTGCAGGTAAAGTACATTAAATATTGTTATATATATATATATATACAGTTTTTTCGTCTGTTTACCTACTCATTCATAGCATGTGAAATCTACGTTTTACTAAAATAATTAATTACTTTTGTCTTGCCTTCATTTATTTTCATTGTCGTTCGTGATTCATAATCGCCATTGTAATTTTCCGTAATAAATATGTGTTGGGTCAAGTTTAATTTCATTTTTTTTTCATATTATAATACCTTATATCAATTAGTACATAAAAATATAAATGATATCAAATATTAATTCGGATCTAATTATTCAAAAGTTAAAAATTAAGTCAATAGTTTAGTATCGTTCAATAATATATATATATATATAAAAGAGTCCATAATCAATATCTTAACTCGGAGTGTCAAAATGTATCCTAATCCATGGGTCTATCTGAAACTCATCCTAAAATAACGGGATCGAACCTTAAAATTATAGGTTCGAATGTGTCAAATATGGGCTGGGCCTAACTAATCCCAAAAGATAGCTTAAAAATTTAGGATTGTCTAACACCATATATACAAGTCCCAAAGTTTATGTCATAGCCGATGTGGGACAACTTATCATAACACTCCCTCTCACGCCCAGGCTCAATTCTCGAGCGTGGACATCACTATCGGGGGCCCAACATCGGTATATTCAAATCGGGACGAACCGGGCTCTGATACCATGTCAAATATGGGCTGGACCTAACTAATCCCAAAAGCTAGCTCAAGATTTTAGGGTTGCCCAACACCATATATACAAGTCCCAAAGTTTATGTCCTAGCCGATGTGGGACAACTTATCATAACAGAATGTAAGCAGGTTTTCAGGTTCGGACTTTAAAAAAGCCTACATTTTTTTCCGGCCAATCTAACTTAGGAAAAAACCCCTAGCACTCTAACCTTTTGTTTTTCTTCTCTTCTTCCACTATCATATCTATCACGGTTCTGCTTCTCTTCACGATTCTTTTTTGTTACGATTCTCTTCTGTCACAGTTCTCTTATCCTCGATCGTCTACGGTGTCACGGTTCTCTTCTTCTCATTCGTCTGCAAGGGGTCTTCTTCTATAGGACGCAATCACCTATCAGATGCAATCACCTCTCGAGGTATGGTTCCCGTGAGAAAATTGTGAGAGATATCTACGGTCATTAAACGTGTGAAAAATATCAAACTGGTCAAAATTGAACCATTAGACTTATTTCCATGGAGATCTAAATAGTAAAGTGAATCAAGTTTTGAAATCAAGACTAGAATTGGACCTGAAAACTTATTAGACATATGAAGCCTTGTTACTTGCTTCATGTTGAATATTTCTTGAGGAATTGGTCATTCTAGTTAATTATCATGCAACAAAAGCCCTTGCATGAGGGTGAGCCTCGATATCTCCTTGGGAATTCTTTCCCTGAAACGATTGCCATGAAGATACACCAGATTCAACTGTGATAAATTCTCTATTTCTTGAGGAATCAACCTTTCTAATGAATTAAAGAAATTTGGAATATTCGAAGCTTCATGTAGATTCTCAATCAAAGGCTTAAGTGTTCGAGTGAAGTTATTCTGGAAACGATAATAACATCGGTTCGTGGGCTGCCTGAAGCCCGTCGGGCCAAACCGCATGCCTAAAATCCCAAGCCTATTTGATTTCGGGTCGGGCCTGCCCAAACTCGTTTTCACCGGGCCACAACCGAGGTCGAGGCTGGGTTCGGGCCGGGCCGACCCGTTTGCTACTCATATTCTTAACCAATATGAAAAAACACAACATCAAGCCCAGACTCAGATCTTGAAGCGTGGACATCACAATCAGTGGTACATCATCAAATCAATTCAAATCGGGACGAACTAAATTCTGATACGATGTCAAATATGAAATTAGATCTAACATAATCCAAAAATTAGTTCAAGAGTTCAAAATTGTTCAATACATATATAGGAGTTCATAGTTTATGTACTAATCGATACGAAAACAACACAACATAACACATCATAGACTCATATATAGATTGGATATTCCTAAATTTTGAATCAATTTTTTAGCTCATTTAGATCGATTTAAATATTATGATATTGTGTCTCATTTGTGATGTATATGTTCTGTTATCTAGATGTAAAGAATGTTATGGTATATTGTACAACATCGACCACAACATGAATTATCGATTTATATATAAATTATAAGTTATCGATTTAATTTTGGATCAACCTAGTTTTACACGATTATCCCTTGAATATTGTTAATCTATTGTATTAAACACAATTCACTCATAATTTTTGACATAAACTTCATGATATATATTTAGGTTAATGGTTTCTCGTGGATTTTGTATTTGGACTCTCAATCAATTGTTATTATATTATTTTTATTAAAAACTTTGAACCATATAATTCATCGATTTAGATGGATTGTTAGAAAATTTCAATAAATATTAAATAAAAAAATATGCGAGTTAAAGTGGCATAATATTATCCACGAAATATTATAGGACTTCACGCGTACTCTCGTAAATCTAATGAAAAAATTAGAAAAAATACATATGTATCCTTATATTTTGTTAGTGAAAACATATACGATTTTGATATTTTTGTTAGTGAAACGAAACCTATTTTACATTTGAGAGAAAAAAAACGAAGTTGAGAACGATTTCCTTCCGTTTTCGAGCGATTTCCAGTAATTTCCAACTATTTTTATTTCAATTAACTTCAACGACATTTTTGAAGTTAATTAAGTAAAACAATTAAATCCGCCGTGGGAAATGATTGATTGCTAATGGGCCTAGTTAAAGCCCATGCTTGTTTCGTAATTGTAATCACTAAATAAACCGAATAATTGGCCCAATAATGTAGGCCCATCTTATCTATACCATTATCATTATCATTATCATCATAATTATCATTATCGTCATATTTATATAGTTCATCTTGAATAATATATATGTACATATATATATGTATATGAACTCTCATATTTGATTCGCATAATAAATTAATTAACCTGCATCTGAATTCGATTTTTTCATTTCACAAACGTATATCAATAAATTGTCGAATATATATATATATATAAATAAATTTACAAAAATATGTATTTTTTTATAATAATTATTTAAATATCATTTGATATGGATAAAATATTCAAAAATGATAGGATTCCAGAACCAATTATTAAATGAGAGGATACACGGTAAATATAACATAATGGATAATCGTATGAAATTTAAAATTTAAAAAAAGGATGAAAATTACTAGAAAAGAGAAATATGACGTAGCTTAAATTTTGTGGAGATTTGGCTTAAATTTGAGGAGAATTATTTATCATCTTAAAAATTATTTATTTTATTCGAAATTTAATTGAAGACAACTAATACATAAAAAAATAAATTTTTTGTTTGGTAAAATGAGTAACCCAGTCAAACACGACACTTTCGGTCCAAATCATTCAAAGCTTTTGACCAATGTTTTTTCAATAAATTATTTTCCTTTTTTCTTCCCAACTAAATTTATTTATTTTTTGGTGACCTAATCACGTTGATTAAATCTCCAACAAATGCCCACTCAACTAATTTGATTAAACATTAGAACTAAAATAAATAAAAAACAATGCACTAAAACAAATCATTAACAAATTTTTTTTTATGTTACATATTTTTTAACGTTTACAAAGTACACAACATCAACTGTCTCTCATTAATCCAAACACAATATGTTGGAAATTAACTAATTTTAATTAATTTTAATTATTATGAAGATTTTCATGAAGATTCTAAAATGAGTTCAGCCACGGCGGCTCCGGTGACTTCAGCGGAGGAGAGAGTATGGCTATGATCTCCTTCGTATGTCACGATGAGCATTGAAGGATCATCGGTGGCCCTCTCCACGTGCTTACGCGCCGGACAACCTTTTACGCTACTGCACTTGTAGTATCCTCTGTAATAGAAACCACGTAGAATAAATTCAAGGTTTTTTTCATATTATTTGACATTTTTTGTTAACGATAAGTTGTCTCTCACATCGATTAGAATATAAATTTTGAATTTATATATAATATTCGATAGATTTAAGCTTTTAAACTAATTTTTAAAATTAATTAGATTCAAATCCATATTTAATATTTAATATGATATTAAAGTATGATTCGTCCCGATTTGAATATATTGATGTTGGATTCTCGATTACGACGTCTACTCTAAAATCAAACCTAAACTTAAAAAATATGTTATAATAAATTATCTCACTCACACCGACTAACATAAGATATAAAGACATAAATTTTGGATATATATATTATATTTGATAATTCTAAACATTTAAATTAGTTTTTTTATTAATTAGAACCAAACTATGTTAGACATTTTTGTAATTACCTCGGATGTGGAGATCCTTTTATAGGTTTTTGTCCGTATTTTCTCCAGGAATAATCGTCCGGAGGAATGTCCGACATCTTCGTGCTGATCGCCGGAACCCTAACCATTCTCCTTTGTTTCAGCTTTCTAGAAGAACCGATAAGGATCATAAAAAAAAAACCCATGAATACTTTTTCAAAAAGGAGATAGATTTATTGGTCGATACCTCTTTTTGGAACAATGACAGCGACCGGAGGAAGCGGAGGCGCATTTTCCGGTGATGAGACTCTCAGAACTGCATTTTCTCTTCATTGAAATCGACGACGACGATCTTTGGATCCTGAACGGTGTCGTTTCGGGGAAAGTAGGTTGCTTATGCTCCGATTCCGTCGTCACAGTTGACAAAGAAGAGAAATCTATCGTTTTAATCGAAGAAAACGAGCCTTTGTTGTCGTACGAGTGGATTCCCGGCGGAGGCGGCGCATGAAACGCCATCGTTTTGGGTTCCGGTTTCTGTACCGGGGAGTGTCTGAACCGGGCGTGACCGGTTCGGGTGAGGCCAAGGAGAGAGATGACTCTCTTGAACTTGAAAACGGCGGCGTCCGCTGTCGTTTTGAGATCGGGTTGATTGGAATCAAAGCTCTTCGGTGACATGATATGTATAAACCTCTCGATACTCTTGAGGCCTGAAGCCACCGCTTCTTCAACGGCAAAGCTCTCAGCTCCGGCGCCGGCGATGCAATTTCCGGTTATGAGCTCCACCGCCATTTTTTGATCTGCCCCTCTGTAGAAGAAGAGATGGGGAAAGAGAGAAAGAGAGATTTGAAGGTAACATGTCACTCTAGACTTTTGTTATTTTGTTCTACGTGAATAAATTTTGATTGTATTTTTTTATTTAATTAATTTTAATGGGAATATAGAATAAAAAATATCCAATTATATTATGTATAAAATATTAATTATTATTTTCAACTTAAAAAATTTAAATTTATATTTTTTTATTTTAAAAATACTGATTTTAAGATATAATTAATTTCATAAATTTGTGTTTAAATTTGTGTTTTTTTAGATAAATTTAAAAATTTAAAGAGTTAAAATATGATTTAGTGTTTTTGTTTATGTATATGATTAATTTAATAAATTTATGTTTTTCAGAAAAATATAAAAATTCAAAATTTTTTAAATTCAAAATAATAATTTGTGTTTTATATAAAAAAACCAAAAAATTTGATATTTTCTATACTATATTTTTAGAGTTAGTGTTTTTAAGGTAAAAAAATAAATTTGAATTTTTTAAATAAAAAAAAATAATTTATGTTTTATAGGTTATAATAAAATAGTTGGATATTTTTATGCTATATTTTCAATTTTTAATATATGAAAATTAAAATATTTAAATTTTAATTTTTAATTTTTGAATATGGAAAAAATATATTTCAACAAATTTTT
This sequence comes from Gynandropsis gynandra, assembly GCA_036759665.1. Lineage (NCBI taxonomy): Eukaryota > Viridiplantae > Streptophyta > Magnoliopsida > Brassicales > Cleomaceae > Gynandropsis > Gynandropsis gynandra. The sequence goes on along the minus strand of CM071874.1, from coordinate 758,583 downwards.
TGAATAATTGTTATATATGAACTTTAAGAGTAAAGGGAATTTGTACCAAAAAACTTCAACCTTGTGTTTGGTTGAAATTTATCAACCCTAATTATCATTATATATAAAATATAATTTTAATCGTACGATTTTCATCGAAACCAAATAGTTTCAAATGTAAACAATCATCATTTTATAAAAATATAATCCAAAATTCAACATAATTATAGATGGGGTCAAAGGCAAAGTGGTGGGCTGTCTGATTTCATCTGAGTGGGTCCCATGGCTTTGTCTATGCCGACGTGGTAGAGTTGACGATTAGACAGCATGCTTAATCACAATGACTTAATCGAACATAATTTATAATTAACTTTTCGGTGCATAGCAAACATTATCTTAAAACATGTTTTATTTCATTAATCTATATGGTTATAGATAACGTCATACATTAACTCACAATTCCGCGTCCATCAAAATAGTATTCTTTGGTAAATAATAAAAAACAATGAATGAATAAAATTCAAGAGATTAAAAAATTTATAGTGGTTGATTTTTAGCGTGAAAATATATCCATTTTATTATGATATGGAGAAATATAAAAGAGGTAAGAGTTTAATTATGATAATATTTCGGTCTTAGTTTACACCTTTTTTTCCGTTGAAAACCTTTTATCATTAATCTTACCTTATATACACACATTTATTTTACAGGGCAATATTTTTTTCTTGTAATTTTTCATGTGCCATGTTTGACGAATTCATCTCATCTTTAATGAAAGACTCCCAATTGATTAAATCTTCTCATTGTTTAGTTTCTTTGAAGTTTTGTGATTCTCCATTATCCACGAAAAAACATAATTTTTATGATAATCAGATAATTCTTCAAGATCTCATCAATTGGATATATGGAGTTTCTTGTACCTCAATAGAGATTTCATTTTCTTGATCAACAAAAGATACATTTGTCTCATCTTGTGTAAGACTATGTTAGAAGGTCGTTTAGGTCAATAGCATCACACCTTATTTTGTTCTCGATATTTTATCTTTGTGTATTACCTTCACATTGAAGATCACATATTTGCTTTTGACGATCTTTTGATTTTCTCATCTCAAAACTTGTAATCAAACTCATCATCTCCATATATGATGAAATAACACAACTTTGATTTTGCATCAAGCTTACTTCTCGTAATGTTGTCAATAAGAACCTAAACAACACAACCAAAGACTTTCAGAAAATTCAGATATATTGGTTTTCCTCTCCATTATTCCTCTGATAATCTACAATGAAGTGATGCAAAAGGACTCTAATTGATAAAAAACAATAGTATTTATTGCCTCAACCCAAAATCCTATAGACAAACCAACATGAAGTTGCATGCTCCTTGCAGACTCGTTCAAGATATGTGATTATTATTTCTGTTACGCTATTTTGTTGAGGTGTTCCCAAAATCATTTTTGTCATTTTGATTTTATTATCTCATAATAAAACTTGAACTTATTATATGTATACTCCCAACCATTGTTTGATCTTAGATATTTACTTTGAGATTTGTTTCATTCTCAACCATCGATTTCCATTTTTGAATCTATCAAAGACATTGGATTTATTTATTAAGAAAGAAACTCATATATTTCTTATTGAATCATCGATGAACGTAATGTAGTATCTTAATCCACCAAGAGAGTTGATTGGTGTTGAACCCCACACATCTATGTGAACTAACTCAAACTTCTACTTTTTAACTATCTTAGAGTTTTTGAAAACATGCCTTCATGTTTCCAATAGCACAATTTTCGCATAACTGGTGTTCAACGGTTTTAAAGTTAGAGATTATACATTTTGAGACTAATTTTCACTCATGTGCCCGAGACGACGATGCCACAAAATTGACTCTTCACCATATCAATTGCAACAACTGTATTCGTGCAATTTGAAGTCATGTACAAACTTTCCGTATTGGTTCCTCGAGCAATTGCCATGGCTCCCTTCGATATTTTCCATGAGCCATCATTGAAGTTTACATTGCAACCTTCATCATCTAGTTTGCCACCGAGATCAAGTTATGCTTCAATTTTGGAACATATCTAACCTTTTTAATCTTCCATACATTCCCGCCGGATGTTGTTAGATGTATATTACCTAAGCCAACAATTTTTAAGGGTTCTCCATTTGCAAGATACACCTTTTCGAAATCACATTTTTTTATGGTATGGAATGATGCTCCAGAATCTAGAATCCTAGATTCGACATAAGTGATGACTGAAAGGATAAGTGCATCTTTGTCTTCATTCGAGACTATATTTGTTGCATCTCTTTATCATCATTTCTCTTCTTCCAAACCCAACACTCTT
>CM071874.1:685540-756244 GCA_036759665.1 Gynandropsis gynandra | reverse complement strand
TCTGTAATACCAACATGTGATATTTTTCTTTGATTTCGGTTGGCCCTTTCCACCTTTTGTGTTACCCCCATTTTTACTAGAATCTTTGACGAATTTAATACCTTCACTTTTCACGTTTAAGACCCCGATCTCATTGTCTTCTTGGCAATATTATGAGCTACCTTACGAGACAATATTAATCGTATGTCTCCTAACACCTACTGGTCAAGGCCTTGCTAATCTTCATCGTTTATATCCTTGGGTTTCTCACCTAAAAGAGGTTTTTGAAGATGCTAATAATGAAGATAATCCTTGATCCATAATTTCAAGAATGAGAAATATGTAATAACAAAGGTAATAAGACTTTGACCCAAATTTTTTTCGTTCGCCATAGCTCGTTACTAGAACAAATCAAGCTCTGATATCGGTTGTTGAGGAAACAATAAGAAATAACGAACGATAAAAAAATCAGGAGACACAAAAAAATTATCATGGTTCATCCTCAGTGTAAAATATATGTTCACTTTAAAGGACTATCGCAAATATTTACTATTTCATAACGAAATACAAAATAATACAAAAGTTTAACTTTGTATTATATATGTTCCTCCTTTTTTACTCTCCTTATTTTCTTTTTATTTCTTTTCACAATAATATTTCATTTGCATAATTAACTATTTAATATTAAATAGTGAAAAAATAAGATGATATAAGATTTTGTTGTATGATAATTATATAACTGTTTCAAGATAATATATGTCATGTTGTTTCTTTTTCTAAAATAGATCATATCCTAAAACTAGTACACTTCAATTTAATTGCGAAATCTTAGTACTCGAAAACGAATGCACCTTAGCGTCATATATATATATGTATATATATATTGGTATATAAAACATAAACCATAAATTGAGGAGGAAAATAGGAAAGGGTGAGTGAGACGTGAAACTTGACTGAAGGGATACTCAAAGTCAAATACAGAACGTTGAATTGAAGAAACCTTTTTTGTTCAGAAAAAAAAACGATATATATATATATAGTATAATTTCCGGTGCATGATAATTTTTTATGTTAATAAAAGTACTAATAAATATGTTTGTCTTGTTTTTATAATTGATAGGTTATTGTATATATCGTGGCGATTTATTTAATATAAACCCGAAAATAATAGTTACAATTACAGATCTTCGTATTTATTCAATTTATATTTGAAGATATTTATTGGTATACAATTTATTAAGACATAAATGTAGAAAAAATAATCATCAAACATTATAGAATGAATGAACAAGCATTACTAGAAAATTAAGATTTAGAAATCCAAGAATTCGTTTCTAATCTGTCTCTAAACGTATTTAGGAACGAATTATGGACGACCAACAGTAGTTCGCAAACGAGCGTCGCTAAATGATATCCGTCTCTAATCCGTCTGCAAATAATGAAAAATTTCAGTCCATAAACCGTTTGTAATTGCATACCACCATGTCGTCCGCAAATCGACGAGAAAAATCGGGGAATTTTTTTTTAAATTATGGACGGGTGGCCCGTCCGCAGTTAAAAAAAATAAAAAAAAAGAAAATTGAAATTTAATTTACTTATATTAAATTTAAATGTTTGTTCATAACGATAGTTAATTAGAAATTTTTTTGTTTTTGTTGTAAGATTTTTAAAAATGGTCCTAAAAGAGGTTTCAAAGTAAATGAAGGTTTTTGTGATTGGCTCATCTTAGTGCTAGGTTAAGAGAACATGAAACAAATATAGAACATATGTTGAATATGAAAAATTGGATTGAATTACGACTTAGATTCCAACAAAATGAAACAATTGACAAAAAAACTCAAAAAATATTCAAAAAAGAAAAAGAATTTTGGAAAAATGTTTTGTTTAAGATTATTGCAGTTGTAAAATATCTTGCAAAACACAACTTAGCATTTCGTGGAAAAAATGAAAGACTTTATCACAATAATAATGTGAACTTTTTAGGACTTATAGAGATGTTAGTAAGGTTTGATCCAGTGATGAAGAACATGTTAACCGTATTCATAGTGGTAATAGTAGTCATCAACATTATCTTAGTCAGAATATTCAAAATAAATTGATACTTTTGATTGCTTCGAAAATTAAATCTAAAATCATTACAAAAGTAAAAGAAGCAAAATATTTTTCTATGATACTGGACTGTACCCCAGATGCAAGTCATGAAGAACAAATGTCCTTAATCCCAAGGCGCGTCGATTCTACTTCAGATTCTTTCAAATTAGAAGGATTTTTTTATTGAATTCTTGAAAGTTGATGAAACAACTGACCAAAGACTATTTGAAGTGTTGCAAGATGTGTTAAAATCCTTAGATCTTGATATTGATAATGTGAGAGGTCAATGATACGATAGCGATCTAACATGAAAGGAAAAAATCAAGGTGTACAAAGAAAACTTCTAGATATAAATCCTAGAGCATTTTATACTCCATGTGGTTGTCATAGTTTGAATTTAATTTTATGTGATATTGCAAACACTTCAGTAAAAGCAAGAGATTTCTTTGGAGTAGTTCAACGTTTGTATACATTATTTGCTAATTCTACAAAGAGATGGAATATTTTGAAAGAAAATGTGGAAGAGTTAACTCTAAAAACATTATCAATAACAAGATTGAAAAGTCGCGTTGAAAGTATCGAAACTATAAGATTTCAAATAGCTGAATTACGAGAAGCTTTACTACAAAAGCAGATACTGATAATGATGTTAAAATGCAAAGTGAAGCTAATTCATTAGCTATAAATGAATTAAGTAGTTTTGAATTTTTATTATATACAATTATTTCGTTTGATATATTGCACACGGTGAATTTGGTTAGTAAACAGTTATAGTCACACGATATGCTATTAGATGTTGCTATGGTTCAGATACAAAGGTTGGCATCATACTTTAGAAATTACAGAGAAATTGGATTTGCTAGTGCAATTACTACTGCAAAGGAAATGCACTTAAATTTGATATTGATCTTGTATTTTATCCAAAACGTGTGATACGTAGAAAAATGCATTATGATGAGATTGATAGTCATGAAATAACATTATCTCTAGAAGAAACCTTTAGAATTGAGTATTTCATATGTATAGTTGATTGAGCTATTGCTTCTTTGGATAAAAAATTTGAACAATATAAGTTCTATGATAATATCTTCGGTTTTATGTTAAACTCAACTAAGCTACTATCATTTAATGATATTGTAATAATCTTGAAAATTCTCTTAAAATGATATTTTGTTAGATATCAATGGACATGAGCTTTTGTTGAGTTAAAGTTACTTAGAAAATTTTTACCAAATGAAAATATAGGAACAATTGCTTTATTAGAATTATTGAAACGGTATAATTTTTTTCCGAATGCAATAATTGCGTATAGAATCTTATTGACTATTCCAATTATTGTTGCTTCTGCAGAAAAAAGTTTTTCGAAGCTCAAATTATTGAAGTCGTACTTGTGAACCACTATGTCACAGTAAAGGTTGAATGAATTAGTTTTAATGGCAACTGAAAGCAGTCTCTTAGAAGATTTAGATGCAGAAAACTTGATCGAATATTTCGTTTCAAAATATGCAAATAAAATAACACTTTTCAAATGAATGTTGTAAATATTTATGGTATGTAAAGGAAACGAGTTCTTGTTAATATTGATACTAAATTTTAGTTATCATATAGAACATCCTTAAACAAAAAAATGAAAGCAAATTACTAAATGACAATATATATATATATATATATATATAATTGAGAATGAGAACTTCTGGATCTACTAAATTATTAAAAAAATATCAAATCATAATGGGCTTGTAACATTTGTCACATATATTTTATTCCGACGAGTTATGTCTCTTCTTCTACGGCCCATTTGATCTTTGAGACATCGCCAATATAACCCCATCAAATATTTGTGACCAAAAAAGGAAAAGAAAAAGAGTTATTATCCAAATTAATTTGTATATTTAATTATTTAAGTAATTATTTATTCAACTAATATATTGATTATTAATCATATATGGAAATTAAGAAGATTAGTTTTAGCTTAATAAGTGGAAATAAACAGATATTATTAACCAACAACGTTGACGTCTAAAGCACTTTAAAGAGCGGAAGAGAAGTAAAAAAACACAAAGACCCGATTTTACTTTTTTTTTACAACAATGCGAAACTTTCGTCCATTCACAGATTGACACGTGTCCGACATTGTCGCTTTCCCTTCTCTCGCTCTAAGCGTTGTGCCTGAAACATCAGATGGTAGCAAGAAGACAACGATGATCGAACTGAACATATCTTAAATTCAAAGTAATCATTTGATTAATCAGATCCTTCAGCGTCTGATAAGGAGGAGGAGGAAGAAGAAATCTTTGATTAAGAGGAACAGGATGAAGCTCTCTGCTTTGCATCAGAGCTACTTGAATCGCCGGAGCAATAGCTTCAGATCCTCGCCGCCGCTGGATGCGGTGGTGGATGGTTCTGGGAAGTCTCCGGCGGCGTTGTTCTGGGTCGTCATCCATTGCCTCTGTTGCTTGATAAGTCTCGTCCTTGGATTCCGATTCTCCCGCTTGGTCTTCTTCTTACTCGTCTCCACTTCCTCTACGGCGCCGTTCCGATCCGACCTGCCGGAGAATCACCTCGATGTTGGAACCATTGGTTTAAATCTGGAGCATCCACCGTTAAACGAAACGGCGACAAGCTCACGAGTGGTGGTCGGTAGACACGGGATCCGGATCCGACCGTGGCCGCACCCGAACCCGGTTGAGCTCATGAAAGCACACCAGATAATCGAGAGGGTTCAAAGGGAACAGAGGACGATCTTCGGCGTGAAGAGCCCGAGGCGGGTCATCGCCATCACGCCGACGTACGTTCGAACGTTCCAGGCCCTTCATTTGACCGGAGTGATGCACTCACTCATGCTCGTACCGTACGATCTGGTCTGGATCGTGGTCGAAGCCGGTGGAGCCACCAATGAAACTGCTTCGATCATATCCAAATCAGGGGTCAAGACCATTCACATTGGACTCGAGCCGCGAATGCCCAATACATGGGAAGGTCGCAGCAAATTAGAGGTCAAGATGAGACTTCATGCTCTAAGGCAAGTATTCTTCTTTATGATTCCTTTATACAATTCATCAATTTATGGCAATTGGATCTTGTTCTATGCAAATGTGGAACTGATTTTGTATTTGGTCGGAACAGAATTGTGAAGGAGGAGAAGCTTGATGGGATTGTGATGTTCATGGATGATAGTAATATGCATAGTATGGAACTCTTTGATGAAATTCAGACAGTAAAATGGTTTGGTGCTATGTCTGTCGGAATATTAACACATTCAAGCAACATGGAGGAGATGTTTATGTCAATTGAGGAAAACCCTTCTTTGCCTATTCAAGGTCCTGCGTGTAACTCATCTAATAAGTTAATCGGATGGCATACTTTTAATACATTTCCATACGCGGGTAAAACCGCTGTTTACATTGATGATATTGCCGCGGTAATGCCTCAAAAGCTTGAATGGTCGGGATTTGTATTGAATTCAAAGTTGCTTTGGGAAGATGCCGAAAATAAACCAAAATGGGTCGAGGATTTTGAGTCGTTGAATGAAAATATAGATTCTCCGTTGGCTCTCGTGAAGGATCTTAATATGGTAGAACCACTTGGAAGCTGTGGAAGGAACGTTATGCTTTGGTGGCTTCGTGTTGAAGCTCGCGCTGATAGCAAATTCCCTCTCGGGTATGTCATTTTTATCATTCATTTGTTTGAGTAAGGAATATGAATGAAGTGAGGTTTAAATTAGTCATACCAATTAGTTATCGGTTTACGAGTTAGTTCTTTGGGAATTAAAGAGTCTGACAAATATGAAATTGGGTCTAACTAATCGAAAAGTTAAGTCAAAAGGTTTAGAGTTGTTTAATACCAAATATAAGAGTCTATAATTTATGTTCTGATCGATGTGGGATAACACAATATAACACTCCTTCTCAAGTTAGGCTTGGCCCTGAAACGTAGTCATCGCAATCGGTGTTCATCATCAGAACATTCAAATACGTAAGAACCAAGTTCTGATACCATGATAAATATATAGAAACTAAGAAAAAATTTAATTTATTAATGAAATTAGGTACAATTAAGTTTATATATACCGATTTGGTTTAGATACCAATCGTTCTTAAATCTTTTCGTAAATCTTCCTTACAAGGTTCTTCTGTTTGTGGAATATTTGTATGTTGAAAACTGTTGTGATGTATTATCCCACATCGGCTAAGGATTTGGACCTTGGTCTCATATATATGGTGTGGGGTAACCCTAAACTCTTGAATTAGCTTTTGGGATTAGTTAGATCCAAACTCATATTTGACGTGTTATCAGAGCCAGTTTCGTCCTTATTTGAGTATACCGATGTTGGGCCTCCGATTGTGTTCACGATCAGGACCAAGCCTGGACATGAGGGAGAGTTGTGATGTATTGTCTCACATCGGTTAAGGACATGGACTTTGATCTCATATATATGGTGTTGGACAACCCGCAATTTTTGAGCTAGCTTTTGGTATTAGTTAGCCCATATTTGACAAAAACATACTTCTTCAGATTGGTTGTTGGAAGATCAAAGTACTATGATTTCTCGTTCGTGATGATGTTTGTCGTAAAATTGTTTGTTGGATTTACTCATTAGGAATCGATATCGAATAAATCATCTCTTAACATAAATGCTTTATCATTTATGCCAAAAGGGTATCCTAAATGTTAAAACTTTTTGGATCTTATGCATATATTATAATGTTTTTCGATTGATTAATCTCAGGTGGATGATTGATCCGCCATTGGAGATCACAGTTCCAGCTAAACGAACGCCATGGCCAGATACTCCTCCAGACAATAAACCCGCAATAACCTCCCAAGAAAACGCAGTCGTAGTGCCTAAACATTCCACCAAAACTCGAAGATCTAAACGACGGAGTAAGAGAAAACATGAACCTAAGCCAATTGATACCCAAATTTCCTCGAAGAATCACGAAAGAAACTAAGGAACTATCACATTATACGTATAAGGAAATGTTAGATTACGTGAAAATCGCGGTGCAATCAAGAACGAAACCGAGAGAAATTCTCTCCGTTGATCTGAAAAAGAGAGATTAGCAACAAAGAGTATCCCTCAAAGGGTGTGATTCAGATTCAGATTCAGATCGAATACGGTATTCATTTGATTTTTATCAGTTTTCATAAAATCAGAGATTATGTGTTTTGTGCTTGTAGAATCTTATGTTTGTATAGTAAGCATTTGTCATTCATTGTTCTTACGCCAAAATCTCTTACTGTATGCTTTTTGATTCCTACAAACTCAAAGAGTTTATAGGAATCTTGTTGAAGCTTAGAACAGTTCTAATGGAGGATCTCATTTTGGGAAAATCTTGATATGGTAAAGTGAGTAGAAGATATGGAATTTACAACGGTCATTTCTTTTCAATTTATGTGATTTTGTCGACCGTTGGTTTCCCTAGGATAATCTTATTCGAGTAATAATTACCTATTCTATTCAATTTTGTTATGTTATATTATTTCTCTTCATTTATGAATTTATATATATATATATGATTTTGAATAATTATTATTTTTAATTTAAATATAAATTTTGTATGTTTTGATTTAACTAATCTTAAAACTTAGTTCAAGAGTTTAGGATTATGCAATGTTATATATCAGAGTTCGAAATTTATGTTCTAACAAATGTGAGACAATTTATCATAACATTATCCATCACGTCCAGATTCGATTTTGGAATGTGAACATCGCAATCGGAGATTCAATATCGATATATTCAAATCGGGATGAACTATGTTCTGATAACATGTCAAATATGGATTTGGGTTCCAACATCGATATATTCAAATCAGGACGAATTAGATTCTGATAACATATCAAATATGGACTTAGTTTAAAAATTAGTTCAAGATTTTAGAATTATCTAATATCATATATATGATACAAAGTTCATATATAGTAAATTCGTTTTTTCGGTTTGGAAATTGTCGGTCTGAATCGCCGAAAAAATAGTCGCAAAAAATGACTAAGAAGACGAGAACAATAAATTTCGGAAAACTCGCCGAAAAAAAGATTAATAAAATTAAATATTTTGATTTGGTTTTGATATAACGTAAATTCAAAACAATTGTTTGTTTATTTATTAAACATAGTATAAATATTTATAATATACAAAATCTAACAAATCAATTAAAAATAAAAAAATATAGTAAATAAAGTAGAAGATATAGGATAATTTTTTCAATGAAAATAAATCATAAATACTACGGATCCAATTTTGGAAAAGAATAATTTACATAATGTGACTACAAAATTATTAAAATATATAATGGATCGAAAAATACTTGATAATTAAAAAATGGATTTTTAACATTATTAAAACTATCAATCCCCTTCAATCTTATTAATTTCCAAATCTGAAAACGTACTAATATTCAGCTCGAGCATTGAAAAACAGTTAACCCTTACTGAAAATCAATTGATAATTACCGCATTGGGAATGTGTTATATGTATAGACATAGGAGAAATATTCTATTTTTGGGAGGGAGATAGATATATTATATATATAGAAAGTAGGAACACTAAAACAGACAGTTAGGTAGGTGTGTCAGGACATTCACTTTAACTCAGATTCTGTTCGGCCCAACTTGCAGGAACTCTCTTTTCTACTTCAACTGAATTCAACATGCCTTACATTTATCATCATCGACGAAATTTTTAATTTCCTTTTCTTTTTTTTTCTTCTTTTATCATATTATTAACGGAATTGCAAGTTTAACTTTTTTGTGTTTTGATTTCCAAACATCCAAAATGATATCTTTTAGAAACAAGTAAAAGTTGACAATTATGTCAATTTGTTATTATTCTATTATCATGGGATAGACTAAACGACGATCGATTAGTTAGTTTTATTAAAACCAATGCGTTTATTTTTATTTAAATATTTATATAATATTCATTTATTATTTTCATTTTTAACATAGAGCATTCATTAATACATATATTACAAGTATGCTGGATATTATGGTTCGGTTTAAAATCGAACCGAAATTTTGTATTTCGGTTCCGTTTGAATATATTTAAATTATCTGATTGAATATGAGTATGTAAAATCCGTTGGTTTCGGTTCGGTTTGGATAATAACCGAAAAATATCGGTTATTTGATCGGGTACTAAATTTATATTAACAAAAAAATGTAACCCCAAATTTTTATGACTTCACTCAAATCTTCGTCTCCCTCACGTTGTTCATCTCTGTTCACGCTCTTCTTCTTCTCTTCATTCTTCTTTCCCTTTAATCTCACCCGACGATTTTACCCACTTATCCATTTCACTAATCGATTTCCCCGACGATTTTACCAACGATTTCATATTTAATTACGTTCTTTATTTGGTTATATCTAACTTTTTTTTACACAAGAGTGGATTCATCTTAAATTTTAAAGAAACTGAACTAATATCTAAATAATAACCAAATTAATATCCAAATAATAACCGACCCAAACCGAATTAATTAGAATTCGGGTTATTTTGGTTATCATTTTTGTTATATATAAACAAACCGAAGCATTATAAAACCGAATCGAACTGAAGGATTTAAATTTGGTTATAATATAATTATTATTTATAAAAATCCAAATAAACCGTATCCATCGTAAGCTAAATGAAACCAAAATCGAAAACTGATTTAGTCAGACCTATTTACAAGTATTACTACCTCGATTTTTAACAATTATAGACTACCAAACGTTTAAACGGTCGTCCATAAATTTTTTTTATAATAATACAAAAAAATCTAAAGAAAAAAGAAGAACTTCAAAGCTAAGGAAAAGAGGATGAGGACTTTATTACCAAAGTTGCCTCACACTTTCACCAATCATTTTTTCACTTCTGTCCCAACCCTCCCTTCTTCCTTTGACACATGCATCCCCTCCTTGGTCCATTCAATACATTTTAAAATATAATAAATCAATACCATATCTTTTATTTTATTTTTATTTAAGAAAAACCATATCATGTATGTCTATTTATTTTCACATTATCCAATTTTTTCATTGAGAAAATCCCTTTTTCACATATGTTGTTTTATATATAACTTATAAATTTTATGATTATTTTTAGTCCCAAGTTTAATTAATGTGAATATCTCTTTCAGAATAGAGATTCAAACTATGAGATAAATCTTTCAAACTTAATTTTATCCAAAAAAATATTTGCACCCACGTATAAACACATAACATTTTACCCTTTATTTAAATTTAGTTAATCATCTGTTTGGACAAATATCTAGATGCTTCGATTTCAACATTTTTCGTAGAATAAAATAAATAGTATAACATATATAAATATCTATTTATAATTTCGTTAAATCACAAGTTGATATCATTTTCTTTTATTAAAAGCTTAAATTTTCTTTTTATATATTCCGTTTTAAAGCTAGTTGTACAATAAATAATTTTTATTTCTACGAATATAAAAATATAAAAAATTTAAATTGGATAACATAAATCTCATAAATAAATAAAAATACATGAGAAAATCAGTCGTAGGGTTTCAATGAGAATCTGCAGTTAGGATGGCTTCATCAATAAAGATTCCATTGCAGTCTTATTTCATTTTCAACTACTTTTATCCTTTTTCCCTTTCGTTTGTTTTTGTAAAAAAAACTTGTTTAATATTGTCGAATAAATCATAAATAGATATGTGAAATCTCATATCTAATATGTATATCCATTAAAGAAAATTAAACATTTGATTTGATTATGGATTATATTAAGATTTTCCAAAACATTTGTTTGATTATGTATAATCTTAAGATTTTTCAAAACATTTGAAATATTTTTAAAATAGATGATTTATATTTCGTATGCATATAAATGAAAATAAAATACATAATTTTTTTTATGGTGATATATAAAATGATTTAACTCATTTCGGTGAATAGATTTATCTCGAATTTAAATCTTCATATCAAATATAACTTAAATCTATAAATCAAATCAATTATTTAAATTATGTATTATATATGTGAATTTTTTATGGTAACCACAACATAATAACTCAAGATATTTATGGTATCATAAACTTTGCCAATGAATATATATATATATATATATATATTTACCAATCTAATGTTTTTTTAAAATTTTGAATTGTAGATCAACTTGCCCATTATTTTTCTTCCCTTTAATACGGTGACCAACTTGCAAATATTAAAATATTTAAACCCTCTATAAATATTAAATTCTTCAAAACATATCCCCAAACCCTCCAAAAATCAAACCATCCAAACATATTATCACATAGAAAAGGTTAGAAAATGGCTTCTTCACAAGTTTTATTCTTATTGCTCATTTCCATAGTATTTTCTTTAGCCTCCGCTGAATTCATTACCATATCTAACCATGATCATCATCATGATCATGATGATGATCATCATCATCTCCGTCTCCCATCGGACGGCTGGTGGAGAACCGACGAAGAGGTGAAGTCCATGTACATACAGTGGTCCGCGAAGCATGGGAAAACTTACAATGGCCTCTACCACCAAGAGAAACGATTTAACATTTTCAAAGACAACCTAAGATTCATCGATCTTCATAACCAAAACAACAAGAACGCGACCTACAAGCTTGGTCTGTCCAAGTTCACTGATTTAACCAACGACGAGTACCGGAGCTTATATCTCGGGACGCGAACCGAGCCGCCACGTCGGGTCGCCAAAGCCAAGAACGTTAGTCGAAGATACGCCATAGTGAACGGTGAAGTATTGCCGGAATCAGTGGATTGGAGACAAAAAGGAGCCGTTAATACTGTTAAAGACCAAGGATCTTGTGGTAAATATTCTTTTTTTTTTTTACTTTTTTAACTGAAAATAGCTTACTAATTAAGGATTTGTTCGTGTTACAGGAAGTTGTTGGGCGTTTTCGACGATTGCAGCAGTTGAAGGCATAAACCAAATAGTAACAGGAGAATTGATATCTTTGTCTGAACAAGAACTGGTGGATTGTGACAAAGCTTATAACCAAGGTTGTAATGGTGGTCTCATGGATTATGCTTTTCAGTTCATCATTAAGAACGGTGGCTTAGACACTGATCAAGATTATCCCTACCATGGTTCCAATGGAATCTGTGATCCTTCTCGGGTAACTTGTAATTGCATTTTCTTCTGTATCGAGACATATAAAAACTATTGGAATATACAACTATTCTCGTTTCCATATATATCGTGATTACACTTTTCATCATTCTAGTTTTCTCGTCATTCTAGATTTCTCCTAGTAACAATGAGAGTCGAACTTAAAAAAAGTGAAACGTGATTACGATGAAACTAGATTGACGAGAAATGTAATCACGTGTGTATAGAGACGTTGATGTTATGATAAATTGTCCCACATTGGTTAAAACATGAATTTTGGGATTTGTATATACGGTGTTGGGCAACCCTAAACTTTTGAGCTAGCTTTTGGTATTAATTAGGTCCAGTCCATATTTGACAGTAGAGACGTAGAGTCATTGTATATCCAATAATCTTTGTATGTCCCAATATTCTGATTGACCAATCTTTTTGCAAGATCGTTATCATATTCTTATACGTTTCTTCGGATTTTGAAATCACAGAAAAATGCAAAGATCGTGAGCATTGATGGGTACGAAGATGTTCCTCCAAACGACGAGATGGCATTAAAAAAGGCTATATCTTATCAACCCGTTAGCGTAGCCATTGAAGCAGGAGGCAGAGTATTCCAACACTACAAATCGGTAAAGCCTTGACGAGAGTCATTTATGTGAATTCATGAACACTCAAAGCCATTTATAACTCATACAATCTTATTTGTTGGTCGTGGACAGGGCGTATTCACAGGTCATTGTGGTACAAAAGTAGACCACGGTGTGGTAGTGGTTGGATATGGAACGGAGGATGGTCAAGACTATTGGATCGTACGGAATTCATGGGGTGCAGAATGGGGCGAAAATGGTTATATCAGGATGGAAAGAAACTCGGCCGGATTGAAGTATGGTAAGTGTGGGATTGCGATTGAAGCGTCCTACCCTGTTAAGTTCAGTCCTAACCCAGGTCGTCGTCATTCCAATGGTCGAGTCGAGATCGATAGTGTTTGAGTAAAACTTTACAATTTGATTGAATTGTTGTATGTATAGTCCTTCAGCCATTACAGCATTAGATTATATCTTAAGCAGATCTGTCATGTTTTTTTTTTTTCAAAAGCTTTGCTTTGTGTCGGACTTAGGATGTCTGGTTTTAACATTCTATATCGAAATCAATTTCGTCATAGCATCATTTTGTTCAATAACCGAAATATTATCGTCAAAAGACAAACATAACTATATATATATAGAAAAATATTTAAATTTTTTAAAATTTCAAAATATTAAAATAATTCAGTACAAAAATAACTTACAGATTTAAATATATATATAAATATAAATTTATATATAAATATTAAAATACTTTTAAACTTCAAAATATTAAAATAATTCAATAAAAACAAAAAATAATTAAAAAAATAAAAAAATTTAAATAAAAACGACTTTATCAAATATTTTAATATTATATATATAATTTATATATAAAAATATATAAATTATAAAATTCTAACCTAATGAAAAAAATATCAAATATTTTAATATTATATATATAATTTATATATAAAAATATATAAATTATAAAATTCTAACCTAATGAAAAAAATATCAAATATTTTAATATTATATATATAATTTATATATAAAAATATATAAATTATAAAATTCTAACCTAATGAAAAGAACTCAGACAATCACTGGATTTGACGATCCATTTAGCACACCTACAAACATTATCTTGAGTTATATTTACTTGATTCCCTCTTCTTTCACATTGTAAATAACTCTGCTTAAGAGCAAAGATTTACCAAAGTTTCCACCTTTTTACATTTGAGAAGTTACCAAAAGCTCATTGGATTTCTAACCTATGGAAAATTGAAAGCATTTCTGATTCTCAAAATGTAATACAATAGTAAATATCAAGAACAAGAAGCAAAGCTAAGTAACTATTTTCGATCAAATTTTTTCCTTCTAGTTCATCCCTATGAAAGCTTCAAGCCTCCCGGTAAATCAACTCAATCTGTGCTCTCAAATGAAGGTACTTTCTTTCCATAACGCTGTTAAAGACAATCAAAAATGGATTTAGAATCTGTTAATTCATCAAATTCAGACAAGTAATTTAGATTTGAGAAGAGTATGTATGAACACCTGTTTTCCAAAAGAGAAAGGTAAGTATCTGTATTTGATCATATGTTGTATTTGTTTTCTCATTGTGAGGACAAAGAGCATCAGCCAGTAGAACAGAAGTATTGGCCAGAACACAGGCACATCAAAGACATCGAAGAATGTCATTACAAATCCAATGAAAAAAGCTCGAGTGATCGAGAACCTTGCAAAACAGAAAGAAAGAAAGACGAAAATTTCAATTATAAAACCGAAATAGGAAAAGGAATTGAGCATCTGTAAAATATGGGTTTGGGCCTAACTAATTCTAAAAAACTAACTCGAGAGTTTAGGATTGCCCAATACCATATATACGAGTCCAAATTTCATGTCCTAATCAATGTGGGTTCCTTCACGCCCAATTTCAGTCTTGGAGCGTGAGCATCGCAATCGGGGGCCCAACATCGATATATTCAAATCGAGACGAATCTGGCTCTGATACCATGTGAAATATGAATTTGGGCCTGACTAATCCCAAAAGCTAGCCCAATAGCATATATACGAGTCCAAAGTTCATATCCTAATCGATATGGGACAACTTATCATAGCATCAACCAATGAGATTCAAATGACTCGTGATACGTAAATCAACACATGGATAGGTAATTAAAGGGTAACCTAAGTCACTACTAAAGTAGACATGGAAAACCAGAAAGATGTTTTGGATATCAAATCAAAGAGTTATGGATCATTGCACTGATGATATCTGTTTCAGAGATGAAACTTTGTGATTTCCTCTCTACCCTTTACCCAAATTGGGAAATCCAAATACACTTTGATGGTAAAACTCTTCCTTTCAAACATAAACCCTAATTCTACAGAAGATTATCATTGAGGGATCTGTTATTTGCCACAGAACTGTAATGTTATATCCATGGCTAAAGCAATTCACGATCACTCCTATCCACCCTATATGAAATTTGTCTGAACTTTGTTCATATCTCATTTGCAGACAGCCTATAAACCCTAGACAAATTCTCCATTCTCTTCTGGGACGAGTCAATCCATTGTGCGAAATACCAGGAAAAATAAACACCCTGTGATACGGGAAATTCAAAAGAAAAGGTACGAACCAGAACTTAAACTCCGGGAGGCGGCGAACGAAGGGTCGAAATTCATCGGATCCGCGAGTGGGAAGAGACGGGCCGTCGAGTGACGCCTCCGGATCTTCCTGAGGAGAGAGAAAAGCGATGAGGAGGTTGAGAAGGTAGATGCCAATGGCGTAGGTGATGATGTAGAAGCCCTGGACGAAGTAGACGCGTAAGACGTAGATAAAGACGACCACGAGGCAAGCGATCCAGCGGTAGAGAATGAACGGAACCGTCTTGTCGAGAAGATATTGGTACCGCTGAGACACGGCGTGGTTCAGGCGGGAAACGGCCTTCGCCGGAGAAGACGAGTCGATCGATTGTCGATCTTCGGCGGTGAGAGCTGCACCGCTCGTGGATCCAGATTCCATTGAGACACGGACGGTGCTCTCTCTCTCTCTCGGAGGCGGAGGAGGAGTCGGAGAGGACGGTTCGTGCTTTGGAGTTTTGGGGTGTCAGATCGTGTTTCCTTACCTGCAAGTGCAATAGATCCGGTTTATGATAGATTCGGTTTACAAGAAATTTCCCGGTTTGAAGAACCGGTACAAAGGAATTGACCGACAACGGTTTGACTTCTAGTTAAAATTTTGACAAAGGGGTGAATTGTGATTACATCGAAGGACTTTAATGGATTTTTTGGACTGTGATTACATCGAAATACTTTAATATGTGATCCTACTAATACTCGATAATGGGTATATCCAAATCTCATGACGGACAAGATCATTCTGATTATCCGGATCAATTCGATCTGGACCGATCTGAATCATTGAAATATAGTTTATTCTAGAATCTATATAGATTCAAATTTTAGAATCGAATTTAAAAATAATAATTTAAAATTTTTAAAAATATATATAAATATTAAAAAAATACTAGTACATTTATATATATATGTTATATTTTATATCTTTGTTTTATATTAAAAAATAATTATCCAAATAATACTAAAATAGAATAACTTAAATTAGATATAATATCGAAAAAACTCGAATCTGAATAACCCTCGATTTCTCTGCTTTTCGCTGACATGATTACTGAGATTGCCATGGTGTTGCGACAATTGATACATGGAGGTGGCCTTTATTTATTGGTGTGAGGATGAGTGTATAGCCAACCTAAGGGCGGTCGGCACAGATGATCCATGTGCACAAGATCATGGCGATAGTGATGCCAAGTCATTTTTCCTTAAGAAAATGTATGGACTGTCCATTGTCAAAAGTAGGAAATGGTTTTGGGTGCTGAAAGATATTGGTAATGTTGTCAAACATGTCATCGATCCTTTTAAATGCATGCATCACGAGGTCTCTCTCATTCATATGAACAACCAGATTGGATAGGCGTGAATGGATAAATCATCAATGGTATTTATAACGGATATAATCCGTGTGATTTCGATATTAAATAAGATATCAGATAATATCCAGAATATCTCGTAGAATATCATCAGAATAATCCGTGTGATCTCAGAGAATATTCTCGTATCAATCACACAGATTATATGCGTTATAGTATTGGACCAAAGATCCTTATTGAGTTGGATCATATATGCCTCCTTGTTATCTTAAAAAAGACGTTCAAACCGCATACAAGTCACTCGGGTGCTAGACTTGATTTTGACGATGTCTCATAGTAAAGGCTTTGTGATGATATTGTAAATCCATATATTTATCAAGCCGTCTATTCGGATCGGTGGTTGAGCGGAGCCATCAATAGGATTCAACATGTAGAAACTCTTACAAATAATTTTATATACATCTAACTATTAATCATAATTGAGCTCTTCCATATCAAAGATGATCAGGATATGGGATTAGACAACTTTTCAACGTAAAACATATGTGAAGCGATCATGTGTTGCATAGACGTACGATAACAATAGTGACTGATCGTGGTACGCAAAATCGGGCCCTGGACGGGGAACGATAGGATTACACACGAGGATGCGTGCAGGCAAAAAAAAAATAGTACACAAGCACATAAGTTAGAAAAAAAAAATGTAAGCTACATATTCTAATGAAAACCAAACCAAGATTGCAACAAATACACAATCTAAAAAAAACAAAAAAAAAATCATGTATATATATATATATATTTGTCTACACTCCATAATGATCCAAGTTAGTTAAAGATTCTGTCTTTTTTTTAGTGTCCGTAATGGAACGAAGGAGATTTAGCAGAGGATGTAGGAAACTTATCAAGAACCATTAAAGCCTCTTTCATTGTTGGTCTCTTATGAGGAATAGGCGATGCACAACTATAACCCAACCTTAAACACCCAAGTAAAAAGTCTTCTTTACCCTCCAACTCACCCCTGATTGCCACGTCAGCCATCCTCATGACTCGGCTCTCCTCCTCCATTGTTAGCCCATTTCCCTGCCCTATCTCGTCCATGGTCACGACTTTCCCCGTCAGTAGCTCGAGAAGGATCACACCGAACGCGAACACGTCCCATTTCGGACTCGGTTTTAGGCTCCTAAGTGCCTCGGGTGCGCAATAAAGTGATACTGGCCCGATCGAACTTGAGCTCGGGCTTGGTGTTGGCCCGATAGATGTGACGTCCCGGGACGACGTCGTCGACCGTTTGCTGCTAAATATCCGAGACGACCCACCTGCTCGGCTATAGCTTTCGCCGGTGAGAAGCCTTTCGAGGCCGAAATCACTGATCTTGGCCTCCATGTCAAGTCCCAAAAGTACATTACTTGGCTTTAGATTCCCATGTACGTGCTTCTTCTCGTGAAGGTAAACTAGTCCACGGGCCACACCTTTTGCTATCTTGAGCCGAGTCTCCCACGGTAGATGACACGGCGAAGACCCTCCTTTTCCTGTACCAGAAGTTGCGTACGTTAGTCAGTGTGAACACGGTTTGCTAAATTGCGCTGCCATTGACTTTGTAAGAGCAGTTACACCTGCCACAACCCTACTTGGCGTATCGTAGCAAAACCTTGGTAATTTTTTCTAACCTACGCTTAACCATGATAATACGTTCAAAGGAACAGAGAGATACACAGGACTCACTGTAGCGAGCGTTGGTCAGGCTGCCGTTGGGGACAAAATCGTAAATGACCAATTTTTCGTCAGTGCCCCAATAGAAGCCACGTAAACGGACCAAGTTGGGGTGAACCAACTTGCCAATGGTTCGGACATGGGCCTCGAAGTCTTTGAACCGCCGTTGAGCCACACTATTCTCCCCGAGCCGCCGTACAACGAGTGCCGTACCATCGTCAAGCACGGCTTTGTAAAGTATACTCGAACCGGTGGCTCCAAGAATATAAGCCGCGGCCTTAAGCAGTGTCTCTATCTCTAACTCTTCTCCATCAATGGTCACCAATGTCCCTTTCTTGTTTTCTCTGTTCTCTTCTTGTGGTTCATTTGCTTGAACCTTCTGTTCTTCGTCTTCCTCCTCCTCCTCCGACGACGGCGGCGTAGCTTCTGGATCTTTCCGGAGACATGCCCATTTGGTAAACCTTCTAGATTCTTCCGGAGATGATGATGCTGATGGTGGTGGTGGTAGAGATTCATTTGCTTCTTTCCTCAGCGTGTCATCCACGCGCTTCCTCTTCTTGTATCTGTAAATGTAGAAGAAAACCACCGCGAGAATCACGATTCCGGCAATGTCTCCGATAATGATTCCGATTATAATCCCGGGTTTTAGCCCTGTTCTGGAATTTTTGTCGGTGTCTGTTTTTCCGTTGGGATCAGTTGCAGGGTTCGAGCCGATCGTCTTTGGTATCGCAGCAATCGCCGGCGGAGACGTTGGAGACTCGGACGCGTTGAACGGCGAGGAAGGGATCGGACATGGGTTCCGGGTCGGGTCTCCGCAAAGACCCGGATTTCCGGAGAATGAATTTGATTCCTGGTTGAGGAACACTGGATAATCCGGGATTGGACCAGTGAGATTATTGAAGGAGAGATCGACGGTGGCGTTGACGGGGATGTTGGCAACGAACGTCGGAATAAGTTCACCGGAGATCTGATTGTAAGATACATTCAAATACCGGAGACTGTTGCCGCCGAAATCAGGTGGAAGTGAACCATTAATGAGATTCGAAGACAAGTCTAAGAACTGAACTGCTCTCCAGCCGCCGGGAAGTTCGCCGGAAAAGTAATTGTTCTTCAAAGAAACGTCAGTAAGGTTTATCAGAGTCGCCAAATTAGCGGGTAACTTTCCCGCCAAGGCATTGTCGGAAAGATTAAGAGTTTGAAGATTGTGCAGGTCGCCGATTGTCTCAGGGACTTGGCCAGAGATCATGTTATTAGAAAGGTCAAGAAACTGAAGCTCCATGGACGTGAAAATGGCGACCGGCAAGGATCCATTGAGAGAATTATTGGAAAGATCGAGACTTTGAAGAAATTCAATGGAACCCAAATCGGAAGGGATGGAACCGAAGAGCTGAGAGTTGGGAAGAGACAAGCTGACAACTCTAGAGTCGTTATTACAGAACACACCTCGCCATGAACAAGGAGTTTCATGGTCGTAGTTCCATGTCTGTAACACTGAGAAAGGATCGGCCATTAAAGAGTACTTGAAGGTCATCAAGAGGACGCCATCGGAGTTTAACGCGGAACAGTCAAGAACAGATAATATTAAGAGAATTGCTGAAACTAATTCGATTTTCATGGCTTCCCAGGAAGAAACCTCATCGCTAGATCCTGTAAGAATCTCTCAGAGAGAGAGAGAGAGAGAGAGAGAGAGAGAGAGAGAGAGAGAGAGAGAGAGAGAGAGAGAGAGAGAGAGAGAGAGAGAGAGAGAGAGAGAGAGAGAGAGAGAGAGAGAGAGACGCCACGTGAAAATGCAGAAACAGCTCAAAACCAAACCTCTATTATGCGACCTAAATGCTGTCTCTGCAATTTATGCAGAGTGTATAAATACTGTATTGATTATATATCACTTTTTTTTCTTTTTTTAAATATTATAAATGATAACAAGAGAAAATAAAAGCATTCTCAAACCCTAACTATTTATTATTTTTTTCTTTTTGTAAAAACAAACTATTTATTATGCTATTTATTAAACTGAACTGTGTAGGTCCTAAAAAACATCTATATCTATCTGTAATTTCAGTCAAAGCTAAATTGCAATTTTTTAAGATATTTTCTCTTTTCTAAATGTCTTACTGTTTTTATTTTCTTTGTTGTTGGTTCATGAAAGAATTTTCCTCTACAACTGGCTCGCATGTGCTTCTTTATTTATCTATTTTCATGGTTTTTTTACAAATTTTTATACGATTCACTTTTGCCGTATGTGAAAACCATTTTTTAATATAAAAACGATAATTTGGAGGTGAGGGGTAAGAGATATTTTTTTACTATTTATTTACCAATTTAACTAATTTATTTTAGTTTTTTCATGATATTATTTAGTATTGTCATATGTTTGTGATGAATATTTGCAGATTAAATGTTTCATGAATAATAATTATTAGAAAATTTGGTTTGGGGGTAATTTGTTTTTCGTATACAATCAAAGTCAATTCCAACACATACAAAATAAAGAAAAATATGAAACAAATTAAACTCATATTTACTATTATACCTAAACAAAATTAAACTCATCTTTGCAATTGTGCGTATATATATATATATATATATAATAGCTGGATTTACGAATGTACACATGGCGATGCATGATCTTGCAAATTCGTAACGCATCATTTTATTTCTTTTTAAAGCCATTTTTTCTCCCTTTTCCAAATTTTTAAAGATTTTTACTTTGTAAAAGTCGGAAGCGTTAGTGTTAGCTTTACCCACTTCTTTATGAAATAATATAATAAAAAGTTAATATTATTAAAAACAAAGTTGCATACTTTAATTATAATGAGTCCAACAGTAAAAGCCACAAACCCAGCCTTGTTTAGTTTGTCGTGGACCCTTTTCATTAAGTTAATGTTTTTGGTCATTCAATTTATATTTGGTATTCGGTAAAATAAAATGAAAAATAAAAAAAATATGACTATTTACTACAAAATAACATGAAATGATATAATATGAAATTTAGATAAATTATAATAACTAAAATGATAAAACTTCTATTTCCATTTTATCTTTACCTACTTTGTTTATTTTCATCTTATATTTCATATTGTTGGCTATTTATTACAAAAAAATAATTATTTATTACAAAATAACATGAAATGATATTATAGAAAATTCTAGGTAAAATCGGTTCTAAACTGAATCTAAATTATGTCTAAATCGGATCAAATTTGAATCTAAATCGAATAAAAATTGAAAGATTTTACGAAGTTTAAATAAAATTATAACAAATAAAAGGGAAATAAGAGTTTTAGTCGAACTAAAATGTATAAATGTTTGTTTGAAGTACTTATTTTTACTATTTGTTTATAATTTACAATAAAAGAGAGTAGTTGACTTTAGAACTGAAGAGTAGGCTTTTTATAGAACTAAGTTTGAAGTAAGAAGCAACATCTCTTTGCATTCAACCCTGACTTCATTGCCCAATACACGGATCTTGTTTCTCTTCTATTATGATTCATACAGATTTAACCATCGATTTACCATCCCATTTTTTTTTAATTTACCATATTTTTTATACCCCAATTGTCATCTAAGTTTGCCAAACTTGTATCAATATTTTCATGTATTTTTAACCTAAAAAAATACGTGTATAATAGAAATTCCAAGTCCCCATAATTTTCTGAAAAACACTATGCTAACTTTATTATTTTTAAATTCATAGATCTAATATTTTTATACCAATAAATATAAAACTTTTTATTCTATTCTCAATTTCCCTCAATATGTTTTGAATTCTATTAATATTATTAGATTAACATATGTCAAATATGTGTTATACCTAACTAATCTCAAAAGCTAGTTCAATATATATATGAATTCAAAGTTCATGTCTTAACTATTTGAGACAATTTATCATAACATTCCTCTGACACCTAGATTCGATCCTGGAGTGTGGACATTGCAATCATGGACCTAATATTGGTATACTCAAATCGAAACGAATCAGACTCTGATATTATGTTAAATATGAGGTTTGACCTAACTAATCTTAAAAATTAAATCAAGAGTTTAGGGTTACCCGATACCATATATATGAGTCCAAAATTTTCATGTTCTTACCGATTTGGGACAGCTTATCGTAACATTAAAAAATAAATCATTATTAATATATATATATTTTGGAAATTTTAATTGATATTAAAATTTTGTATATTTTATATTATATATCTATAATGAATATCTAAATTTTGACGAGTTATAAGCTATGGTTTTTTCCCAAAAGTTATATATATGTTATTAAAATGGCGATATTCAAAATATATGGAGAAGCAGCAAAGAACTCAAGAGTGGGAAGTGCACGTGATGTTGTCTAATAACTCATCAAAGATAACACGTGCATCGAAATTGCCAAATACCAATTAGGTCTTTGGTTTTTGGAATTAATCCCGTGATTATAAAGTTACTTAGTCGGCTATATCCACACATTGATTATCATTAAATACATTCACACACGTCATGTATAATATATATATATATATACACACACTAACCATAAAATATAAAGACTATATACAAAGTCAATTTTACCTCAAATATATTATAGAAAAAAAATCAGTAATATTTTCTCTAGTTAGGGTCTTAGTAAATGTTAAATATCTTTCTTCAAATGAAAATTTGAACAGATATTATATATTATTCATAAACTAAACTAACCTATTTTAGATTACTTCAAATATTCAAATAAAAAGAGCACATTTTTTTATTTACATAAACGAGGCATGTACAAAGATTTCTAATTGACTAATACAAAAATAAACAAGCCATTAAATTTTACTAACATCGAGCAATGTTAAAACGCGTGTTAATGTATTTTCACCATTGTTTTTTACAAAGTAGTTTCGTAAGATGCCACCAATAAATGTTTCAGTATAAGAAGATATTGGTTAAAGATGAATAGAAGACAAAAAAATGTGTTATATCTATATATTAACTAAATTTTTTATTTAATATTTACGAATACGAATAGTTCGAATAATTGAGTCTAATATTTGTATTTGTATTTATCGAATATCCGATTTCTAATATTTGTATTTGTATCAGCGGGTATTTGAATTTCCGATTCGAATACGAATCGGATACAAATATTTTGAATATTTTGCCCACTCCTACTACCAACGATTCCGAACCAACTAGTGGTGTTGAAAAAATTAACGATGTCGAACTAGCTAGCGACCACCGATCGCAACCTCAATCTACTCGAGAAACAAAGAGAATCGATGACCACCAACTAGTGACACCGAATACCAACAGAGTTTCGACAATATAACGAAATCAAAGACACAAAAACAATGACGATGGTGGCAAAGGGCATCAGCGAAACCGATGAATCAAATACAAACATTAGTAGAACGATGTCGACAAAGCAAAGGGAATCAAGGAGAACAATCTTTGACTCATAGAAGAAAAACAAATTCAAGATCACACTGAATTTGATATTATATCAAATAAATTTGAGTCTAACTTACGAGTTTAGAGTTATCTAATATCATATATACAAATGATTCATATATACATATATACGTGTGTATATATATAAGGGAATACACCATAACAAAAAGACTAAAATGCATTAATGGTTAGATGGGACGTAACGTCAATAAAACTATAAGATGATAGATATTTTGGATGGCATTGACCTCTATATATAAATTCGATCACTTTGTGCACAATAGTGCATTTTTAGAATTTTTGAATAAAAAAAGATCATATAAATATTTTTCCAAATAATATACATAGTCCCATCTAAACCTCAAAAAACTCCATTTAAAAAGGACACCACCACTATTTGCAATGCTTATTATTTTACAAAGATAAATGAAATTAAAACCCTTACCTAAAACGTTCATAGAGTCTTCAAGTAGAACTTATCAAAGAGATGAACAATGTCATGCTTCCATGACCATGACGGATCCTTTAGCCCTCTTATTGAGTTTAGGCATACAAGAAGCGTCCCTCCTTCATGTAAAAGTACCTAACACCAAATTCAAATAATCCGATTCTCAAATTCGAAATTACGTTACTTTCGTTATAAATCTCGTTCTAAGCTTAAAAGGGTATTTCGTACCGTCAACCACAAAGGAAGAAACCCAAGGCCAAGAAAATCGATGATAAAGCGAGAGCCACGTTTTGTTTCACCTGCAAATGATGAATTGTAAGGATTCAGGCAAAAATGGTAAAACAACATTGGAAAGAAAAGGCTTTAGGTTATGACCAATGAGGTTGTTTGACGGGATTTTGCAACGCAAAAGGGAACACCCGAGATATTGTCCCGTAGCAATAGAACATCCGCAACTGCTATAGCCGTGGCACTAGCACGTTGAGCAAGTACGATTCCAACGGTAGCAGCTGCAAGAGCTGGAGCATCATTGATGCCTTCTCCTACCATAATCAGACCTCCTCCTATTCATAAACCCACAAAAATCCTCCATCAGTTTTACCATTTTGACATCGTCGAGAATAATTGCTGAGAAAACGAAAGACCCGTCCCTCATATTAGGGGTGTAAAATGAGCTGCTGGCTCGCTAGCTCGGATCATATTTGAGCGAGCCGAGCTGGTTATTTTTCAGCTCGTTTAAAGAACGAGCTGACGAGCTGAGCCGAAAACGAATTAGAGCTTAGACGAGCTGGCTCGCGAGCTAAATACAAAAGCACATAATTTCCTATTTTTACATATTATACATATTTTTTGCATTTATTAAATATTATTTAAAAAAATAATATATTATTTACATATTATAATAATGATATTTTTCTATTTATATTACCAAAAAAATGGTAATATATTCGATATTTTATTTAATTTTCGATAGATTTATTTTCTAATTAATATTTTTATATTTTATAACTTTGTATTCAAATTATTGTTTTTATATTTTATATATTTTATTTGATTTGTCGAAGAAAAATATATAATATTAATATATTACAATTCTTTTAACTTAAATAGTCTAGCTCACAAGCCAACTCATTTTTAGACGAGCTAAAGGCGAGCTGAACTGAACTGGGATTTCCTAGCTCGTTTTGAAAACGAGCCGAGCCGAGCTGAGCTGGGATTTTCTAGCTCGTTTTGAAAACGAGCCGAGCTGAGCTGAACTGGGATTTTCTAGCTCGTTTTGAAAATGAGCCAAGCTGAGCTGACTCATTTTTTGGCGAGCTGAACTAGCTCATTTTAAACCCATAACTAATATAATCATATTTATAACTACAATGAGAATCATCACCTGCGTCTCGTGAGACGTTCTTCACATGGTTAAGTTTATCCTCTGGCTTCAGGTTGCAATAGACCTCGTTTATCCCTACGGTATTTGCTACTCTCCAGGCACTCGATTCATGATCACCCGTTAACATTATTACCCGGAGTTTGGCCCAACTTTTCAATTCTGCTATAACGACTGACGCCCCTGGACGAGGCTCGTCCTCGAGGTGAATCAATGTTACCTACAAAGAAAGTTACAAGCTTTGTGATTTCATTTTGATCCCATTAAACCCTAAACCTTATTATCCATTCTTTCCCAGAGACAAGCAGCAAACCTTCTGATCAACAGAAAGAGCAGCCTGGACTAAGTCCTTCCCATATAAAGAGGCTTTTACAGCATCTTTGATCTTTTTAGATTCATCTTCTGAATTACAGAGTGATGCGATGAATTCCACGGAACCAAGAGACACTTTCCGCATTTTATCGCTTCCATTTTCTGACTATAACAAAGCACCAAAGATTGCAGTAAGAGATAGCATCAAATCTCAGAGTGAACGAGCCGAAAAAAGTAAAAAACCGTACAATTTCAATAACAGAAACTATATATAAACTTTACTAATGGGAATGGTAACACAAACACTTTTTTTTATTGTGTGTGCACGCGTTATATGAGCAGTACCTCAATGCCATTTACGGTAGCAGTAAGCCCTCTGCCAGGAAAATACTCGAAGCTTTCAACGGAAACTGAAGGGAGGTCCTTCCCCATACTGTGGTCCACAACAGCTCTGTAACAACATAGGATCAGATACCAGCAGTCAAAATTCCTGATGTTGTACTCACTAATACAAGAACAGCTAAGGCCAGAACAGATCTAGACCTTGATTTGCTACATATCAATTATTAACTGGTATACGGTAATGGGATATGAAAATAAAAATGAAGATATGACCAAACATCTGTATCTATAATTGATAAAGAACCCATCCCATAATAGGCCCAAACCAATCCCGCAAAGGTCCACAGATCTCATCCCCAAAAGCTAGCTTATGGGGTGAGGGTGCCCATGGCCTTATAAGGCACCACTTAGTCCCATTTCTAAGCGATGTGGGATCCTAACAATACCGCTCCGTTAGAGCAGCGACGTCCACGGTGCTCCCAGGTCGCTCCTTCCCCAGGTCGCCCCTTCCAGTCATCGTTGTCCTCAGCTGACGGCCCACTCCAGATTGCCCTCTCTGGGCCCTACCAGGTCGCTCCTTCCCAGGTCGTCCCCTCCAGACACCGTGAGCCACATACCCGCCGGATTGAACTACTCTGATACCAATTGATAAGAACTCATCCCATAATAGGTCCAAACCAATCCCACAAAGGTCCATCGATCTCATCCCAAAAGCTAACTAATAGGGTGAGAGTACCCATGGCCTTATAAGGCACCACTTAGTCCCATTTCTAAGCGATGTGGGATCCTAACAAAAGAGTACTTAACAGATATACTGTCCAATATAAACTAATAAACATAAGCCATATAGGCATACCACTTCTCATTTCTACCCATTTTTGCAAATGCGTAAACAGGGAAAACCTCACAAGTTGTATAAGTGTGCAAGATAAATGAAGTCATATACCTTCCAATTGGATGTGTGGTTCCCTTTTCCATAGCAGCCGCTACCGCAAGGGCTTCTTTTTCACAATTCGGAGTGCAACACGATGTTAAATTAGCGTTATTTCCTACCTGATGCCCATAAATAGGTTCAATTGCTTTGAACATAAGGCCTCCAGTTGTTAAAGTCCCTGTTTTGTCGAAAGCTATAGTATGGCAAGAGGCTAGAGCATCAAGAACTTGAGCACCCTTTAGCAATATTCCCTATATGTAGACAATCTTAGGGTCACAACACAAAAATAAATTTCCACAACAAAATAACAAATACTAAAAGAATGAACTTCATGTTTCAACTTGTTTTTGGGTATGCTTCGGACTGAAAGGAGGTTTATATAGAGATACAATAACGGCATGTAAAAATTACAAACTAGGGTAGTCTCAGAGATATTGAATATGCAACCCATAGGCCCTAACTGGTGGAGTCGCATCAAAACGCGAATGCGACGACTTCGTTTTTTTTGCAATTCCGAACGACATTAAAACCAACTGGTAGAGTCGCAGTCGCCCAAAAACGCACTGAAAGGCAGATTTTAAAAATCTGAAATTGTGTTGCATTACCTTTGCGTTTTGGTGCATTTTGAATAAAATTATCAAAAGACCTGGGTCTTTCCCTTATCTTTTCTCTCTTTCTATTATAATTTATATTAATCGTAAGTATATATATGCATATATATGTATATGTATTGTATGTTTAAATATTTTTATAATTTTTTAATTTATTTCAAATATTTGAAAATTATAATTTAAAACTATACACCAAACAAACAAATTTAAATAAACTTTTTCTTAATAATTATCTATTTTGGTAATTTTGTTCAAAACGCAATCTCAACAGTTTTCTACCATTGGCTTCTATTCGCAGTGACCCGCAAACGCAACGATTCCACCATTTAGGCAAAATGAAACAAAACGCTGCCAATCGCTGATAGAAACGCCGCCAAGCGCAAAGGCAAACGCTGCGTTTCCACCAATCAGGCCCTTAGTAATCCTAAGGAGCACTTGATGCACACGAGACTCTACAGATTATGAAAGCTTGAATCCTAGGCTTACTAGAATAAATACAATCAGTACTAATAACTAAAACAATATCACAATTTAGGCAAAGAAAAGAAAGAAAACCAATAAACACTTCTGATAATTTAAGTCACTCATACCTTTTTTGCACAGGAACTAATAGCAGTAGCATAAGCCAGTGGAGCGACGGCTAAGGCGCATGGTGATGCAGCCACCATAAGTCCCAATGCTCTGTAAACAGATCCTCTGCATGCTGTAATCATTAATTAAGCCAACAGTCAACAATCATACCAAGCAAATGTGTGGATTACTCAATCACTCTTAAAACCAATGTTCTAAAAAGCGCTTTAGGCGTCCACCTAAACGCTGTCTAGGCGCTCCCTGACCGCACGATTAATCTCTAGGCGTTTTTTTTATAAAAAAAGTGACGTCAAAAGAATATCGTTTTGGTATTTAAAAAACTGCAATGATACTCATCCACGCGTTTATCTTTTACCGCATTTGCTTTCATCATTGCATTTGTATGCTTATATCTATTGCATCGTCTCTCATCTATTGACTTCACTTAAGTCCCTCGTCCTCGCCTTTGTCTGTAATCCCCGTCTTTATCTTCATCCTTGTTTTCTTATCCACCATCGTCTCTCGTATGCTGTCGTCGCTTTCATCTCTTGTCATTGCCTTTATTTCTCAGTTTTTTTCTTTATTTCATCTCCACCATCGGTTTCATCTCTCTCATTCGCCCTCGCCTTCGCCTTTGCCTTGGTTTGGTCTAACATCATCCTCACTCGACGTCCGTTTTTTATTTTTTTTTATGATATTGTTTGTCATCATAAGTTTGATATTCTAAATTCAATATTTATAAATATTTTTTTATAAATACTAAAATTATTTATTTATATGTGTGTTTTTATTTACTTATAAATATTTAGAATTAAATTTTTAGATTCTAATTATATTAAATAATATATATATCCGTCTAGCCCGCCTAGACACTGCCTAGACGCTCTGGGCGCTAGGCGCTAGGTGTCCACCTGCCTAGACGCTCTGGGCGCTAGGCGCCAGGTGTCATCCGCCTAGCGCCTAGCGCTTTCTTGAACCTTGCTTAAAAACACATTTATACCTTATTTATGAACAAAGAACATTTAGTTCATGTAATGAAATAAAGTTACTTATTCTGTCTTGTCTCTTACCTGCGGTGCTGAGAAAAGGCCATTTGAACAAAAGAGGGCCAAGGAACGCAACAGCAACTGATAAAATAACCACCGCCTTGCTGTAATGCTCGCCAAACTCATCTAGCCATTTTTGAAGTCTTGGTTTATTAGAATGTGCTTCTTCAGTTAGCTGCACAATTCTATTGAGTGTTGACTCATTCCATGCCTTTGTAGCCTGATAAAAAAAAAACACATTGAAGTAAGATAGACATAATTAGGTAAGTAAAACCATTAAGCATCATCTGGTAAAAAAAAAAAAAATTAACCTTCACAATCATTCTGCCATCCAAATTTCTTGCACCACCAGGAATTCTATCTCCAGCTTTTGCCTCTAATGGCTTTACTTCTCCTGTTAAGTGCTCAATTGTAATGGTAGCACTACCTTGATAAACTTCACAATCTACAGGTACAATCTAAATACAAAGAAGTGTAGAGTTATATGTTTAAGGATTGAAAAGATCGAATTTTGTATGTAAAATGCATACAGATTAATCTCACAGACCTCACCAGTTCCAACCAATATAAAGGATCCAATTTCGACATCGTGGACAGGAACACTTTTGTATGATAAATCAGAGAAATTGGGTACACCATTATTGTTCATATTGATCACCAATGCTGAATCTGGATTACTTTCCTTCAATTCTTTAACATCCACCATTGATCGACTAGTGAAGAACTCTTCAGCTGAAAAAATAACAAAAATATGTCCTTTTACCTCTCCCACCACACAAATCATTACATAAAATCTTCTCAATTCCTAAAATTATCTATTTCTCACCGATATGGGCAAGATTGAACATGGCTAGAAGTAATCCTCCTTCGAGGGCATTGCCCATAAACACAGATGCAAAGGCTGCTAATGCCATCAAGACGTGGATGTTCACTTTTCCTCCAGCTATATCCATAAGTGCATCCAGAGATGCTGAAACCTAATACATATGGATTACTTTCCATCTAAATTGGATAAATCATTATGAATATTTGAGAAATTGGAATTTGTAGAGGCTAGAATTCATACTCCAACAAGAGGGAAACCGATCCCCATGAAAGCGTTTTGCATAGGCTTAACGTAGGGTTTAGGAACTAAGTAAGGGCAAGCCGCCGCGGCGAGGAACAACGCGGCGGAGAAGCAGCAAAGTTGAAGGTGCTCCCTGAGGAAATTGGCCAATCGAACCCATCCAATTGTTCTAGCGAAACCGATCAGCGCCTTCTGAGACCCATTGAGCTCCGTCAGTACCGAAGAACAGCCGTGTTGATGATGATGGTGGTGGTGGTGGTGGTGATCGTGTTCATGATGATGCTCATGGTGATGGTGGTGGTCGTGTTCATGATGATGCTCATGGTGATGGTGGTTGTCGGGCGTCGAGTTGGTCCGGAGAAGGATTGGCCGTCGGGGGAGAGTAAAGGAGTCGGAGATACAGGGAGAGGGAGAACGACGAAGGAAAAGAGTGGTAGTATGCGGAGGGAATACCGAGTTGACTCGGGTGAGTCGGAGGGTAGGTCGGCGGCGGCAAGGGAATCGGGTGAAGGAGGAGGAGGAGGGGCGAAGAAGAGCTGTGGGTTCCATGGACGAGGAATTTGAGGTGAATCGTCGATCTTCTTCACAGCACCATGGATGATCACTTGAAAATGGATTGGAAGATTCGAATTCTGCCCGAGAGGAAGAAGAAGAAAGCAAGTGGAAATATGTAATTGGAAAGGATGTTGTAACATCATCTACTCGTGGGCCTTTGTTCTAAGTTCCTCTCTTTATTTTATTTTAATCCTGGAATTGTGTATATAAATTCATAATATATTTTCGTGAGTAATAAAAAATTTGAAGAAAAATTATATATTTTTATATTTTGTTAGTAAAAATATATACGATTTGATAATTTATTAGTATTTGATATTTTTACCAGTGATTTTGATTTGATAATTTATTAGTATTTGATATTTTTACCAGTGATTTTAATTATTTCTGAACGATTTCGAACAATTAAAATTTTTAACTATTCGATTTATCTCGAATGGTTTTCGAATAATTTCTTACGATTTTTGAAAATATCATGAAATCATGACATGATTCGTAAAAGTAATAAAGATAGTATAGATCGCATTGATCATATACGTAATTTAAAAATATCAATAATATTATAAAGTAAATTAAAGTTAATTTTTTTTTAAAATAAGTATAAAATTGAAGTATTTTTTGAGGTTGATCCTTTTCAAAATCACCAAAAAAAAAAAATAATAGCAATGTATTTAAATAATATATTTTACTTCTAATGAAACAAACATACATCGTCACCATTTCATACATTAGACAAATAATTGTATTATATAGCTATCTTCTTCTTTTCTAAACAAAATCCAAAAGTTTAAAAATACACAAATAGAGTTTTCAAAGATTATAAAAAATTAAACACAAATATAATCATAACATTTCATAATGCCACCAAGTTGTAATTTTCCTTCGATTCACAATTGATTGTCGATTCAATTATAAAGATTCTATACCAATTCAAAATTATCATCGAACTTTCCAAATCTAATACAAAATTGTAAAATAAATTTGTACCGATTCAAAATCATCCTCAAATTTTCCAAATCTAATACAATATTGTAAAATATTTTTATACGGATTCAAAATCATTGTCCAACTTTCCAAATATAATACAAAATTATAAAATATTTTATACCGATTCCAAATTATCGTCGAATTTTCCAAATCTAATACAAAATTATGAAAATCATTAATCTCGTTACTATCACCATGACCCATTGAACGGAACGTAAAATTACCAATCACTATCACATGAACTTTATTCTTTACAACCCTATAATATGAGATTGATATTACCCAAATTGATTTAGCTTTGATTTCCTCTAAATACCAAAACATGGAATTTTATAAAAAAAAAAAATCGAATTCACTGGTATGCTATGCAGCTAGAGGAAGACTATAGAACACTGACTATAACGACTTTTACATTACGATTATAACAATCAAAACTAAATCGAATTTTCGATACTGTCAAATATGGGCTGGGCCTAACTAATCCCAAAAGCTAGCTTAAGAGTTTAGGATTGCCCAACACTATATATACAAGTCCCAAGGTTCATGTCCTAGCCGATGTGGGACAACTTATCATAACACTCCCCCTCACGCTCAGGCTCGATTCTGGAGCATGGACATCACAATCGGGGGCCCAACATCGGTATATTCAAATCGGGACGAACCGGGCTCTGATACCATATCAAATATGGGCTGGGCCTAACTAATCCCAAAAGCTAGCTCAAGAGTTTAGGGTTGTCCAACACCATATATACAAGTCCCAAGGTTCATGTCCTATCCGATGTGGTACAACTTATCATAACAGATACTTAAATCTAAAACTGTTTGTTCCAAATTCAAACCTTTAAAAATACGAAATTCCTAAAAAATACAATTTCAGATTGACATCCAAAAGTCACAGCTGAAGAGATTAATCAATCACCAGAAAATGAATGAATTCTAGAGATATAACAACAAGTGTAATGGCTTCTTCACAAGTTAAAGCCAAAAGGGATAAGGAAAGTACCATACTTTTTGTTGAATCTAATCTTTCTCTATGCCTTTACTTTCAGAAGCCTTATCGGAATCATAGGCATTAAGAAAGAAAGTACTCTGATTCTTCTGAACATACCTACACCAAATTGTAATTCACTTCACATGAATGACACACGAGAAATTGATCGTTGATTAACGAGTAAAAAAGGGTATGAAGGTGAAAAAAGATCGATACTTTAGAAAGTCGATTAGTATAATCTGCAATTGGGTCGATGTTTCTTCTTCGATATTCACATATGTCAGAAGCTCTGGTAGTTTAACTGCAATGACAAGAGTATTTTTTGTTACCCCTTGTAACATCTTTTACCATATAAGTAGTAGGATTGGGCAAAATATCCGAAGTATTCGTATCCGATTCGTACTCGATCCGTATTCGATCCGAAAAAAGCAAATATCCGTAGGAACAAATACAAATACCAGGATTTAGA
This sequence comes from Gynandropsis gynandra, assembly GCA_036759665.1. Taxonomy (NCBI): domain Eukaryota; kingdom Viridiplantae; phylum Streptophyta; class Magnoliopsida; order Brassicales; family Cleomaceae; genus Gynandropsis; species Gynandropsis gynandra. Next base: position 722,712 of record CM071874.1, on the reverse strand, counting down.
TATCGAAAAATACAAATACAAATACAAATAGTATAGTCAATTATTCGTAAGTATTCATATCCGTAAGTACTAAATAAATAATTTATTTAATATATAGATATATATAATAAAGTTAATTTTAAGTATCAAATTATAAATAAAAACATTATTATAATTGACTTTCTGATCAAATGTAAAGAAATAATTATTATATTTAAAATTTAAGGACTAAAATGTAAATTATAAAAGTTTTAACCCTAATTTAAGGACTAAAATATAAATTATTTAGAATTTTTGTATTAATTTTCTTTTTAAAAAAATTGATTTTATTACGGATACGGATATCCGAATATTTGCGGATATTCGAATTTACGAATATCCGTATTTACGAATACGAATAGTAAAATCGAATATTCGACGAATACGAATACGAATAGTCGAATATTTACGAATATTCGACGAATACGAATACAAATAGTCGAATATTTACGAATATTCGTTATTTGCCCACCCCTACATATAAGTTATCTAATCAGAAATCAAAGATTGCTTTAAAAAGAATTGTTTTTATATCGATATGAGAAGCGTATACTTACCAAAAAGGCGTAACAAATGCTCAGCACCATAAACATTTGACGGAGAAAGATCATTTACAATTGTATCTTGGTATTGTTGTCGTTCTTTCTTATATAAAAGCATCACGGAAAGGGCCTTATCAAAATAACACCTTATTCCTTTCAAGATTTCTGCAACAGAATCAGTAACCCTACATAGACAACAATGAAATAATGCTTCATTGGCTATAAAAGGTATATCGATAAACGAGAGGCCGTATAATGATATATTTGAGCACCCGTAAAAAGAAAGTTTGCGGTAACTAACGTACATGCCATCCTTCTTTGTCCTTTGTTCAAGGTATTTGGATAATATGTCATCCACGTTGGGTGATCGCGGAAGTTTAACAAGCTGTAAATATGAAACTATGTAAGTATCAAATGACCCTATATAATATATATATATATATATACACTTCTCTGCTTTCCCCACCAGGAAAATGATAGATGATGGTAATATTAACAGCATTGAGCCATGTAAAAGAAGCTTTGTGTATAGTACTTCAAGAAATCTCAAGCACATAACTAACACTATATCAATTCCAAGTATCAAATGACCCTATTATATATATATATATATATATATATACTTCTCTGCTTTCCCCACCAGGAAAATGATAGATGATGGTAACATAAACAGCAGTAAGCCATGTAAATGAAGCTTTGTGTATAGTACTTCACTTCACACTATATCAATTCCAAGAGCATATGCATATAAACAGAGCAGAAAAAACACCTTGTCTTTCTGAGTAATATACTCCCAGTCATCAACAAGCTGTTTCTTTAGAGTTGCGGGAATTTGGATTTTGTTCAGTTTCTCCATAGATGTGTTATCCTTCTAATGGTCATGGAATATATATCAATGAAACGATATCAGCGTGAAAAAAGTTAAACAAACACACCTGTATCAAAGACATGATTGTCAAGAAAATTCTTAATAACCCTTGAAGGTAACGAGAATGATCTGGTTTATATGTCATTGTGGAGGTAAAACTAGAAAATATAAATGGGTAGAGATAATCAAGTATATGTTCTTGAATGTTTACAAGCCTGACCTCATTGCCGGATTCATTCTTTCGCTTCTTCCCTTTTGCAGCTGCAACAAAACAATAAGAGATTATATTCTCTAAATACCAAATTGATTTTAAATTGATCATAGATTACAGTTGCAAGTTATCTAATTTTGTTTCGTAAAACTTTCGGAAATCAAACCGAAATCTATTATACACTTAAGGAAATCTTCATCTAAATGCTGTTTTATTTAAGGGAGAGAAGAATAATTGCACATACCATTGTTCTTCATGTCATCTTTATCCCCTTTTGCATCTACATGGCCACAAAATGTATTTGCTATGTAAGTAAATATTTCGAAGCATATACGATATTATGTGAATGCTGGAACTCAAAACTGACAGCTATAGACAACTCTGTTTAGCAACACAGCACATGCACATGCAGAACCTTAAATTAAAGAACTATAACAAGCTATTTTGGCAGAGATTCTCCTACAAAGATGTCTGAAACAAAGCCACAGGGCAGGGTGGTAACTTCTGGATCAATCTATTATCACAAGATATTAATTGCCGTGTTGGGTAGTTCACGGCTTAAACTCACCTGTGAAGCTTTTGGCTTTAGCCTGAGCAGAACGGCCAGACTTTGTATTCTTTTCTACTCCTAGCTTCTTGTCAAGAGCTTGTTTCTTCATAACATTCTCCTCAGTAAGTTTCAACAATCTCTCTGCTGAAACCCATTCATCCCAACTGTGGGCAAGATATCGAAGTCATGTGTGCTGATTAACTAACATTCTCTATAACCGTAAAATGTTGGCCAGACGAGGGTCTTCAGTAATACACTAAAAAGAATAAATATAATCTGATTTGTCCAAACCGGGTAAACAATTGTATACCAGTCATTAAACAATTACATCCAACAGCCACATAAAGAGACTCGTTTGAATAATGCAGTCGAGAACTACATACAAACTATGTTTAAGAGATCTAGAAAAACCATCTAGTTTAGATTTGAACTGAGTACCTCACTCTACATGAACCAGAATAGACACAAGAGCACAGAGATACTCACTTTTTGTTCCAACCCTGCAAACACACATTGCTGTATCACTTAACACTATACAAAATACAAAATAACTTAGCTACATTTTTGGAACGGTAGATATCAAACATCGAGCATGAAAGTAAATGTAGCTCAAAAGAGAAGGGGGCCTCACAAGATAGTGAACGAAGTACTTCCACTCCTTTTTGCGAAGCTCGACTTTTTGAATCTGAGGAAAAACATTCAACATAGATCAGGCTTAAGTCACACTAAGAAACATCACAGAGCAATAGAACAAATTATGAAGGTTTGATTCGACATGGACAGAAATTTCCAATGCAATTCGGTAACCAAATCCCAGAATCCGCTGCTAGAGGGTAGGAAAAGCTAATCTTGTTTCCAAAATTTACCAGGCAATCTCACTTGAATTCTTGGACAAGGTGAAAGTGTGTTCTTCTAAGTTTTTTCAAGCAATTCATTTCATTTTAATCTTAACAAGGGGGCATCAATCGAAGTTCTGTATGAATCAATTCCGATGAATCCAGAAAACCATGGACCGAAGAACAGGCGTTCCCAATTTTTTAGTCCATCAAGTAAACCCTAAATCCAAACAAAGAAACCTAAACGAATTCCAGTTCAAACTAGTCGATCCCACAATAACACAAACAATTGCCAATTGAAATGCTACGATTTCATAAGCAAACACAAATCTGGAGAATCTCCGTCAAATCTAACCAACGTGAACAAACCACAAGATACAAGAAACCAAGAGAGAGAGAGAGAGAGAGAGAGAGAGAGAGAGAGAGAGAGAGAGAACTTTGCCTTGGCTTCATACATGCGAGGACCATGGTAAGCCAAAACACGCTCGCCCTCCGAGAATAGATTGCCGTCATTAGATGGCGACGCGCCCCGGCTCGACGCCTCGCCGTCGGTCGCCGTCTCTTCCTTCGAAGAGCTTCCCATTGAGAGAGAGACAGAGAGAGAGAGAGAGAGAGAGATCCCAAACGCAGCCGTGAGCGTCTCGTTATGAATCTAAAATCAAACTGATTTCGTGTGTATCTCCATAATTACGACATTAATTAAGGATTTAATCTCGTGATTATATATTTTCCCAATTAAACCACGTAAATTTCATACACTCCTAATAGGAAATAAATTACATATATATACAGTTCAACTTTAACCTCGAGTTAACTTTTGTCACATATGATTAGATAAATGTGCTTTTAAGTTTTAATAGATGGAATATTATTTTTATTAAAATGACAATAAATACAACACACTTATTGCTTGATAAATATTGAAAATCGATTACAATTAATCAACAAAAGAATAATCCTATTGAGAAAAAAAAACAAACGAGGCCATTTATTGTTTACTGTTTAGCCCCCATTATTCTCCTCCATTCGATTGTGTAAATATTAATAAACTAATAATTAAAAAATTAAATAAACGAACAATTAATTAAGTCGCCGGTCGTTGGAGCCACGGGACGGGGGTCATTAGTGACCAGGTCCGCTAGGACTCGGACCGGACGGCTTAATATTGCCTAACGTATTCATCCGGTTCACATATCCATGACCTTGGCCTGGACTCGGACCCGATTGCTTGATTGATCCGAGAGATAAACCGTCGAAAAATCCGTCCATAAATTTATTTTCAACATCTTTTAAACCAAGGGGACGAGAATTAACGAAAATTGAACTCATTAATATAAAAAAGAGAATTGAATGTATAATCTTTTTGATCATATTGAAAAAAAATGTGATTTTATTGAGAAAAAAAAATATTGTTTGATGATGTTTGGAATGAGGGAACTATGAAATGTGATTTATAGTGTTGGGGGAAGTGGCAAAGTTTGAATTATTCAAATTGACCAAAAATTATATTACTTTGGAATTCAACAAAGACACGAGGTTTTGAATTGGGGAAATACCTTGTTGCTTCCCAAGTGTGTGAGTGTTAATAAATAATAATAATAATAAATTTTTAAATTATTAATTTAATTAGGGAATGAATGAAAAAAATTATATTTTATTTTACGTTTGAAAAAAAATATTAATTAAAATTGAAGTTGAAAAAATATAGTAGTCTGTCTATAGCATTTAAACTTTTATGTGAAAATATAAAAATAATAATGGAATGACATGGTTTTTATGTATATATATATATATATATTAAATATATAGGATATAGACAAATCGTTAGTTGATTATTATTTTGCAGCAGACGGCAGCTAGGTTTTAAAACAACGGAGCAGACATGAAGAAGACCAAAGTGTTTGAATTCAAACCTTTGTTCAATTTTGTGTTAAGTTTTACTTTATTTTTAATTAAAAAATTAATGTTGAATATTATTTACTTGTTTTGTTAACAAAATCCAAGTATCTAGTTCGATACACCTAACCTCCTCAACATTCATTTTTATTTCTTTTATTTTCTTTTTATTTTTTTTATATTTATTCTTCATATTCAAAGAAAGTGGTGGATATATAATAAACGTTATTATTATTATTATTATTATTATTATTATTATTATTATTATTATTATTATTATTATCATCAAATATGAGTTTAGATCTAACTAATCTCAAAAGTTAGTTTAAAAGTTTAGGGTTGTCTAATACTATATATGAGTTCAAAATTCATGTCCTAACCGATATGAGATAATTTATCATAATATTCTCCTTCACGCCCAGACTCGATCCTGGATATATTATAATCGGGACGAAACTGGCTCTGATACCATGTCAAATATGGGCTTGAGCCTAACTAATCCTAAAAGCTAACTCAAGAGTTTAGGGAGTTTAGGGTTATCCAATACCATATATATGAGTTTAAAGTTCATGTCCTAACCGATGTGGATAACTTGTCATAACAATTGTTCATACATATGAAATCCATGATAATATCACATGACGATGGCCATGAATTGAACCTGATAATTTGGTTTTGAAATAAAAATTGAATTTGGTTTAGTTAATTGTGTTAAAATTAAATTATTAGGTTCGATTTGACCAAAAATAAATTTGAATTAGTTAATTGCATAAAAGTTGAGTCAGCTTTTTCTATTCGAAATCAATTAAATCGATCTGATTAATTCAATTTTGACGCAATTATCCAAAAATCAACACAAATTGTTTACATTTGTAACAAATTCACAACTAAACACCAAAAAAAAAATATTATTTTCAAAATGTAATAATATCAATAATGGATCAATGAATCAAAATTGGGTTAAAATTCGAATCAAATTGGGTCAAAATTCATATCACTTTCGAATCAAAATCGAGTTGATTTCGAGTCAAATCGGATGAGATTAGGCTTTCTGATTGAAATAATTGATTTAATATTATTTTCAACGGTTAATTGATGGATAAATTTTTTAGAAATATAATTAAAAATAAGTATAATTAAAAGTAAATGTGGAGAGAAATCGAAGAACAAAATGGATGAAAATCGAAATAAAGGAAATACTCAAAGTTTTTGAAAATAGGCTGATTTACCTTTTTAATTTCCAATAGCTTAATATATTTATATCAAACATACAAATCCAACAATAACCATCAAACATAATCATCTGGCCTCCGAGATCTTCAATTGGGAGAAAACTCCAGTATCAGACAGATCAGTCATGCCACTATTAGAACCCTTTTCTCTCTCTTTCTCCACATATGAGTTAAACGATTCACTTACATTAACCATATGAAGACGCCCCGAGCCGCCGCGGCCGCGGCCGCCAGTCACTACACTATCCTCAAACGGCTCCCTATGAACAGTCATCCTTTGAAGCTGCAAAGCATATTCCAAATCCCATACTACATCCGCCATACTTGGCCTTTCAATACTATTCTCATTCAAACACTTCTCCGCAACTTCCAAGAATTTCCTCAACGAATTTGGCTCGATCTGACCCATTAATGTCGGATCTATAATCTCCTCCACCGTTCCTTTGGTCTTACAAAACAACCCCCACTCGGCCAAGTTCACTTGTTCATGTGGAAGGTCACGGTCAATTGCGGGTCGCGCACACAAGACCTCGAACAGAACGACACCAAATGAGTAAACATCAGATTTCTCTGATGGAATACTGTTTTGAAAATACTCAGGATCTAAATATCCGAATGTTCCTTTAATGTTTGTACTGAAATGGGTTTGTGTTTGATTAGGAATTGTATCTTTAGACAGACCAAAGTCGGCGACTTTAGCCACATGATTCTCATCTAAGAGTATATTAGTTGACTTAACATCTCTATGAATGATCACTCCGGTCGCACCACTATGAAGATAATTCAAACCTCTGGCCGCACCAATGCAAATCTCCAATCGTTGCTTCCATGACAAGTTAGGTTGATCTGATCCATATAAATGATCTTTAAGTGTTCCTTTTTCCATGAATTCATACACAAGGATCATCTCTGAGTTATCATTACAATACCCAATTAAGGAAACAAGATGACGATGTCGAATTTTGGATAAGATTTGAATTTCTGTCTGAAATTCAACCAACCCTTGTCCAGATCCAGCCTGTGCTCTTTTGATTGCTACTTTGTTTCCATCAAGAACAGCTTTATATACATTACCAAATCCACCTTTACCAATTAAGAATCTTTCGTCGAAATGTTTAGTCGCCATTAAAATGTCTGAAAGTGGAATCTTTAACCCTAAATTCAGATTTCGAAGATGAGTATTGTTTCCTTCAGAACTCCCACCTTTGAATCTAGTCATTGGAGACTCCATTGAAGCTGCTTCAACAACATGTTTTTTCCCTTTCTTGCGCTTTAAGAAACCCATAACCAGTAAAATCAAAACCAAGATTGATCCACCAGTAACAGAACCAGCAATAACATAAACCCTAAACCCTGAACTACTACTTGAAACTGAAGATCCAGAATCTGAATTACCCAAAATCTCCATTACCTCCAAACCATTGAGAAACCCATTTGAATTACCCTTATTACCTATACTAACATTTAGTAATCCTGAATCATCAGAGACAATAACATGATCATAATAAAACGGAGCTGCAAGTTGCTTCATTCTCACGGCAGGGTTTATCTCTTCACGTGATTCTCCATTTACATACAGATAAAACATGAAATCAGCGTACAGTGTTGTACTCACTATGTCACAGAAATGAACCCTAATGAAGTATTTAGCTTTTTCCTTCACCTTAAACGTCCAGGTCACATTCATGGCGACCTTAATTCCGACAGGACTTGTAAAGTTCATAACTTTAGCTGTCTTATAGACATAATCAGGAGCAGTGAATTCTGTCACTATTCCTTGATATCTTGGTTTTCCAGGGTAAGGTGGTTGAATGTTTTTTACGGCTTCTTTATTGTAAAGAAAGTCATCGTCCGGTGACCAAGTCCGCCATAAAGAATCATTTTCCGGTGTGAGTTTAAGACCGCCGACATTTAATCTATAGATTGGATGTAAGTTCTTGTCGGAAAGTGTCAGAGATTGGTCGGGGATAAAGTCTTGAGGAGCAAGAAATACCTCGATGGCGTTGACCAAAGCTAATGAATTCTTCTCAGGTTGAAAGAATATATCGAAATTGATTGAATTTATCGTCAGAATAAACTCTTTCACATTAGGGTTTTCAGTGGAATCTTCAAGGGAGAAATTCTTCAACAATGGAAGATTAAATCCAGAAGCATAGACATTGAAACGAGCAGTTAAAAGATCTTTGTAAGAAGAGATAACTGAGAAATGAAGACGTACGATGTAAAAGCCAACGGAATCCAGTTTGAATTTGTAAGAAGATCGTCGTTTGAATGTTCTAACGGTCTGGTAGATTGCTGACGTGGTGAATTCTGATTGGTTGATGATTTCACTGTCTTGTTTGGTGAAGGCGACGGAGTTTTCTCCGGTGAAGATCCGACCACCGTTAGTGACGTTAGAATTTGATCCACAGTTGATGAAGAACTTTTTAGGAGGATAGTTTTCACAAGAAGAAAGAACAAAACAAAGAAAAAATAGAACAGCCGCCATGGATAACAGAGAGGAAAATTCATGAGAATTATTCAGAAAATTTCCCATTTTTTTTTTTTGAAAAAACAAAAATTTGTGAGAGCTTTAGGGAAAATGAATAATTGAGATGATGAACAGTGTGTGTGTAATAATGTTAATGATAAATGATGAAGCAAATGGGAAGAAGACTTAAAAGAAATTGACTTTTTTTTATAAATGGTGTAATGATTAATAGTCTTATGTTGTTCTTCTGTATTGACTTGACTTTCGTCAGAATGCAAAAAAAATATCTTCACGATAATAATTGGTAGAATACAAAAATCGAATATTATATATATTATTAAATAAATAGTATTAAAAACATTCCACCACACATTTTACATCCGATATTTTGTAAATGAATTTTGAATAGTGCGAGTTCTCTTAATCCTCGTGCATTTGGAATGTTTGATTTTGTGATCTACTATTTTTTTTTTAATTTAGTTTTAAATTTTTTGGGCTTTTAGTGTATTTTTTTTCAATACGTAGATTACAAAATTAAATTTCGCCTAGTAGCAAGAAATCTTAAATTACATATATATATATATTAGACAATAAAAATAAAAAAATTAGAATTTCCATAAAGATTTTATTTTATAAAAAAATCAACTTTTAAATTTTGTTCGATACTTCAACAATCAATCGAATTAGATATTAAAAATTTTGGCTTTTTTTCAATACGTAGATTACAAACTAAATTTCACCTGGTAGCAAGAAATCTGAAATTATATATATATATATATAAATAAGACAACAAAAATAAATAAAAAAGTAGAATTTTCAAAAAGATTTTATATCATAAAAAATATTTTTCTCAAATTTCAACAATCGAATACGATATCAAATATATTATAATATGAAATAATATAGGAGTGTTTTAAAAAAAGTAAAATTGATTAATTTTGGAATAAAATATTTGTTTGTCATAATACAATTGTTTTCATAAAAAAAATGGAGTTTAAGAATAAAATGAAATATTTATATCTTTATCCAAAAAAATCAGTGAAATTTACAGCACCAAGCCCATTAAGCCCACTAACACTTTATTTTCCCACAACCAAACTAAACCCGACCAAACATTTAATCTCTCTCTTCTCTCTCTCATCTTTTCTCTGATCGGTGATCATGGTGAAGCCAAGCCGGAGCGACGAAGTACCCGACCCGGATCAACAAATCGAGAACTCCAACAAAGTAAGGTCTCAATTTGATTCCTTGGCTCCTAAACGACCCGTCAAACCCAACCGCAGTGAACCCGACCAGGCCGCGTCTTTCTATACCTCAGATGACAACACCGACAACCCCGAGCTCGAAAGACTCCGATCTCTTCAGTCACAGTCCCATGTATGTTTTAAGAACTAAAAATCTTTCCTTTTTTAGTATGTGTTTGATCTGTGTCGTCTTGTTTTATACGATTAGGGTAAACATTTGTGTGAGGGAGATTACTCTGAAGGACAAGATGAGTTCGTGGAGACAGATTATTACAAGAATCTAGCCGCCATTGATAAGCAACATCACACGGTCAGATTTCTTCATTTTTTCCCTTAAAGCTGGAGGCAGGCGTTTCGGTTTAACCGGATCGACCCAAACCGAAAAATCTAACCCGTTAATTGATAAACGAGTTTTGTAGAAAAGCTATATAAGTTTAAAATCTAAAACCAAATGGGTTCGGATCGGTTCGAGTTGGAATCGAGAGATCCGAGGAATTCGAAAAAAAAAAAATTTAATTCTTCTATCGATAAATTTGGAATCCGAATTACCCGTTTAAATTCGAATTATCCGTTTAAATATGAATTATCCGTATTTAAATAATCCGAAAATCTGAAAGAATCCAAATATAATTTGGACTTTTTGGGTTTAATGTTTCAAAACCCTAATAACTCGAATCTAACCCGTAACCCGAAATCCGAGGAATCCGTTCCGAAAATCAAATGGATTTTTATGGGTTCAATTTTTTAGAAACCGAAGAACCCGAATCCAATCCGAACCCGAAGAATTCGTCCCGAAACCTGAAATCTCCACTCCTACTTAAAGCAACCTTTTTTTTTCGATTAATTATGTTCTTGTTAATGGAAATAGACAGGAAGTGGGTTTATAAAGACTGGCAAAGAAGAAACAGAAGAGATCAAAACTAACGACGGCGTTGAGGTCGCCGGAGGCGGCGTTATCTCCGGGCAAAATGTGTCGGTTCTGAGAAGCAACCCGGCGACAAACGACTGGGTTCCGGCCATGGATGAGGGTTCTCAGGTAGCTTGAGTTCATCGGAGCAAGAAGGAAATTGAAATAATTTGTTTTTAAAATTATGTGGCTACTTCTATGAATTAGCATTTTACATTCACATTGTTCAGGTTTTCACGTCTTCAAAACCCAACCGGAGCGAGAGTTCTTGAAAAGTTGTGAGAAAATATCTCTTGTCGCCTTTGTATTTTCTTAAAAATAAATAAATGAATTTTATGTTCGTTTGTATTATATTTTATGGAAATGGTATTAATAAAATAAATAAAATTATGAACAGTGTTTTGGATAAGATGGACTTTGATGAATGATTGAGATATTATTGACCTTTAGTGCACTCTCGTCTTCCTACACCAACTTCATTACATTAATGATTAAATTAGGAGTGTCGAACGGGTCGGACCGGCCCGAACCCGATAATGGTTCGGTGAAATCAGATTCACATCGGTTTGGCCCGAAAACGGGCCTTGAATTTTAGGTCCTCGATTTGGTCTGACGGGCTTTGGACAATTTACCAATCGATCTATTATCTTTCTCTTAGTGTAGGAAAACTTTACTCTTATCACAAATAGATTTTTTTACCAAATTGTCTGAGGGTTACTCATATGGCAAGCAACAACAAAATTTCAAATCAGATTACATGTTGAGATGGACAAGAGGAGTCAAGGGAAGTCGAACAAGAAGAAACGACCGAGGAGTCAAACAAGGAGACGACCTAGAAGACAAAGAACCATGAAGAGAAGTAGAACTGTGCGTCATGAGAGAAGAAAAGAAGAACGTCGACGATGGTGCGAGTGGCGACAATGGGGGAGGGAGAAGAGAAGAAGGGCGACAACGGTGGCTAGGGTTGAAGGGAGAAGAGAAGAAGATGGATGAGAAGAAGAAGGGTGATTAGGGTTGGAATGGTGTCTTTAATTGATTGGGTTTTTTGCAAGGCCCGACGGGACGGTCTGAAGCCCGTTAGGTCGTGCCATACATTTTCGGGCTATTTATAAAGCTCGAGCCCGAAGGCCCATTGCATTCGGGCCTTTCATTTTAATGCCCGAGCAAGTTGATTTTTGGACGGGCTTCAGGTGGACCCCGCGGGTCGGGCTCGATTTTGCTACTCCTAGATTAAACTAATTAAATCAAATTAGGTCATGATTATCAACGCATTACGAAATTCATCTTCCCATACATTTGCATCCTTGTGTATCGCCCACATATTGACCGATACTATCTGTGTGAAAAAGGTTATAGTCTATATTACATGATTACATGAGGTTGAATCAACATGTTATACATAATCTATTTGTTAAATATAAGTTTGAGGCTAATTAATCTAAAAATCTAGTTCAAGAGTTAAGAGTTTAAAATTGTTCAATTCATGTATATGATATTGGAGAAACAACGAGAAATAGCGAACAAATAAAATGCTGGAGACACAAAATTTATAGTGGTTCACTCTCAGTGTGAGATACGTCCATTTTAAACTACGACCATAAATATTTATTACAGTACACAAGAATATAAGAAGAGACAAGAGTCTATCTCTCACTAGGATAAAAAATATATAAGAGTGTCAAACGGTCGGTCCGACTCGACCTGAGCTCGCTCATGGACCGGTGAAAATGGGTTCGGATCGGGCCTGCCCAAAATCCAACGGATCAAAATAAGTAGGCCCATGGCCCAACCCAACGGGCTTCGGGCAGCCCACGAACCGAAATCATATATTCTAAAATGGACCAGAGAAGGAACTAGCAATATGCGAAGGGTTTGAAATCGATGAAGCCATACAGATTAGGGTTAGAAATCGACGGAACCTAGCAATTTGCGAAGGGTTTGAAATTGACGAAGGAACCCTAGCAATCTGCGAAGGGCCAAAGACAAATAGGAACCTAGAAATCTGCGAAGGGTTTAAAATCGACAAAGGAACCTAGCAATCTGCGGAGGGCCAAAAGACACGGAGGAACCTAGGAACCTAGACTAAAGGAGATGAACACGACGGTGAAAGAAGAGAGAAACGACGCGTCGTAGAATAGAAAAACATGACTCTGACGATGGTGAACGAAAAGGAGAAAAGAGACACGACGAATAGGACCAAGGAGAAGAGAAGAAGAAGACGCAGACGACCAAGGAGACAAACAAGGAGAATAAGAACCGTGAAGAGAAGCAGACGATGTAGACGAACGCCTCGGAGGAGAAGAGATAGTCGAGAAGAGAAAAAGACGAGACGACTAGGATTTTCTTTTAGATTCATAGTCCGACGGGCAGGCCTGAAGCCTGATGGACCGGGTAAAATTTTACGGGCTTTTATAAAGCCCGAGCCCAAAAGTCTGTTTGAATTCGGGCCTATAATTTTAAGGCTCGATCCCGCTATTTTCGGGCTGGCTTCGGATGCCCATAGGCTGAGCCTTATTTTGACACTTCTAAATATATATATATATATATATATATATATTAATCTACAAAGAAAATTTTCGTTCTTTTTTTCTCTTTTCTTTTTCTTTTTTTCGGTGGTAAATTTTCATCATCTCTCAATAGATCCTTATATAGGTATGAGATGAAGAGTTTTGCCAACAATGGAGGTGTTTAACTTACACCATTTGTAAAAAATAGAGGTGTCTAACTTGCACAATTTTTGTTATACATTTTCATCCATTTGCAAATGAGTCCAGAAGGTTTAGGAACAAGACAAAGCCTTAAACAAAGATGAAGGCATCGTGTTGGATAATAATGAAGCCCACGTCGCTGAAGCCCAAGCCCTCCTTAGAATACAAAATACTTGAAGAACAGATAGAAGACCTACAAAAGACAGAAGCAATGACTAAGAACACTTTTGGACAATTTTTACTAAAAAAGATATGTCAATAAGAAAGAAAAGACCCTAATATGATAGTTATGTATTACTTAAACTATGATGGTATTTTATATGCTAAAAACTAAGCTTAATATATGAAGAATGCGCAGTGTAACACATTCAAGGAATTTTTTAGAAAACACTAACCATCAGAGAGCAAAACAACATCCATCCTTATTTTTTTTTCATGTTTGCACTATCAATAAGAATATGAAGACTATTGGAACTTCTAAATTATCCCATAGTTACTAAAATAACATGTGATCTCATAGTTACTAAAATAACAGGCGGGAGCTGAGGCAGAAGTGTAACACCCCTATCCCGGAACAACTCAGGACTAAAAGTGTCCACCATCACCTCTAAGAGGTGGCTACACGTGTCAACGCTCAAACATGATTACATAATAAAATTAATAATCTTATCTCAAATTCAAAATAATTCTAATAATATAACGGACGAAAACGTATAAAATCATAATCAAAATAATTATGAAATGTATAATAAAGTTTATCGAGACCTCATGCACGCCTCTCCCGTCTGTCTGTTGTGACCTTGATACTGTTGCTCGAACTCTTTGTTATATTTTTCCTCGCTATAATCTACATATCCACGATAACCCACAAAAAGGGGAGTACGATAACGTACTCAATGCGATCAATACATGCACGCACTTCGTGCCACATATTCTTCCACTCTCGAATGCGTAATATAAAATAAACATTCGTCACACTATAAACATATATATATATATAACTCTATCCAACCCGGCTGACTATGAATCATCATCTTAATTTTCTACGATGACTTGACGATGACCGGAAGAGAGAGCCCAACGACGATGAGAGGATATTTGTCTTTGGTTTTCTCTGTTTGACTATGATTTGGAGAAAGATCTCGGTTGTGAAAAAAAAAAGTGACAAGAAAACGGTTGAAATCAAGAACATATATCCCAATATGGTTTTTGTAGTTCTTGTAATCTGTTGATGTTCGTTTGATGATTTAACGTAAAATATACAAATGTGATGTAATATAAATAATCTCTAGTTATACTTTATAATAGTAGGTAACACAAATTAATCATAGGATATACATCAAACTCATACATAATGCTTTATATATATTCCGTAATTATATATATATATATAACATCAGTCATCCATAGATACTTCCATCAAGAATCTTAGCAACAATGGTGCGAGCTTTGCACATGGCTTGTAAGGGAATGGCTTTAGGCATAGTATTTCCTTTGCCTTCAGTCATATCAACCTCTTTCTCATCAACCCTCTCCCATTCATAACATTGAATCAAAGACCCCAAAGCCAAAGCCACGACCCGTTGAGCCATCCCGGCACCGGGACAAGCTCGTCGTCCGAGCCCAAACGGCAACAATTTCCGAGCCTCTCCTTCTTTCTCAAACCTCTCCGGCTTAAAACTCAAAGGGTCTTCCCATAACTTGGGATCCCTATGTATGGCCCACACATTCACCACTAATGTCGTGCCACGTGGCATATCGTAGCCCGCCAAGGTGCAATCTTTCGATGACATATGGGGAAGCAACATCGGAGCCGGTGGGTACAGACGTAGGGTTTCGGATAGTATGTTCTGAAGGTAAGGTAGATTGGAGATGTCTGATTCATCCATTAATCGATCTAAACCAACTTTGTCGTCGATTTCGGCTTTTACCTTCTTCAATATTTCTGGATGGTTCAACAAGTTTGACAGAGCCCATTCTATTGTCGCTGCTGACGTGTCAGTCCCACCAAGAACTAGAACCTACACATGAGATAGTGTTATTTGTGTTACCAACTATAAAAAATTAGAGTCAATATAATATAGGGCACTTTTTTTTTTTTTAGAATTTTGAGTTGGAGTCAAGAATCAAAGTTATATGTTATATTTGTTTGGTAAATTTTATTTTGAAATTTAAACTCAATGTCTCGACTGAGATTTTGAGTCACAATTTTTTGGATGTTGAAAAATATATAAATTATTAAGATACTCTTAAAAATATCGAAATTGATAAATTTTTATTAAATTGTATAATTAATATTATAGATGATTAATTTGTATTTTTAAAAATATTTTATACTTTTAAATTTAATTTTTAAATAATAATAACAATAATAATTAGAATGATTATAATTTTTTTGTGAAATTAATAAAAAATAATAAATATAATTTATATTTAAAATATATTTTTTGGTATTTTTTATAGGGAGATCTTAACTCAAAGTCTAATTTTTATGAAAAACTAAACTAAATTGAAAATTTTAGATTTAAACTCTAACTTTGAAAGTATCAAGCAAACAATTTAAAATTTGATTTTAAATTAAACTTAAACTCTAATTTTAAACTAAACAAAAAATTCTCTAAAAGAACATGCACATATACACTTACAAGCAAAATTCCTTTGATAACACAATCTGAATAGTATTCAGGTTCTGATTCTTGCAGAGAAAGCAAATGATCAATCGTATTGTTTCTCTTTCGATTCTCCGTACGGTTCATGTCAATCAATCCCTGCAAAAAAGAGTCAATCCGACCCGCCAAATTCTTGACCCGTTTTTCGTAATCGTTGATCCAACGAAGCATCGGAATATAATCAACGACGTTTCCAGCACCACCGGTGCTGGCCACTTCCGCTAATAGCTCCGTCGCGTATTTGGCTTCTTTAAAGTCTTCCGTACTATCGCCGGAATATAGCTTTCCGGTCAACATCCTGATGATGTTATTGAAGGTCAAATCATAAAGTATTGATTTCATCTCCACCTTTGCAAATCCCTATATAGATGTAATGACAATGGAATCACGTTAGGGTTTGTATTTTCGATAAACTGAATGTGCATGTAAAAGTTAATACACGTACACGTAAGGAGTTGTTAGAAAGTCGCACTATGAGCCGTTGGATCTCATCCTTACGGATGTACAAAAAGCTATTAAGCCTCTCAGATGAGAAGATCTCGGCGTTGCCTATCCGCCGGAGATTACGCCAATGTTCACCGTACGAAGATGCCATCATACTTGTATAGTTATAGCCGATGTATTTGCCGAAGATGGATTTAGGACGATTAGCCAGAACGACATCGTTTTTAGTGAAACATTCCTCTGCGACGGAGAGAGAGGAGACGACGAACAAGAGGCGATTACCGAGGTGAAGGGAAAAGACCGGAGCGCCACCGAGAGATTCTGAGATGGAGAGAAACGTGCGGCAGATCGGAAGCTTCAGAAGGCGGAGGTGGCCGAGCACCGGTAGCCAGTTTGCCGGAGACGGTGGGAGGTTCAGCTTCGTTCGCTTCTTTCTACCGAACAATAACATGAAAGAGATAAAAAGAAAGAGGAGAGAGAAAATTAGGGTTTGAGTCTCCATTGCCATTCTTGTTTCTATACTTTGGAATGCAAATGAGCAATGGCCTTCTTGTGCTAAATAATATCAAAGCTTTCTAGTTGGTATACTATTAATACTAATAATTGAAATAATTAATATATATAACCATATATTTGACTGAATTTCTTTTTTTTTTCTTTTTTCTTTCGTCCGGTTTAAGGACTTGATTAAGACTTATGTTCTTCTCAACATTTTTTTTTCTATCAAACCCCTCAATGTTTAAATTTCGAAATAATATATATACTAAATATTGATTTTAAATAAAATTTGTGTCGAAACACATTCGAAAAAGAAAATTTAAATACGATTTTAAAAAAGAATTACCTTCGAAACTATGATTCGGCTTGGATCACCCCATAAAACCTTTGAAATTTGTTAATTCGGACATAATAAACCGAAAATTCTGTCCTCAATTTGATGTTTTGTAAACGAAACGCACAATTCCAATTTTCAGTTAATTTTGCCTTGGAAATAGATAAAAACTCTGATTGGCTTGCAAACATTTAAATGGGATTTAAAAAAAAAAAATCTACTTAGAACAAATGCAAATTAGATCTTGTTTCCCGCTGAACTATTCGCTTTTAATTTATTTAAAAATTCATATTTCAAAGTTCTAATATTTAGGGAAAACACTTTGCATTATTTCCTTAATACTAACGTTTAAATGTATTATCTCATTCATACTAACGCAACTACAATTGCAACGCATTATTTATATAGAATAATAGGATTGATATTGCGCAAATAATTATTTTAACCCTATTTTAACACTATTTTAACCCAAAGTGATCTTGAAACTACTGTAAATATGCGATACATTGGAATTAAAAACATTAACTGTTTTTCTTTTTTTCTTTTTTGTAAAATTGACATTAAGATTTGTTTCCGATGCAATTTTACGTCATTGTCATTTTTTTATTGCAACTGGCCCTTTTCTTTGTAATGTCATTTTTGTTATTAGCATTAGTTTTGTTAGGATTGAATTAGATTTTTTAATAGTGATTTACACGTCTTTTATATGGTTAAATAATATTATTTATAAAAATAATGTGAAAGCAATACTTCAGTCAATCAAACACATTATTATGTTGAAATTGGTACCAACCATCGTTAGAACGAAAATGAAAAATTATGAAAACAAAGAAACATATGTAAAATGAGTCGATTCAATTCGATTTGGTTTAGTTTGTCGTTATCTTACCAAAAAATAAATTGAAAAACTCTAATTCATGCCAAAAAAAAATGGTTGGCGAATTAAACCATTTAATTTTAAAATATTTTAGAGTAAAACTCTTATTCTCATCCAAAGTTTGGGTACTTTGCTTATTCCCCCTCATGTACCACACTCATTCTATTCCTTCCTCATGTATCACCCCTAATCATATTTCCCCCTCAAGTTTTCTAATTCATCTTATTCCCCCACACTATTTAAATTTCTGTTAAATAACCAAAATTTTGATCCAAACCCTAAAAAACCATCAATTTGACCCGATTTCATACCCAATTTTTACCCGATCCGACCCAACCAAAATTTAAATTGAATTAAATCCGGTTTACCCAATTATGAACCCGGTCCGGTTTAATATAATTTTCACCGGTTTACTGAATTTTGACCCAACACAATATATTATAATTTTGACCCGGTTTACTGAAATTTTGACCCGGTTTTGTTGAAATTGACCCGATTTTGTTTAAATTGACCCGGTTTTGCTGAAATATTTATCCGGTTTGCTGAAATTGATCCGATTTTGACCCGGTTTGTTGAAATTGACCTCGTTTCGTTGAAATTGACCCGGTTTTCTCCCGATTTTGTTGGAATTTTTATCCGGTTTACTGAAATTGATCCGGTTTTGACCTGGTTTTGTTGAAATTGACCATGTTTTGTTGAAATTGACACGTATTTCTCGCGGTTTTGCTGGAATATTTATTGGTTTTGCTAAAATTGAGCCGGTTTGACCCAATTTTGTTGAAATTGACCCCCTTTTGTTGAAATTGACCCGGTTTTTTTCCCTGTTTTGTTGGAATTTTTATCCGGTTTGCTAAAATTGATCCAATTTTGACCCGGTTTTGTTGAAATTGACCCCTTTTGTTGAAATTGACCTGATTTTTCCCGGTTTTGCTAGAATTTTTTATCACTATGGAATTTGCTGGAATCAAAATCCATTCCTTAAATTTTATCACTAAATTTAGAGACGGTCGAAAAAATCGTAAATAAAACTTTGTTCCTAAATAATGTATATATATATATATATTCGAATATTCACGGGTAACCATATATTTTATGGATACCCATAGTTCGAAATATAACAACTACTTGGTGCTTCTACAGCTTTTCGGTTTCGGGTTCAAAATGTTTTTTAAATATATCGCGAATTTTATTTTCATAAATTATTATTTTTCATATTGATATATTAATTATAATATCGTATATATATTATAAATATAAAATGATAAAAAAATATGTACAAAATATTATTACATGAATAGACATGTTTAATCCGAATCCGACCTATTTCAGCAAACCTAATTCAATAGTGATAAAAATTCCAATAAAACCGGGAAAAAATCGGGTCAATTTCTACAAAACAGGGTCAATTTCAACAAAATCGGGTCAAAAGTGGATCAATTTCAGCAAACCTATTTAAAACTCCAGCAAAATCGGGAGAAAACCGGGTCAATTTCAACAAAACGGGGGCAATTTCAACAAAATTGGGTCAAAACCGGATCAATTTTAGCAAACTGGATAAAAATTTCAACAAACGGGAAACAATTGGGTCAATTCCGACAAAATAGGGTCAATTTCAACAAAACCGGGTCAAAACCGGATCAATTTCAGTAAACCGGATAAAAATTCCAACAAAACCGGGAGAAAAGCGAGTCAATTTCAACGAAACAGGGTCAATTTCAACAAAACCGGGTCAAACCCGAATCAATTTCACAACCCGATAAATATTTCAGCAAAACCGGGAGAAACCGAGTCAATTTCAACAAAACCGGGTCAAAATTTCAGTAAACCGGGTCAAAATTATAATAAATTGGGTTGGGTCAAAATTGAGTAAACCGGTCAAAATTATATTAAACCGGACCGGGTTCATAATTAAGTAAACCGGATTTAATTCAATTTTAATTTTGGTCGGGTCGGATCGGGTCAAAATTGGATATGAAATCGGGTCAAAATTGATGGTTTTTTAGGGTTTGAGTCAAAATTCTGGTTATTTAACAGAATTTTAAACAATGTGGGGGAATAAGCTGAATTAAAAAATTTGAGGGGAGAATAGGATTAGGGGTGATACATGAGGGGAGAATAGGATGAGTGTGATACATGAGGGGGGAATAAACAAAGTATCCAAACTTTAGATGGGAATAGGAGTTTTACCCAATATTTTATCATCAAACCTAATAAAATAAGATGTCTAAAAAATAAAAAAAATATTAATTCAAGTATAAAAATTATTGGATATCATAATATTAAATCAAATACAATATTATCGAATATCAATAAAATGTCAAAAATATAAATATTTTTAATTTTGATCATTCGTAACTCCACTCTTAATACTCTTTACATCTTCACTTTTTAGTAAAAGTTCTATCTCATTCAGAACCTATTTAATAAAAGAAACAAATTTCGTGAGTTGTTTCATCTAAACTCTTATTTGTTTTCAACTCAATTCATCAATTCATTTACCAAAACGAGTTGAAAAATAGTCATCTCAATTTGGTAAAAAATTATATGAGTTAGGGTTGGTTCGTAGACCAACAAATCCTTTTATATTTCTAATAATACCACGTTAAAAATTGAATAAATATTAATTTGTATTAATATTTTGCCATGATAAAAATATTAAGTATCAACCATTGAATCTTGGGCCAAAATTATTTTAAATTTTGAAATATATATATATATATATATTAAATTAAAAGATGGACAATTGTGTCTTTTGGGAAAAAACATGTTTATGTGAAATGATATTTTAACAAAAATTAGATTCCAACAATCTTTCAAGTATTTTATTGATTGAGTATTTGTCATAAAAGAAAAAGATAATAAAAAATTATTGTTCTTCTTTAATATTTTGCAAAAATTTATAAAATAGATTCAACAAAAAAAATTCGTTTTTATAGATAATTACATCCTATAAACAAAAGCAAATTATAACTTGAAATAATATTTCTGATCATTTCCAAAAAAATCATTATTTATATGTTCATTTACTATCATTTCTATGATTTTTTTTATATTTTAGTATGTTCATATTTTTCTACCAAAAGATTGAACCCAAGAATCATCATAATCAATTCTCATGTGTTTTATAATGGTTATTAATGATAGGATTAATGATGAGAAAAATTATTTTAATCCATTGGCTATGATAAGGCATATTGTAACTGAATAGTTGTTGCTAATAAGGGTGTCCAGTTTGGTTATCCAAACCAATTTGATCTTATTCGACTTGAAAATCCAATCAATATTGAATATTAGATTAGATAAATTATTCAAAGAATCCATCCTGATTTGAAACTCATCCTGAATCCACGAAAAACTACTCGTACCCATGAATTCGGGTAATAAAATCCAAATATATGCGAATTCAGATTCTAAACAATTGGAATCTGGGTGTACCCGAATACATATAAACTATAACTAAGTTAATCATGCTATTTATAGAAATTACAATTTAGGTTAAACGATGTATTCTTCCCCTTCTGCCCTGCAAACCTCTCTCCCTCGACGAGTCAGAGTTTCCTCTCTCAAGCACTTTCATGTTTATTCTCTGACCACTAGTTGTCTCTACATTCGCGAACATCAACCGTGTCGATTAGTATGAGTGGTTGAATAAGGTGTTCTTACTATATTCTTCTACTTTTACAATAAGATTGACTACTTTACAATCTCCTTTATAAATAATGAAATGATCAAAATAGGATATAACATCGTCACCAAATGAAAGAACACAAACTGTTTTTGAATTTGGGATTTGGATGATGTATCATTATCCTTTACGAGGACTCATTAAACTACATTTATCTTCACTTCGATCCACAACATTTACTAGTCGAATTAAAGTAAAAGTCTCAAGACATCGTTGCTTTAAACCACTATTTCCAACTTTCAAGTATTGAGTTTTTTTAATCGAATACATTAAATTTGGTTTTGAGTTCGAGTACTCCCAGATATCTGGCTTATTGTTTGGGTATCTGAGTCTCGGGTACGCCGTCTCATGATTCCAGTTAGAGTATAAAATTATTATTCATTCCGATCCGGGTTACCTCAAAACTTCGGGTACTCAACCGTTCCCACCTTTATAGGTTACTCAAAGAACTCATTTGGATCTAAACTTCATAATCTATTCGAGTTCGAAAAACCCGTATAGACCCGAATAACACAATTTATTTTTTAAAATTCTAAACCTAAAACTTAAACATAACTCGAAGTAAAACAAAACTACTCAAATTAACTAAATAATTCAACTTTAATATGCCTAGACTATTGAATTATCCAAATGATCCAACTCAAATTATCTAAATAACCTCAAACTATCCAAAGTATCCAAATAATTCAAAGAAATAGAATTATCCAAATAATCCTACTTGAATAACCTAAACTATCTGAATTCCCAAATAATCTAAAATCATTCGAGTTATTTCGGTTCTCCACAACTCAAACTCCAACGACATGAACAAAAAACCAAGGAGCTCGGAAAACCATTCAAGTCCAATTTAGGTTTAGTTTTCCAAAAGTTAAGAAACTCAAACCAAACCGTAACCTGATGAATCGTATCGTAACTTGAGTTGGACACCCATAATTGCTAGTATATGTTAGCAAAATCTACAAGTATAAAACATATTTCTTGTAATGGTGGACTTGAGAGATTGATGTGAACATGGTATGACATCAAGAAATGCAAAATGATCAAATTTTTTACTAAGAAAATGGTTCGTTTGAATAGAACGTCAGAACCATTTCATCGAACAACAGTCTGAAATTAGTAGAAATGAAGACTTTTCATTAATGTTCACTACTAGAAATTTTAAATTTTAGAAACAAAATTTTCCGATGAATTTTTATTCATCCCTAATTAGTAGAAAATGAAGACTTTTCATTAATAATTAATGAAAACTTCCAAATTCATACTTAATTATTTTTAAAACTCTACAATTCGATTATATATTAACTTTTTATTGATTATAAATCGTGTTTTATTTTTTCCACCTATTTAAAGATTCATTCCATGCATCTCCATGCCTTTTAAAAAAATCACTCAGCGAAAATCCGATCGTGATTTATGAATGGAGTTTGATCTATGTAATTTACGATTATATATATATATATATTATGAATAGACAAAATAATCGAAGAATTCATCCGAATCAAATACATCTCGAATTCTTGAAAAAAATACTTGAATCCACAAATTTGGATAATAAAATTATTAAACACAAAAATTCTGATTCAGATTTCACTCTCACAAATAAATGCAAACATATACATGATAAATATACATATCAATTTACAAAAAATATCTTTAACGTTTACAATAATTACGAAAACATCATTATTGTTTGATATAGATGAAATCCCAAATCCGAATCGACTTCAATTCGAACCCGAGCTAATATATGTTATAATATTAAAAAAATTTGTATTCGAATACTCGCAGATAACCGATCAATTTTTCGGACAGCTTATCTCGAAATTGGGTAAAGAAACACTAAACATTCCGACTCAATCAGAGGAACATATTACAAGAAAGAAATTACAGTCCCATATGTCATGCTCCTTGTATTTACACAACACATTGCAAATTGGGTCACCAAGAAATCACCACAAGAACAAGAAACCATTTACAAAATGATGGTATCTCATCACAATCTTTCTTCTTGTGATCTTCAATATCAATTTTGGTCGTATTACGATAATCCAAACACACTCGTAAATTCTCGAAAATCTTCTGATCAATCGAAACCCGTAAGCAATTGTTCTTTCTCAACCGCTTCAATATCTATGTTCTTGATCTCCTTACTAATCATTCTTACCATTCTATAAATCTCTACGCTTTTCGGGTGATTTCTATCTCCAGCCTGAAATTCATGAACTTTATTATTGATTTCAATGCAACTAATCCCGGGTTCTTTCTCTATTCCTTTTTCCTTCATCAAGTTCCTCACTTTAATCACACCTTCGAAATCACCAATCGACGCATAAATATTCGAAAGCATAACATATATTCCTGAATTCATAATGTTTTGACTAATAAGATACTCTCCAATCTCTTTACCTAACATGAAATCTCCATGAACCCTACAATTTCCTAACAAAGCACTCCATAAAACAATATCTACCTCAAGTTTCATCCTTTTTACGATTTCATACGCCTTTTTCAACTCCCCCGCACGCCCTAAAAGGCTAATCAGACACCCGTAATGCTCAATTTTGGGTTCGATTCCGTATTCTTCTTGCATTGACACGAAGAAACTAAGCCCTAATTTCACAAAACCAGCATGAGCACAAGCGTTAAGTACTCCGATATACGTTATATCCGTTGGCTGTAACCCTTTTCTAAGCATTTCATCAAACAATTGTAATGCCTTTCCGCCATAACCATGGATTGAATAGCCCACAATCATGGCGTTCCATGTCACGATATCTTTCTTCTGGGTATTCTTGAACACTAACCAAGCTTCGTTCAAGCTCCCGGATTTACTGTACATATCAATTAGAGCTGTACATACTCGAACGTTAAGCTTGATACGACTGTTCTTGATAAAAGCATGGATCCAACGCCCGGATTCAAGCGCTCCAATCTGCCCACAAGCCGAGAGAATTGCCACCATGGTGATTTCATCTGGTTTTGGTTTTTCTTGTGCCAACATTTTCTGGAAAAGTAACAGAGCATCACCGGGAAATCCAAGCTGTGTGTATCCATCAATCATTACGTTCCATGATACAACGTCTTTCTCAGGCATTTCGTCGAACAGAAATCTTGCAGCTTTTAGGTTACCTTGTTTTGTATAGCAAGTGATCATAGCTGTGGAGGACACGAGATTTCTCTTAGGCATTCTATCGAACACTTTCTGAGCAGATATAACATCGAATCTTCTCGTGTAAAGATCAACGAGACCCGTTGTTACATATGCATCAGATCCAAACCCTAATTTGATTACATGGGCATGGATCGCCTTCCCGGATTCCACAGAACAAGCCTTCAAAATGGATGAGAAAATGTACTCATTGGGATCAACTTTATCAGAAAGCATTTGAATGTAAAACAGTAAAGCTTGATCATGGAGGCCATGAATAGATACAGTGTTGATCACGGCAGCGAAGAGGAACACGTCGGGATTCGGCGTTTGGTGGAAGATAGTCAAAGAATGGTGAATTCGGCCATGAGAAGCGTAAGCACGGTGGAGCTTGAGGTTTAGAATCGGATAATCGTGGAGGAGGAGATTATGTCGGAGGAGAGCGGCGTGGATTTGGAGCACGTGGTTCACCGATTTTGATCCGTCGATGAAGTTGCCAAGTTTATCCGGCGGCTGAAGACAGAATTTACCGGCAGAGACGGCGGAGGAAGAGGGTATGGTTAACTTTTGATGCGGTGGTGCGGCGATAAAGAGCGGCGTCGAGGCCATCTCATGGCCGTGACGACAATACCCAATGTGGATTGCATTACACTAACAGAGATATGTGATAATAATTGTGATGGCGGACCTTGTGGACTAATTTGATTTGTTTTATTATAATTTATAGATAGGGTAAAATACCATTTTTTTATATTTGAAGTGTTACTTTTTTACCCAAAAATTTCTGAATTTGTATTATTGACAAAACATATCAGTTTTTATTGTCAAAAAAATTCATTAGCTTTAAAGAAATTTTTTAAAATTATTTTAATTTTATTCTAGATATGATATCTTATATAGCACATGCACATTTTTTTTCTTTTTTTCTGATTTTTTGTCTGTAATGAATTTTCGTTCAATTGTGATCAAGTATTTGGAACAAGTTTCAATAACATTTACTTTTTAAAATTTTTAAAAGTTAATATAGAAATATGGCATGTTTTTTTAAAGAGTCCGAGATAAGGTTTTAAGTCAAATCTTTTGTTCGTTTGGTAAATTTAATTTTGAAGTTCAAATTTAAAGTCTGAACACGAAATTCGAGTATTAATTTTTTGGATATCAAAATTTTTAGCGTCTTAATTCGGACTTGACTCCAAATATCTAAATTATTAAGATATCCTTTAACATCTTTGAGCCTTTACTCAAATTTGAGTCTAAATGTCTTAATTACTGAAATTTTCAGTGTTTTTACTCGGATTTGCGTCCAAATATGATATATTAATGATTTTATTTCTTACATTTATGAATCATGACATGTGCTTTGAGATGAGTTTTAGAATTGAGTATGTGCATAGACTTGTGAACATTTAATACATATTAAATGTCAAAGATAAGGTTTTTGATTAATCTGAAATTAATTTTTAATTTTGAGATTAATTTTTAATTTTGAGGTTAATTTTTTAATTTTTCGAATTTATGATGAGACAACATTTCTAACAGTCATAATCTTATGAATAGTCATGACTTTGTGAATATTCATGATTATTTGAGTTTAAACCGAATTGGACTCCATTAGACTTCTAAGTCTTCTATAAAAAGAAACTTGTCATTAAAGAAACGAACAACTCAATTTTCTCTATGAAAACTCTCTTCTGATCTATCATACAAAACATTCAAAGTAGATTCAACAGAAAATACTTCTGTGATCGTTGAATTCTCTGGTCGAAAACTGTCATAGAACATTGTTTGCAGGCCTTGATTGAAAAGTCGATATTTATATATATATTTGTTTCTATTTATAGTTAATTGTCTATTTTACCCCACTGTTATAGATCTCATTGTTATAGAAAACAGATTATTCCAACAATTACTTTTCACCCAAATATACCGACATTCACTCGAAATACAGTTTACCTCTTTGATTTATTTTCGAACTATCTACAACTGTAAACCTCATCCTTGTTTCCCCTTAATTTATACCACTAATGCACAAATTTGAACAAATGAATATCCACACACATTCAACAATCCACAAAGACATACACAATGTTTGTAATTAAATTCTTTTTGTATAGATATGACTTTCTCAAATTAATGTTCACTTGTTAACGTTGTGGGTCGTATCAGATGTTGATATCTCTTTCGTTTGTAATTTTTTGTCAGGACACTTTAAGAGAAGACTTTTATCTACAAATTTGTTGTAGTCTTCTTTATCTATAACAAAAATTCATTTTTTTTAATTTGTTATTGAATTGTCAATGATAATATTTGTTGTTAGATGAATGTCGAATTTTTGTTTAATTATAGATGATATTATTTCGGTTTGAATTCCAATTCAATAAAGTAATAAATGGGTCCAGCATTCGTTATTTTTAACAAATTATCAGCCCATCAGTATTTCAAACCCATTCTTACCGAATGCTCCTATACAATCCAATTCATTTGTTTCTTCCTAAAATACATAAAATCCAAGAGTCTCGACTTTATCGAAAACAATACTATGAATCATTTTTCGTTTTATTTTTATGTTTCCAAAAAAGTGTTTTCTATGAAATCAAATCTGAAATATTATAGAAATATTTTCATGTTAATTTCATAACAAAGTGCTAAAATTCACGAATTGAATTCAACTATATGATAATATATACAAAATTATGAACTGTTAATATTTTAAAAATTGTTTAGAATTTGATAATATCTTATTTATTATAAATATATTCAAATATTTGGTTAAATTGTAAATTTTATATAATATTGTTGAATAGTTGTGATAACAAAAAAAATTCTAATATTAATAAATTTTTAATATTTCTAAAATATTAATAAGTTCCAATCTTAAAAATATTATCATATCTCCTAATATAAACTAAAACATAATAGATTTAAATTAAATCTCAAAAATCTAGCAATTAAATATAGATGTTCTGTTGGTTTGTGTTGTGATGTTCTAGCCCAACGCGTATAAAGTTTTTGAGCGTGTAATCTATGTTGTAAATTAGTACTGAAAAAAATATTCGAAATATTCGTATATGATTTTTATTTGAACCGAAAATTCGAATCGCTCGCACAAATACAAATACGAATATTAGAAATCAAATATTCGGCAAATACAAATAGTAGACTCAATTATCCGAACTATTCATATTTGAAAGTACTAATACGACAATTTATTTAATATATAAATACATATATAACAAAATTGATTTTAATGATCAAATTGTAAATAAAAACATTATTAATCTTATTTTAATGCTCATTATATATAAATATGTAGACAAATATTCGATATATTATGATTAGAAGACTAAATATCAAATACATTAAAATAATTAATATTTTTGAAATTTTAATTTGCCGAAAATTAAATTAATCCAAATGGGTTAAATAATATTATAGAGACCTTGCAAGATATCGAAAAAACAAAACTCACTAAATATATAATTTTTATGTGAGTTTTATTTTAATTTATTAATTTGTTAATCTAACAATTTGTTTCATCGTTTTAGGTGAGTTGACATATTATTAAAGTCATCAACGAAACTAAATGACTGATGTGGAGATGGATGTAAAGATTTGTGTTTTTGTGTGATTTTAAATTTATTTTTAGGATGATTATCGATTTTTATTCAAATCCTTGTTTATGTCTTTTTACATTAAAAATTAGGTTAGGATATAGATACATATACTCGTATTTACGAATATCCGAGTTTACAAATATAAATACAAATAGTAAATCCATATATTCGTCGAATACAACAAATACAAATAGTCGGATATTTGTAGATATTCGTTATTTTTCCAATCCTATTATAAAAGGCTCCACTATTAGGGGTGGACAATTCGAATAATCCGGACCGATCTGAATCGAATCGACCTGAAAAATCAACCCGTAAGTCATTTGGGTTGCCCCATATAGGTTTAAAATCTAGAATTCGTTCGGGCTCGAGTCGATTTGATTCGGATGTGGGAGAACCCGAATAACCCAAAAGCCCAATTTTTTTTTAAAAAAAAAACTATTTGTAATTTTATAACTTGAATTACCAAAAAATATGCCAAAGAACCCAAAAAAACTCGTAAAACCCAGATTGAACTCGAACTACTTGTAACTAAACAACCCAAATTACCCAAATAACTCGTAATCAAACAACCCAACCTCCTAATGTGCCATGAGGTCCTCCGTCTAGGGGTTTTCTTTGTCTTCGGTCTCTTCCATGCCATCTGTTTCCTGAAGACTAATTGGAAATAATTTTTCGACGACATTGCCACCGGTGCCCTTGTTGGGATCCATCTTTTATGAGAGAGTTGTTTCTAGAGATTTCTAAAGAACTGGAGAAGTCTCTAGAACGTTATTGAGAATTCTAAATAATTGTAGAACTCTCAAGAAGTGTGTGAAAAATGTGAAACCCTCTAATAAATTCTAGAGCATGTGGAACCTTACGTAAGAGTATGGATGGATGAAGAATGTGGTGGAAGAGTGTAGAGATTCCTAGAGAGTGTGGAATGTGGAATGTTATAGAGAATCAATCTCTATCATTGGATGCAAGTAATTTACACCATTAATTTGGAGGTGGAGCACTACTAGAAATTTTAAATTTAGGGACGGAATTTCCGGACGGATTTTGATCCGTCCCTAAATTACGGACGGAAATTTTGGTCCGTCCTTAAATTCCAGATGGATTTTAATCCGTCCGTAATTTACAAACGAAATTCTTTCAATCCCTATTTCCGGACGGATTAGGGACTACCTCCAATCAGTCCCTAAAATACGGACGGATTAGGGACGGATTTTTCATTTTCTTTTAAAAAAATTTATTTATTTTATTTTTATTCATTTTACAAAAAAAATTCCGGACGGCCTAAAAAATCAGTCCGGAAATTAATTTTGTATCCTTCCGGAATTTTTGTATTTTTAATTTATTTTTATTTATTATTTATTTCTTTAATTGTTTTTTGAAAAAAATTCCGGACGGAAAAATTATCCGTCCGGAATTTTTTGAAAAATAATATTTAATTTCAAAAAAATTAATTTTTTATATAAAAATATATAAAATTTTATATTTTTATTTTTTAAAATTTGTAAAAAAACTTCCGGACGGTTTGGTGTCCGTCGAAAATATTTCAAAAAAATATTTATTTTTTATTATTAAAATTAAATTTTTATTTAAAAGTATAATTCTATGAAAAAATAATTTTTTTTATTTTTTCGAAAAATTTCCGGACGGACATCTAACCGTCCGGAATTTTTTTTCAAATAAAATTAAAAAATTTAAAAACAAAAAATTATAGGGACGGATTATTTAATCCGTTTGGAATTAGGGACGGAATATTTGAATCCGTCCGGAAATCCAATCTTATAAATTCATTCGCAAGGAATAAGAAGAGAAAGAAAAAGAGAATGAAGAAAGAGAAAGAGGAATAGAGAAGAAGGCATGTGAGCGACGACGACAGAGGTGGAGACGATGGCGATGGTGGAGGCGACGATGGAGGTGAGGTGGCGATGGCGGCGGCGACGACGACGGAGGTGGAGATAACGACGACGGTTGATTTGGAGGCGACGATAAAGACAGAAGAAGAAGTTTAATCTATCACAAAAATGTTTTTATTTTTAAGTTTTTTTATTTTTTATTTTTTTTCTATTTTTTAATTTTTTTTGAAAAAAATTCCGGACGGAAAAATATATCCGTCTGGAATTTTTTTTTTCTAATTTTCGGAAAACATTTCCGGACGGAAAAATATATCCGTCCGGAATTTTTAAAATTTTTTAATTATTTTATTTATTTTAATTTTTAATTTTTTTTAATTTTTTCCGGACGGTTTAGGGACTACTAAATCCGTTCGGAATTTTAGACGAATTCCGAACGGAAATTAATTAGCGACGTTCATTTATGGACCGATAAAATCCGTCCGGAAAACGTCTGGAAACCATTTTCCAGACGAATTAGGGACGGATTTTGCTGTTTGGAAATTTAATTTTTCTTGTAGTGGAGTAGTATTAATAGGGGTAGTGACATCCATTTCTAATCATCCTAAAATGTAAGGATAAAGAGAGAAATCACTTAGAGTGAAAAGAACTTAAGAGATCCTCTTTTTGAGAGAAGAGAGGAAGCTTGAGAAGATTTCATCCTCAAGCTTGAATCCAAAAACTCAAAGATCAAGGGAGAAACACATAGAGTGAGGACACTTAAGAGAACCTCTTTGTGATAGAAAAGAAGAAGCTTGGAAAGACTCTATCTCAAGTTTGAGTGAACTACCAAGTGTGAGTCAATTTTCTCATCCTATTATTATGTTGTATAGTAGAAGAATCTTCACTTGGAAAATTATATTCTTGTGCTCCGATTTCTACTTCAATCTCGTAAATTTGGAATCGGATAATAAAATTATCAAACTCACAGGTTCAAGTTTGGATTTTTCACTCTTACAAATGGATATCCGCATGTACTGAATATAGATACTAATTTACAAAAATATCTTTAATTTTCTATGATAATGACGAAAATGTTATTAGCATTAGATTTGATATAGGTTAGGTACCCGAAAAATTATAAGATATCCAAATTTGAATTCGGAAGTGAATCAATATATCTTATAATATAAAAAAATTGTGTTTTGATGTTCGCAAGTACCTGATCAATTTTTCGGATATCCAAATATCGGATATCTATTTGTCACGAATTTAAATTTGGATAGAAAAACATATTATCCGTTTGGATTCGGATATCTTGAATTTTTTTGGATAACTGACATGTATCTTGTTCTAAATTATACTAGGATAAACATAAACTAATTGAATATAAAATTTATATAGGTACCCAAAAAATGCAACATGCATTATTAGAAAAAATAAAGCTCATGGATTTCTAATGTGTTGATATTCCATTCATATTTACAAACTAATTACAAGTGGATTTATCGTTCAAACATTTATAAACAATTATGACGGATTATAAATTAGTCCATAGTTTAGAAACCAAAGGGTGTCTCATCCTTGAATTGCCTTTGTTTAGTAATGTATGTTTCTTTTATTTTGTTATGTTTGTCTATAAAATTATCACTAATTTATCTAAAAATGTTACTGAAACTATAACAATTTAGTAATGATGGCTTATGCTTCTGATAAATAATATAAGTAAAAGATATCTATATACTTTAAATCTTTGTAATATATATATATATATATATATTATAGATTTAAAAATCTAAAAAAATTTAGAGAAAATACAATAAAATTATAATAAGTTGCAATAGAGGGAAACAAATATATCAAAAGTCAACGTTTCTCTTTTTTTTTCAAGTAAAAAAAGTCACCGTTTTCCGTGTTACCGTGTCATATATAAAATAATATTAGCTCACAACAAGTGAAGCCAAGAAATATGAGATCCTACGATTTGATTTGATCAATTCAACGAAATTAGTAACGAGAAATTTTTTCAAATAAAGTTCAATTTTTATGAAATATATAAATATATTTAATGTATAACTATTATATAATGTTATAACATAATATCGATTCCACTTTGTAACTCATAATAAATTATGTGTAAAAGTTCACGACAAAAATGACTAATTTTATATGACCAATCCGATAAATATGGATCGAATCAAAGATCTTAGACTTTAATTACAGAGAAAATAAATTATTATTTGATTTTGGATAAAGGGAATATAATATATTATATTCTAGAATGAATTGGTCTTTTCCTCTAGAAAGTTGGCAACAAATTTTATCCGGATATTCTATAGCCCAATTGGCAACAAATTTGATATGAATATATATATATATATATTATAAAGTTATATGAATATATTCTGTTCAACAAAACCTCATAAAAATACAATTAATTTGGTCTTGGCCACATATATATCAAGACACGCTTGTTCACATTGGCATCAATGTCTTATAGGGAGAGATAAATGCCTCATATTATCCACTATTATTATTTAAACTTTGATAAAAATATTCGAATTTTTCTTTTAATCTAACATACTGCTAATTCGAATATGATTTGAAATTTATTTCAAACATTGTATATATTTCTTTGGAAATTTTACAATTGTTCTTGTAGAATTCAAAGATAATAATTGTACTAAATATAAAAAAAATTATCCTTATGGGATTAATGAAAAACAATGGCCATTATAAATATACCATTATACTTTATATTTTGATATGACAACAGCAAGAAAATCGGAATAATTGAAGAATCAAGTCTCGTCTTTTAACGGTTATAATAAACCAGCACAAATTTTATATGTTAATGTCATTATTAATAAAATCAATTAAATATTCCATTCGTTTTAATAGTGGAGGATCGTATTCCAAAACAAAGACTGTTTAGGCTTTAAATTGTAATGGAATGAGAATTATAGAAAGTTACTTTCAAAATTTTAGAGATTTCAAAGTTTATGATAAAAATATGTTCATATATAGAAGGCAAAAATATAACATTTTAAAGTTTAAGAAATGAAATTTAATTCATTATCGAATAATAAATTAGTTGGATAAAATAATAACAACATTTCCAATATTTTTTTTATACTATAAATTGTTGTTTAAATATTGATTGATGGTACAATCGGAAAATAAATTATAGAAATTAAAATGAAAAAGTTTATATCAACGAATATATATTTACATCTATATTTAATCTCTAAATATATAATTATTTATTTGGATTAGGTTAGATTGGATCAAAACAATTTAATTAATGTGTATTTGCGAGGAAAACGACTAAGCTAAGAAAACATGTGAACATGGGAACTTGTAAACGGTGCTTTCATATAGATATTTTATATAATATATATATATACACACACATATTACAAGCACGTGTATTTTTTGTAATATATTATTGTATTTAATAATGCTAAAAAGTGAAATAAAAGACACTCGAACAAATTGGAATAATTAATTAAAACCAAATAAAATAATAATGTGATTAATATATGTTGCAATTTTTCTCTAGTAAAAAAGATTTTCCTTTTGTGGCAATGAATCAATGTAGTTCGAATTAACATGTCAATATAAACGAGAATTTGGTTTGGCAATTGGTTAGTTCATGAAAATCTTGTGGATTTAAAGAGGTTTGATTATTTAGTGTTGTCATGAAAATAAAATTGTTCAATTTTATTTTAAGACAGTTTATTTTAATTTGTGTGTAGGAAGTGTCTTTCATCCATGGTAGAAGTTTTCATTTTGAAAATTGCATTCACAGTAATTTAAACTTTAAAAAATATAAGATTGCAAATTCAATAAAATCTACCTTATATATATATATATTATCAGATATTTTAAAAGAATATATCTTCAAAATAATGTAAATATTCTTTTTAGATATTTAATATTTTTTATATATTTTTTATATTCTATGTCATTTCTCTCGTAAATAAACATTATAATTTTATATAAACTTTATAAATCAATACTAGAGAATATCTTCTGATTTTTTTTATTCTTCTACGCGTGGCACCTCACCCTAATTAAATAATGCATTTTGTTTATACATCTTTTACCAATTGAATTATCTCACCGCACAAACTTATATGATTCCAATAAAGAATTTTATGCTATCCGTTGATTTGGTTGATGTTGATTTTTATAAATATAAATGTAAATAATTATCAGAATGAAAATTTATGTGTATCATTTCATAAGAATGTTTCTGTAATTAATGGCAAATTTATTTTTTTTTGTTTTTATTAAATATATATCAAAATAATTTTTTTATTTAATTACCTTTTAAAAAACCTTTAATGTAATTTCAAAAAACTAAAGAAAAAAAATACTCAATATCATAAATGAGAAAATTAAGAAGAATTTTGTGGATTTGATTTTAAAAAATGGTTTTAAATCTAAAGGAAAAAACTATTAAAAATAATTTATATTGATTTAATTAAATTAATCATTTTATTTATCAATTAATTTTCACATTTAAATTGAATAATAAAATTGGGAACTTAACATTCCAAACGTACATTTAACTCATCGACTTGTTCATTATCTTCTTAAAAGTAAATTACAACATTAGGAATTTAGCCTCTTATAAAGTTTTTTTTTCTTTCGGTGTTGAGATAGTTGAGGAATATTACGATTTGGAAAGTGGGTTATTGCTTAATTAATAATAAAAAATAACGTGGATCGATTAATCATTGTATTTAAAATTCCTCCATTCGAATTATGGGAATTTTCACTTTATTCTCCTTTTGACCCCCAAATAATTATATGTCGTTAAATTAATATTTAACGTGTCTCTCGTGACATATTAAACAAATGGACACGTTAAATATTAATTTACACCTTGCCAAATAGAATGAATTCGTGTGTCTATTATTAGGTCGAAGCCCGGTTTAAATAGAAATTACAGAACGTGACTAACCTAATACGACTAAGCATAATTACAAATAAACCGGATTTTGTCCCAACGCCTTGGTGAAGATATCGGCAACCTGTTCTGATGAACGAACATGAGATGTCTGAATGGTGCCGTCCTGAACTGCGTCTCGAATGAAATGACAATCAATCTCGATGTGTTTCGTACGCTCATGAAACACAGAATTTGCAGCAATATGCAGTGCGGCCTGATTGTCACAGAAAAGTCGTATAGGAACCGAAGGAAGTATGCCAAAATCCCGAAGCAGAGCTCGCAACCATATGAGCTCACTCGTAAGATGTGCCATAGATCGATATTCTGCCTCAGCCGAAGAACGTGAAACAGTAGCTTGTTTCTTGGTTTTCCACGCGATAGGAGACTGACCAAGAAACACAATATACCCTCCAATCGATCGGCGAGTAAGTCGACAAGAAGCCCAATCAGAGTCACAAAAACCTGAGAGTAGAAGATCGCAATCGGATCGTAACCAAATACCTTGCCCAAGAGAACCCTTCAAGTATCGAACCACGCGCAATGCAGCAAGCCAATGCTCCTCACGTGGTTGCTGCATGAACTGTGAAAGAGTATGAACCACGAAACTGATATCTGGGCGTGTGGTCGTCAAATAGAGAAGACGGACCACAAGGCGACGATATTGCTCAGGATACGAGTGAAATGCCCCAGAAGCATCGGACAAACGATGGTTCTGCTCGAGAGGAAAGGCAACAGGACGGCATGCAAGAAGACCACACTCGGAAACAATGTCAGTCGCATACTTACGTTGCGACAAGTAGATCCCATCGGAAGTCCTGGCAACCTCAATGCCCAAAAAATACTTGAGAACCCCAAGATCCTTCATACGAAAACAGTGCCGAAGATATGTCTTGAAGACCTCCATCATGTCAACATCATTCCCACCAATCAAAAGATCATCAACATAAATAAGGACATGAAGATGTCGCGTACCTCGAACCAAAGTAAACAAGGATGAGTCTGACCGTGATTACAGAAAACCATATGCAAGTAGTGCGGTAGCC
Source organism: Gynandropsis gynandra (assembly GCA_036759665.1). Lineage (NCBI taxonomy): Eukaryota > Viridiplantae > Streptophyta > Magnoliopsida > Brassicales > Cleomaceae > Gynandropsis > Gynandropsis gynandra. The sequence continues at coordinate 686,132 of CM071874.1, read as the reverse complement.
AGCTTGTCAAACCAACAACGAGGAGCTTGTCGCAAACCATAGAGAGATTTCTTCAGTTTGCAAACAAGAGACGGGTCGTCACATGATAAGCCAGGAGGAACCTTCATGTAGATATCTTCATGTAGATCACCATGTAAGAAGGCGTTGTGAACATCCATCTGATGAACAACCCATTGTTTTGCGGAAGCAATAGCCAAGAAAGTGCGCACGGTCGTCATCTTCACAACGGGAGCAAAGGTCTCCTCGAAATCAACGCCTTCAGTTTGCCGATTGCCAAGAATAACGAGTCGAGCTTTGTAGCGTTCGACACTCCCATCAGACTTGTACTTGATCTTGTAAACCCATCGACATCCAATGGCTTTCTTCCCCGGTGGCAAAGTAGTCAAACTCCAAGTGTCATTGTCTGCCAAAGCACTAAGTTCCTGTTGCATAGCCTCATTCCAATGAGGAGTCACGGCAGCCTCGGAGTAAAAACGAGGCTCGGTGCCAGTGTCAATAGCTGCAAGGAAAGCTCGATGTCTCGAAGTAAAGTTAGCATTAGTAACGTAATTCGCTATGGGATACGAGACAGTACCTGAGGACGAAGAAGAGG
>CM071874.1:643916-683472 GCA_036759665.1 Gynandropsis gynandra | reverse complement strand
AACGGCGCCCAGAAGCAGAGAATCCGGCGGATGACACAGACGATGCAGAACGATGCGGATCCGAGAACGACGCGGCACGGGCACGACAGCGCGGGAGGACGACGCGCACGGGTAGGACGACGCGCACGGCCACGGGAGAACGGCACGCGGCTGGAACGGCGTGCGAGTGAGATCCGAGAACGGTGAATCCGAGACAGAACGGCACGCAGGAGGAATCTGCAGACGCAGTGAGGATTCTGGGTTCTTCGACGGGAATTCTGGGCACAGTCGACGGGAATCGAAAGTCGACGCACAAAGTCGACGCGAAACGGGTTCTGAGCGCTGGAGGCGCGGAACAGACGGAACTCGGCGCTGGAGGCGCGGCGGAACAGACGGAAGGAATCTGGCGGCTAAAGGCGGCGGCGGTCGGAATAAAAAAACGTTTAAACGGCTACGGCTCAGGCTCTGATACCATGCCAAATAGAATGAATTCGTGTGTCTATTATTAGGTCGAAGCCCGGTTTAAATAGAAATTACAGAACGTGACTAACCTAATACGACTAAGCATAATTACAAATAAACCCCTATATACATAATCAACCCTAATACACCTACAATATACACCTATACCATATGCATATATATGCATATACACCTATACCATCTGCATATATATGCATACACGTATACATATATACACGTTTTCGCATGTGGCTTTCTCTTCCATGTGAAATAGTACAAAGATGGGTCTCGATTCTCTAAACGGGAAGATTTTATATTTATATTCAAAATATTTACATATTTATTAAAACGTGTTATTGGTAGGAGATTTATAATTCGTTTAACGTGCCTCAAAGTGGGCAAAATAATTAAAAACATCTAATCATGCAACCAAATCCTTGGGGATTTTATGCTATAAGACTTGGCACAAAATAGTGAAATCTTATAACCATGCAGCGAAAAAAAAGCAAAAAATATTTAACTTTTAATATATGTTTCATTTCATGTCACAAATAAATGATTTTCAGGAAATTTCAAAATTTTTGGGTTAATAATTTATTGGATAAATCGTTTATTCTCTCAAAAATATTGTTTTGATTTGATTGTTTTTTAATCTTTGTCTAACTTTAGTTAAAAAAAATTCTAAACTTTTTTCATAATACATTTAATTTTGATTCGACCGGTCATCCAGTTTTAATTCAATTTTGATTTGATTTTAATCAAATCATATTAATAGTCAAATTTAGTTGAATTTTTAGGATTTTAAATTGGAATAATGAATTTAATAAAAAATTTAATGGTAAATTTATATAAATGTTTATAATTAGAAAAAAAATAGAATTACAACTAAATTTTATAAGAGATTTGAACAAGAATTAAAATCGAATGAAACATCAAAACTAAAATAATATTCTCGGAAAGAAATAGATGATCAACCTAAATGAATAAACTTGTTTTAAATGAGTGTTTTTTATTTTTATTTTTTTATCCATGTTTGGATCTGAAATATAGAGAATATATAAAATAGGTCAAAGGTTTAAGAAAACGAGTGAAAGATTAAATTGAGAATAAAATAAATGAAAATACGAAAGGGTAAGAGTGGAAAAAAAAATGTTTTCCGAGAAATTTTCATGTACGGAAAATTGTTGGTCCAAGTAAGATAGAAAATGAATGAGCTTTAAGACAACGCGGCAACTAACTGTAACTCAGTTCTCTATATAAACCTCCGATCTCTCTCTTCCATTACACACACAACACAGAGATATATATATATATATAGAGAGAGAGAGAGAAATATAGAGAGAGAGAGAGAGAGAATGGTGTATTTGGTGATTCTTTTCCCTATTGCACTCTTTCTTTTGGCTTACAAATTCGTATTCTCTTTCAAAACTCACCGTTTCGATGTTCCGCCGGGACCGTCGTCGTTGCCCATTGTTGGCCACCTCCACCTCTTAAAACCGCCGGTTCACCGTCTCTTTCATCGGTTTTCCGTCAAATATGGACCCATTTTCTCCCTCCGTTTTGGTTCTCGTCGGGTCGTGGTCGTGTCCTCTTTGACCTTAGCCCGGGAATGCTTCACCGGAAAAAACGACATTGTTTTATCAAACCGTCCACGTTTTCTAACCCCAACGTACGTGGCCTATAACTACACTACCGTCGGAACCGCCCCTTACGGCGACCACTGGCGTAACCTCCGTCGTGTCTGCGCCCTCGAAATCCTCTCCACCCACCGTATCACTAACTTTCTTCATATCCGTAAAGATGAAATCTTGCGAATGCTTACGCGACTCTCTAACGGAAAAGGAGGGTTCAATCAGGTTGAACTCGAGCCGCTCTTATCGGATCTAACGTTCAATAACATCGTGAGAATGGTGACCGGGAAAAGATACTACGGGGATGAGATTCATAATGAGGAAGAGGCGAGTTTGTTCAAGAAGCTTGTGACGGAGGTCAATGACAATAGCGGCGCGAGTCACCCGGCGGATTACTTGCCGGTCTTGAAAGTGTTGGGACATAAGTACGAGAAGAAAGTGAAAGCGATAGGTGAAGCCATGGATGATTTCTTGCAGGGTCTGCTGGATGAATGCCGTAGAGACAAAGAGGGTAACACAATGGTTAATCACTTATTGTCGTTGCAACAACAACAACCAGAGTATTATACAGATGTCATCATCAAAGGCCTCATGCTGGTAAATAAATCACTTCACATCTCGTTTACAATGAGGTTAAATATGGATTTGGTCTTGATTAATCCACTAAGCTAATTTAAGAGTTTAGAGTTGTTTTATATCATATATATATATATATATATATAAAAGTTCAAAGTTCATATCCTAACCGATTAGGGATAATTTATCATAGGAGCGTGAACATCGCAATCGGGGGTCCAATAGCTATATATTCAAATCGGGATCAACTTGGCTCTCATATCAAATATGAATTTGAGTCTAATTAATCCAAAAAACTAGTTCAAGAATTTAGAGTTATCCAATACCATATACAAGTCTAAAGTTTATGTCCTAATCGATTTGGAATAATTTATCATAACATTTTCTTTCACGCTTAGACTCAGAGTCGGCTCAACTAAAAAAACATTAGAAAAGAGGTAATGTGCCATAAAATTAAAATAGGTCATTTTGTATTTTTCAACATACAATTATTCTAAAATTAATTATTCTGTTAAATAATAGGCCCTAAATTTATTGAGACCCTGTTCGAATGCTCTTGTCGAATATGGTCTGAGTCACCTATGCTTAGACTAAATCCTCGAGTGTAGACATCGCAAGTCCAACATTGATATATTTAAATCGGGATGAAATTGACTCTTATATCATATCAAATATGGGTTCAGGCTTAACTAATATAAAAAACTAGTTCAAGAGTTTAGGATTATTAAATATCGTATATATGAGTTCAAAGTTCATGTTTTAACGGATATGGATAATTTATTGATTGTCATAACATGTCATAACCTCAGATAAAAAAATATAGCATTCCCTTATTCATTGTCCTCGAAATGTCAAATGCAGGGCATGATGTTGGCCGGAACCGATACATCAGCCGTAACCCTAGAATGGGCAATGGCCAATCTACTAAAACACCCAGAAGTACTAAACAAGGCAAGATCAGAAATCGAGGAGAAGATAGGACAAGAAAGACTGATCGACGAACCGGACCTCTCCGATCTCCCTTACCTCCAAAACATTGTATCTGAAACATTCCGGTTATACCCAGCGGCGCCACTTCTTGTCCCTCGTTCACCGTCGGAGGACATGAAAATCGGAGGGTACGACGTTCCACGGGACACAATCGTTTTGGTGAACGCATGGGCCATTCAAAGGGACCCAGAGCTATGGAACGACCCGGAGAAGTTTGACCCGGAGAGATTCAACGGTCGATTCAAAGGTGGAGAAGAGGTTCACCGGTTAATGCCATTTGGAAATGGCCGGAGGTCGTGTCCTGGCGCTGGATTGGGACAAAGAATAGTGACGTTGGCATTGGGATCATTAATTCAGTGCTTTGATTGGGAGAAAGTGAACGGCGAAGAGATCGATATGAAGGAGACGCCGGGAATGGCAATGAGGAAGATGGTTCCTTTACGAGCTTTATGTCGGCCGCGGCCCGTCATGGATACACTTTTGGTTAAGTCATCGACTTAGGGGAAATAGACATTGGGCCGCTAAAGTATTTTTCCTTTTTTTTTATATAAAAAAATATTTATATTATATATTTTAAAGGAATATGATCAATGTTACTAAATGGTTAAATGTTTTTCTTTTGTGTTCACAGTTTTTACTAACTATCGCATCTTGATTGTATTGTATTTAAGGAATGGAAATATTTTATGGGAATAATACTAATCAAATAAAGTCGACAGTGAGTAAAATGATCTAATCATTCATTCAATAGTAGAAAATATATTTTATAATTCAATAGTCGCAAAAATACATTATATCATTCATTCAATAATTACACTAATTTATATTGGTTCTATTTATATTTCATTGGTAACATTGTCTTTCAAAGATTATTCACCAGAAATATTAAGTTTAATTTTTAATTACAAAAAATTAACATTTAACAAAGAAAATATAACATGTAACTTCGTAGAGCTAAAGTGGTTAAAAAATAACCTCGTAAATTTAATGGAAAAAATTAGAGAAAAAACATATATACCCTTATATTTTGTTACTGAAAAATACATACGAACGAGAAAGACAATTTTGAGAGGAGAGAAACGTATTTTCGAGCGATTTCCTCCTATTTTCGAGCGATTTTCAGCAATTTTGAGCGTTTTCAGTAATTTTCGAGCGATTTCCAACGATATTTTAACCATTTTCAGTGATTTCGAGCAATTTCTAGCGATTTTTAGCGATTTCGGCGATTTGTGAACGATTTCCGACGATTTTTTAACGATTTCTGGTGATTTCCAGCAGGGTCGTAGGGTCCAGGTCGGTAGGGCCGCAAAGTTGGCAGGGTAGGTTGGGTCGATTGGATAGCAGGATTATTTTGAAAATATCAATATTATAAGAGTATTTTTAAGCTAATTTTTTTAAAAGGAAATATATTTTTGAAATGTTTTAGCTTTACCAAATTAACCTATTTTAACATATGTTAATTAATAGTATAGTAATGAAAATTACCGTAAAAATCTCTTGGACACCTCAACGAAATTTACGATTTTTATCATAAATTATGACGGTCATCTAACCAAATTAGAAATACAAAATATTAATGATTGTATATTATTGAAAATCAATATATTAAAAGTTCAAATTCTCTCTGGCTTCTCAGGGCTTCTCGCTTCTGAGCCCTCCACCTCAGCCTCCACCATTCATTCACCTTTTCCCACGATCCCTCTCTCTCCCACGATCTCAGCCACGCCCTCTCACCTTCCTCGCAGTGTGTTTCATTCTTCTCACTATGATCCTTAGACCCATGCTTCTTCGTTAACAGTCCCCCAGACGTTTCGTTGCGCCTTATCCCCACCGTCGCCCATTTCCCACACACGACGCCTCAACATCCCTCACACAATCCTAGGTTCAGCAAGGTTTGTTTTCGTTCTCTCCTTCCCCTTCTTCCGCTACTCGATTCAGATGTAAGGATGCGTTTAGCATCGCTATGAGCGTGCACAGGTGGATTCGAGTCGATTCCTCCCCGCTCCCACACCTACCGTGAAGAAGGAGCCTCTCCGCCTTATTTCCTTCCTCTGCCTCTCCCACAGACGCCGCCTTGATGAAAAACAACCTGACTTTTCAATCATCCTCTCCCATGTCGTTTCATCTCTTTCAACTCCTAATCCGGTTATGGTCGAAACCTTTGCTATTCTCACCCCTTCTCGTGCGTGATCTCACCCCTCCGTCCTTTTCGCTTTTGTGCCGTCGGCTTCCATCTACCAATTGTCAAAGACCCGTTGTTAGGCTTCATGGTTGACGCATCCGTTCTTCTCTGACTGCACATCTTGTAAATTTCAACACCTAAAGATATATATTAATTTTCTAGGGTTGAAATCTGGATTCATTTCTGATTCTTTTTTGTTCTACTGCTTTGATCGTTACTTATGTGAAGTTGGAACTGTTACGTTGTGCCTGCAATGTGTTTGATAAAATGTCTGACGAGATATTCCCGCCTGGAATGCAATGCTTCCCGCGTGGAATGCAATGCTTTCGGGTTACTCGAGAAATCGAGAACTGGAGATATACGCAGAGAGCGAGAGAGAGAGAGAAAAAGAAGAAGGGGAGAGAGCAGCCGTTGCTGAGCTTGTCGTCGATTTCATATCTGACAAGGTACCATAATCTCAACCTCCTGTGCATATACTTTCACACGTATGCATATGTATGTACTTGTATGGCACTATGTGGGGAATTTCTATTGGGGCAGAGAACTGGGTTCGAACAAATGAGCTTCGTTTGGTCTGTAGTATTAACGATGTCAAACGACAAGACTTACCATTGGAAGAGAATTTGCTAGATTCCGTTCTAAGATCATTGATAAGCAAAGATGAAACAGTTGCAGGACAAGTCTTTTTGGAAGCAAATATTCAAGACGAATCCTATCAAACATTGTTGACCATGTGGAATCAGTTAGGTTTTTTATCACCTTCTTTCTTGCATAAGTCTTGATACACTTCTATTAATACTACTTTATCAATTTATTAAACCCTCTCCTTTTCCATGACAGTCTGAAGCTGCCAACACAAAAGCTACTATCACTGATTGCCAGAGTTAATAAACTCGAGAAGGAAAAGGAATGCCTCATTCTGAACCTCAGCAAAGCTGAACAAGAGGTAAGATAAACGGCGTTACTTTTGTCCTTCGCATGTCAATCTACTCAAATGTCCTTACTAGATGAACTAAGACAACAAATACAGGTAGAACTTGTGAGCAAACAAAACAGAAAGTTGGATAAGGAGAACCATAGGTTGTTGAGGCAACAAGAAGAATGCAGCCCGCTTTGTTCTGCTAGCGTATCTGCCAAGGTTAGACCTGAGATATATTTAAACAGAAAAACCAACAACTTTCGAACAAACTCTCTTACCAAAGTTACATTGCTTATAATGTCATAGTCCAACAAGAGGAAATCGAGTCACAAGGCGATAAGCAGTCCCGTGGAAAAGAAGATCGAGTTCAGCAGTCCAGATCTGACCCGAAAGCCGCTCTCGCCTGTGTGGTATAATTCGCCTGACTCGAGGATGAACAAGAAGTAACTGTGAATTACCATATTTTTGTATTTTCATGTGTCCTGGTGGTGAAATAGATTTAGTTATATGCGGCTTCTCTCTGAAGCTCATGTGTTATAATTTTTCTCACGGATCTTCTAAGAGAATGTGAGGAATGGAATCCAAAATGATGCGCCTCCTTGGTTTCTAAGAGAAGTGTATTTATATACACTCAAGTTCTACATTTAGTTATGTTAATCAGATCGATCATATGCTTAGTGTATTAGTTGGTTCACCTTCGTCTCTGATGTGCATTCTTGCTGTATTTGTGCAGCTGCATTTAGTTATGAGTTTGTTTTACCAGTCATGCATATGCCTTCTCAAAGGGTTTATTCTTAAGATGGTACCTTTGGATTTCGGGGTCATGGATTGCCCACAATTACCGGTTGGTTCTTTCACACTCTTTGACACTTAAATGATCTCCATTGCCACTGTTGCTTATAGTGTGTGTGACTTCTTCTTTGGTTATGGAATGACAGCGCCTCAAAAGAAAATTGGAGGGGCTGCTGCAATACCTGGTGGGTCTAATATTCAGCAGCCAATTGGTCTCCACCTGGCTATATCAGCTGCATCTGTAATGGCTGGTGCTTTAGGTGGTCTCCAAGTCGGCTTGCACTCTACTCAAACTACTTCACAGGTTCCAGCTAATGATCTCCTGACTCTTCATCTCGCCAAGATGTCTAGAAATCAGCTCTTAGAAATTGTATATTCCCTTAAGGTGTGTGCATGCTTTTCTTTGGGATCAATCTAGAGTGATTGTTCAAATTTCTAACATTGCTTCATCAGTCCATGGCTACACATAATATGGAAGAAGCTCGACAGCTGTTGCTTGCAAGGCCTCAGTGCTTAAAAGCCGTTTTCCAGGTTTCCCTCAGTTTCTTGATACTGCAAAAATCATTCGGCTTTCATGTTTTCTTTTTCGGTTTATGTGAGTTAGGAGGGAATTACCTTTAAGAAGAGTGTTTGAACTTTGAATTCGGCTCCTGTTGCAGGCATAGATAATGCTTGGGATTGTGAGTCCCCAAGTGGTTAGTTTCACTAAAACTCAACACATCATTGTTATACCCTCTTGACCTTTTTATCATGTTTAAAGAGAGCTATTTGTGTGCAGTTACAAATGCCGAATATAGTTCAGGGTCGAGGTCATCTGCTTGCTTCTGCTTGCTTCTAGCTTCTGGTTTTTCTGTTTTGTGGGACATTGCAGCAGGAAAATACCTCAAAAGATTTCTCATGGTATGTGTTCAATTGGATAACTTGAAATGCCCAACCCCTATTCCGATCCATATATATAAAACCATAATTCATATCCTAACGAGTGTCAAACATGTTTGATTGATCTCATTCGCATAAGTTGTCATTCTAATGACCAACATTTATAAAAACAATATATGGTATTAGACGAGAAGGTGTTAAGCAAAGTCATGAGCAAGATCCCTATGGGAGTCTTGCACAAGAAGAAGGACTAGAAGCCTAAATTCTAACCATTTTCATGTAAGCTTTTGAAAATACGAAAAAAACATTCTTTTGGATCATATCTATCAATGTTTTGCTTTTATAGTCATACATGGATCGTATATTCGATATAGTTTTTGATTAATGTGATCATTTTCTGATTCTTCTCTCCATAGCATTTGGTTTATATGAATCAATTGGATCTTTATGTAAGCTGCACTGGAAATTTTTTTGTTACTTCAGCACAGGGTTTTACTCTATATGTTATTACTAATTTGGTTTAATTAATTATATATTAATAAATATGATATGGAAATATTGACTAATGAATTTCGTCGTGAAATTAACATGTAACAAAAAATTACGTAAGACATTTCTTCTTATCATGATTTATTTTAAAAAATCTAAACATTACAACACAATATTAGTTTTACAAAAAATATCCACAAATAATTTTTACTAAGATATTTTTCTCTTTTATACAAAAAATTTGTCATCGCGCGGGACTTTTACTAGTTACGTTAATGTGTTGATATTTTAAACTAATTATCTACTGATATTCGTTGATAACGAGTATCTGTAAAATATGTAAATATATATATATATTATTCATTTTTTAAAAAGGTATTTTATGTAGGTATGAAATACCCTACAAATCTGTACAGTAGATTAGTATAATAAGAATCTAAATAGAGTAACATGATAACTGTAAAAATACGATATATCACACGAAAATATTATAAGATATTCGATTTAATTTTATATTTTGGTGGATCGATATATGTAAATAATTTTGGAATAAGTGTTGTTATTCGGTTTAATCCAAATTAAATGTGATCATATTTAATTTTAATTGATTGAATTTCGGTATTGAATTAAATGAGAGATTATATGCATATAGACCTATGATAATATTATTTATATTTAATGATAAATGAAATTAAACAATACAATTGAGAATTTGAATTAACCGATTATCTGGAATAGTGATTTTCATAATATCACGTTAGTTTATAAAATTTCGGAATATCTTCTTCTTAATACATCCAATCAATATCAAATTTTCCGTTTTGTACGAAGAGCATCAAATATACCATGAATACGGATATAAAATTTAATCTTCTGTTTCAATTCTCTCAATTTTTTATATAATTTACAATAAAATTTCAGATTTTTGGAATCCACATTTGATTAAATAGAATTCCTTCAAATATAAAAACCAAAACCGTCAGTATGAATTTTTTTATCTATTTGAAATGTAAATTTGCTTAGATTTTCATTCCACACGATTTTTCTTGAGTTGGATAAGATAAATTATTATTTCAGCTTTTTTAATATCCTACATCATGTGTTTTCTTATTACATTAACGGAAAGTAAAGGAAATAAAAATTTAAATGCAATCACCTTATTATAAATATGGCGGTGTTTATTTGTTGATTCCTTCCTACATTTACAACGTAAAAGATAAATAAAATCATTTTATTTTTAAGAGTCAATAAATCGTATTTAAAAAAGTAATAGAACAAAATTTGATTTGAATATAACAAATACCAATTATTCAGAATTAATAAAATAATATTCAAATATAAAATTGATTTGATTCAGTTGTAAATCGAAAGAATAATAGTAATTATCTCGACATATGGGGCCAAACAGAAAATATAGATTACCTTAGGGGTCGAAATTAAATTTCAGAGTTTTGAAGTTGCCATGGTTTTTGAGTGAAATCAGAGCTTGGAAGAACTCCGTTCTTCGCTTCCAAATATTGCTACATTAAAAAAAATAGAAGAAAATTCCAAGAAAAGAACATAAAGGTGAATAAAAAAATTGAGGATAAATCATTATATTATTAATCAAATTTTGAAAATAAAATAAAAATACCTTCTGAAATAGGACATGATTCAACGCCTCTTGAATGATTTTCTCATTATGCTCTAATTCATACATTGATTGTATGTGATTTGGATTTCTTAAGAAATACCTTAGCCAATAAAACGGAATATGGTTAAAAAAATTCACAATTTTGTTATAGGTAAACTATTTTATTACCAAATGCTAACTTTAAATGATTAGACAAAAAATTGATATTAAAAAAAGTAAAAAATGAATATTTTTTTTTATCAAAACATAATATTATTCTGTAAAAAGGATTGGTATAGTTTTTAACTAAATGTTTTAAAATTGGTGTATTTTCTAACTTTTTATTCCGAAAAAATGATGTCGAATAATATATGTATACATATGTATGTAATTATTACTGTAATTGCTCTTCCACGTCTTCTAATTGGAGACGGCATCTGTTAATTTCGTCTTTGAGCACCTGTTTACATATATATTCGATTTAAATCCCGATTTCATTAAAAATAAATAACATTTCAAGTAAATATACAAATTTTATTTATTCACGTGCCTTTGATCGAGTTTGGTGATTAGTGTTTTCTGTATAGCCACTGTATACGAATCCACATATGAGATGAAGTTAATAAATTATTAAATATAAATTTAGATTTAATTAAATTTTAAAAAATTACGAATGATTAAATCATATACATAGGTTAATTCAAATAATATAACATAAATATATAATTAAACAACCTTGAAATTTGTCGACGATGTATTGATTCCAATTCCATTTCAATAATCAACCGTTGTATGAGCTGAATATAAAAGATAACATAAAATTTAAATATTTAAAATATATTTTTCAAGATTATATATATTTATTTATTTGTGTAATAAGAATAGTTACCGTCTCGTTTCGTAAACTTTATTTGATTAGATGATCCGTCCAACCAGAATATAATATATATATATAAAGTATATGAAAAAGAATTACAATCATAATGTTAGAAAAAAACACATAAAAATTATAAAAGGTTTATGACATGTACCACAAATTAATATGTTTACCTTCAATTTGTTTAAATAAAAAATATTTAAATATTATTATGATCGGTTAAATCAATTTAGATATGTTATCTGATATAAAATAATATTTGATGGAACTTTCACCTCAAATGAGTTTAAAATGACACATCAAAAAATTATAAAAGATAACAAGTTTTATAATATAAAATCAATTCAATTATCAATTTTAAATTATTTTTATATATATATATTATGTTTAATAGATTATAATTTTAAATTATATATATAAATTATGTTTGATATATTACTACATAGCTTTTACCATCCACGTTTATATTCAGGAACATCGATATATTTTTGTATAGTATCTTCAATCCTGTAAAAAAATATTAAAAGTATTTTTGTTACACATATGCTAATATTTTTAAAAATTAAATTCCGTTTAATCCTACGTAGACAAAAAAAAAAGAAATTACCTATTTTTGCCATTAAAAAGGAAGAGTTTACCGGCAGGAGAAAATAAAATTAGAGCAATTTCCACATCGCAAAAGGTAGAAATTTCATATGCTTTCTTCACAATTCCATTTTTTCTTTTGGCAAATGCTACTTGTCTTCTTGTTTTATCCTCTATTTTTTTCATTTGAATTTTCACTCTCCCCATTTTTTTTTATTTTTTCTCTCTCTAAATTTTCACAATTTGTTATGCCAATATACAATTTTTATAAGTTCCAATGCATTTAGGTTATTTAAGGGAATGGATTTATATACCAAGAGGAAGAGATTCTTTAATAAAAAATAGTCTTTTAAGAGAAGATAATATAAAATCTAATATCCAAATGTTATTTTCCACATCTAGTATCAAAATTTATAATCTTAATCTTACATTATAAAAAGGCCTGATTTCGTCAGGGCAACTTGGGAAATGTGATTACGTCTTTGAAAAATGTGCCATCATAATGCCATAAAGGATAAAACCAATTATTTAATTTATTATCACATAAATAAATAAATAAATAAAGACAAGAAGAAAGTACAAAGGAACTGCGAAGTGATAAAATGAATTGAACCCGTTAAAAGTACAAAAATAGTAAAATACTATGGAGCAGAAAGAATCTTATGAGGCTGCGTGATTTCCACGCGCCACCATGAGCCAACCACGTTTTATCCGTACGATGGAGTGTGGTCCCCACATACATGGCTCAATCTCATACGTTAATTCTTGTGTTTAACTCTCCCTCATATCTTGCCACGTCATCCAATGAACTCTAACCATTTCCAAATTGACACGTAATTATGTATTTTTTCATTTTTAGATATAATAACCATTTTTCTTAAAATTCTATGTATTTCTAGACAAATAAATAAATTAATTTCGAGATAAATAGACAAGAAGAAGTGTAATTGTTTAGAGAAACTATATATAAAAATAAAACAAATTTTATTGAGTGAGTGAGAAAGGAATCTAAATGTATATTAGGTTAAATTAAGACATTAGTTAGGTCAAGTCTATATTATATATATATACATATTTTTTTTTATATATAAGGATTGAAGAGGCCGACGTGTAGCTCATAAGGGAGGAAAAAAAAGAGTGAAGCGGAGAAAAAAAAGCTGAGAACTCGTCGCCGGAGTAACTCGCCGGAGAAAAAATGCCGTTAGGCGAACGCGAGCAGCCGCTGTTAGTTATCGAAAACGGAGACGAGGAAGAGACAGCGTATAACAGAACAGAGAAGGTTCACATCGATGACGAAGACGCGACGGACATTGAAAACAGAGGCGGCGTCGGATGCGGTGGAGCGCCGCCGTTTTCATGGCGGAAGCTATGGTTATTCACTGGACCTGGGTTTCTCATGAGCATAGCGTTTCTCGATCCAGGGAATCTCGAAGGGGATCTTCAAGCGGGAGCCATTGCCGGTTACTCATTGCTTTGGCTGCTGATGTCAGCGACGGCGATGGGACTTCTGGTTCAGCTTTTGTCGGCGAGGCTTGGAGTGGCAACAGGCCGGCACTTGGCGGAGCTTTGTCGGGAAGAGTATCCGACATGGGCGAGGATGGTGTTATGGGTTATGGCAGAATTTGCTTTAATTGGGTCTGATATTCAGGAAGTGATTGGAAGTGCAATCGCTATTATGATTTTAACTAATGGCGTTTTACCTCTTTGGGTTGGTGTCGTTATTACTGCTCTTGATTGGTAAAATTTCTTTCTCAAACTTAAAAGAATCATCATCAGTCATATATATATAGATTCATTTATATCGTCTTGATCAATCTTTAATCTTGGGATAAACAAAAAAAAACCTTGAAAATGTTCTAATAAAATTAAATTATTTTAATAAAATAGTTTTTGGTATGATAAATTGTTATACACATGAAATTTGGTATTTATATATATGGTGTTGGGTAATCTTAAACTCTTTAGCTAGCTTTTAAAATTAGTTAGGCTTAGCCCATATCTGATATGGTATTAGAGTCCTATTCGTTTCGATTTGAATATATCGATGTTGGGCCCTCGATTGTGATGTCCACGCTCCATGATCGAATCTGAACGTGAAGAAAGTTTTATGATAAGTTGTTTCACATCGGTTAGGACATGAATTTTGGGATTCATATATATGGTGTTGGACAACTCTAAACTTTTGAACTAATTTTTGACATTAGTTAGATTCAGCCCATATTTGATAGTTTTTAATGAAATTTTCTACTTTTAATTCTATAAAAAACCCTAAACTATGTTTTTTAGACAAAAAAACCATGAATTTTTTGTTTAAAAAATATCGTTTAGAGATTTTTTTATAGTATTAAAAATAGAACTTTTAATTTTATTTAAAACTATTTTTTCACAGTTTTTTTTTTGGTTTATTTATCCCTTTAATCTTTAAATTAATTTTTGGCTTAACTTAAAACCAAACTCATCTTTTGGCAACAGTTTCATCTTTCTGTTCCTTGAGAACTACGGAATCAGAAAGCTAGAGGCAGTATTTGCGGTTCTTATTGCCACAATGGCACTCTCCTTTGCTTGGATGTTTGGTCAAGCAAAACCTAACGGCACTGAACTTCTCATTGGTTAGAAACCCTAACTTCTTCTACAAGTAAACTAAGAACCAAATCTAACAAAAGGGTTTTGTTTTTTTTTTTTATTACAGGAATGTTCGTTCCAAGACTTAGTTCAAAAACAATACAACAAGCAGTTGGAGTTGTAGGCTGTATAATAATGCCTCATAATGTATTTCTTCATTCAGCTTTAGTACAATCAAGAGAAGTTGACCAGAAAAAAAGATATAAAGTTCAAGAAGCTCTAAATTATTACACGATCGAATCAACCCTAGCTTTGATTCTTTCATTCGTGATCAATTTATTCGTTACGACAGTATTTGCAAAAGGGTTTTATGGTACAAAGATTGCAAATAGTATAGGGCTTTTGAATGCAGGAGAGTATCTTCAAGAACAATATGGTGATGGGTTATTTCCTATATTATATATATGGGGTATTGGATTATTAGCAGCTGGTCAAAGTAGTACCATTACTGGTACTTATGCAGGACAGTTTATAATGGGAGGGTTTTTGAATTTTAGGTTAAAGAAATGGTTAAGGGCTTTGATTACACGTAGCTTTGCGATCATTCCAACGATGATTGTTGCTCTCATTTTCGATTCGTCTCAATCGAAACTCGATGTTCTAAATGGATGGTTAAATGTATTACAGTCTGTTCAAATTCCTTTTGCTCTCATTCCATTATTGTGTTTAGTTTCAAAGGAGCAAATCATGGGTACTTTCAAGATTGGTCCTGTTTTTCAGGTATGTGAATTGTTGAAGTTTTACTCATTTGTAGCCTTATGATCCATTCTTGGAACATTTCTAGGGTTTAATAGAATATTTCTAGGTTTATTTTGTTACTCACGGAACATTTCTAGGGTTTAACAGAATATTTCTAGGTTTATTTTGTTACTCACGAAACATTTCTAGGGTTTAACAGAACATTTCTAGGTTTATTTTGTTACTCACTGAACATTTTTAGGGTTTAACATAACATTTCTAGGTTTATTTTGTTATTCACGGAACATTTCTAGGGTTTAACAGAATATTTTTAGGGTTATTTTGTTACTCACAGAACATTTCTAGAGTTTAACAGAACATTTCTAGGTTTATTTTGTTACTCACGCAACATTTCTAGGTTTATTTTGTTACTAGTGGAATATTTAGGGTTTAGTTTTTACTCATTCTTATTATTCATGGAACAATTCTAGGGTTTAGTTTGACTCATTTGCAACAATATGATCAATTCATGGAACATTAAGAATTGTTCATAATGTTCTTTATGTATCTATATAATGTCTCGAACGATTCACATAACTATAAAGAAAGATCTTATATCATTGTTCTAACCCTTTTGATAACCTTTGGCACAGACAATCGCATGGCTTGTGGCTGCTCTAGTGATAGCAATCAATGGATACCTTCTACTCGAGTTTTTCTCATCAGTAGATAGTGGAATTATCTCTACCTCAGTAGTATCCGCCTTCACGGTTGCATATGTTGCATTCATAATTTACCTAATCTCTCATGGCATTGCTTTCACGCCATGGCGTTTCAAAGCACAGTCCAATCAATGAACCGAACCAAATCAACATTTACCGACAGTCTTATCTCGTTATTTCATTGGAGACGGATCGTGTTTAACTGCCTGTAATATGTTTTCATTGTGTTGTTGGAAAATGAAAGAAGTGAGGAGACAAGTGTGAATAAAGCTCTTTTTCACCTTCAAGAATCTTGGAGTTCGGTTTTACCTAATAACAATTATATGGTAAAAGTAATTTCATCAATTCATCTACATTCACATGATCAAGATGTTTATATCTTGTTCGCCTTTTGGTTACTTTTAAGAAGGTGTCATATGGTGCGAGGGAATGAAATAAAACTAGAAACAAAAAGATCTAAATAAATGTCGTATTTGAACAAATATCCAAATCCAAATCTATGAAAAACCCACCCATGCTCTCTCGCACCGTTCTTTCTCTAGTCATCGTTGGTCGCCATTTCTTTGGTCACCATTAGTCGCTTACCGCCCAATATATGCGACTAACGGTCACCTACCACTTAATCTATGCTAGCCTCTATGCCGTCATTTCTATATGGTCGCATTCGGTCGCCTCCCACAGACTCTATACCAACCTCCACACCGTCAAACTCATTGCTCTTCAATGGCCACTACGAGCTCGTCTTCCAGCACGATGCCGCCACAACCTTTAATCCTCAAGAACCACAATGGATCACACTTTCTATCAACATGATTAATATCATCAGACTCACTGCTTAAAACTACGTTACATATAGCATCTAAATCTCTACCTTTCTTGAAGGACATCAACTTAATTTCTTTTTTTATAAAGATTCTATAGTTCTTGATGGTCATCAAGATCTTAAATCCAATGTTTGTCCCGTTCAAACAACAATATTGATTTCTATTTAGCGTTCTTCTCAGTGTAATCTTTGCACCACTTCATCGATGGTAGCTAGATCGTTGTTCAGACAACAAGGCATCTTGTGGTCACATCCATCAAATTCTTGATGAAATCAAACATGCTTCAAAGGGAACGCAATCAACAAATGATTACATCCTCTCAAACTTGCTTTCCTTAACAAGCCTATTGACCATGAAGATATTCTAAATCATATTTTTTATGGTATACATCCGCTCTATTAGGCCCATGAACTTGCTATCCTTGGCAAGGCTATTGACCACGGGGACATTATAAATCATATTTTCGATGGTCTTCTTGATGACTTCAAATTGATCATTGATGTTGTCAATGCTCGAGTCGATATCGATTGATTACATTCACGAGAATCTACTTAATCATGAAGCAAATCTATAAGCATTCATTCTGAAAATGCACTCTTCACGGGTGATGACATATTATATGTAGGGGGTTATCGCTCGAATCATCGAAATTCTACTTCTTCAGGATCTTCGTGAGCACACCCTGAACGTCATATGCCTAAACCTTATGTGGTCTTTTCCAAACATGTGGTACTCAAGACCATAATGCAATGAAGTGCCCTCGTTTCCGTCTTGTCATCGCAATGAGAACCATATCTCTTCAACTAAGGCTTTCGTCCTCATCCATTTTACGGCATATGTCAGGTCAATTGTGGCAGCCTTAAGCATATAATATGACCACAACATTACATGACTCCAACCCATGGCTTCTTGATAGTGGAACCCCAAATCACATCTCGACGAATCTCCGAAAGCTCTCCTTGCATAATCTTTATCAAGCGATGAATACGGTCTTATCATACGGGTCCTTCATCAATTCCTCTTACACATTCTTCTTTGTGATTTAGGAATATTATTTGTGTTCCTTCCATCCAAAAGAATTTACTCTCGGTTAACCAATTGTGTAAGTCTAGTGATTTTTTTTCCCGAATTTTCCCTTCATAATTTTCGGTGAAGGATCTACACATGAAGACAAACATTCTAGGTCATTTAGCCTTACTTATTCTTGGTTTCTCAGTTTTCTCTTCCATTCTTTATATCAACTCTTTTTCTTTGTAATTCATGTTGAGTAATAAAAGTCATAAACTTTCATTTTACAAGTCGACTATCTAATCATCTCAACCACTTGATTACATATTTTTCGATGTTTGGATCTCGTCAATTCTATCTTTGCTGGCTACAATACTTTGTTATATTTGTATATCATTATATTCGATACACATGAATTTTCCCGTCAAACACAAATATGATATTCTTAAACACTCTAATCTCGTAGAACAAATATTTCAAACCAAAACTATTCACTTATATTTCAATAATGGTGACGAATATGTTACTCTTCATTCATTTTTACCTTTCAAAAAATCTCTCAATTTACCATTTCATCTCACACTTCCGAACATAATGAGATCCCCGAACATAAATATCATCAAATCTATGATGATGACTTCATGCATGACTTCATACCGTATATCTTTTTTATTTTTGTTTCGTACATTTTCCACCGTATTTCGCATGGTCATCTTTCTCTTTTAAGGTTGTCCCCATTCAATTTTCCTTCTGATTTTTCACTAAATTATATAAAATTCCGTATTTTTGGATGTATTTATTATTTATAGTTACAACATTCCATACATTTGGAATATTCCGTTTACTAAAAAAATGGAGAATATATTCGCATTTTTTCCTTGAATTTATTTGAATATCGATTTAAATATCAATGATATATTTCCATTTAATGGTATGCAAATGTATGTTTATATATATTGATACTCTTTTAATTTAGTTATCGTCATTAAATTAATCGAATCATCACATTTCTTTTCCATAAAATCTTAAAAATAGAAAAATGTAGAGAGAGAGAGAGAAAGAGTGAAGGAAAACGTGAAAGGTGTGGGCCCTACTACTGTTAGGAATATAAAAAGCAGAGCTCTTCCCTGCGAAAAGGCCCATAGAGAATTTTCGACCGATCTTCTGTTTCGGAACCATGGAATCTCCGCCTCTCCTCCGTCGTCTCCGGTGACCGTGTTACTTCCTCCTTCCTTCATTCCTTTCGATTCTGCAATCTGCCAGATTCATGTGCTCATCCTTCGGTATTCCTTTTTTTCAGAAATGCAAAATTGTCCTCTTAGGGTTTACGTCATTTGTTTCAATCCGACTTGCGTACTTTATCAAGATGGAGCTTCGAATTCTTGTGAATTTCTCGTAGATGTTTTTATTTTGTTATCTTTTTCTCCTTGTTTTACGCATTTGTATGTTATGTGTGTGTGTGTGTGTCCATTTCAGATGGCAATTGGCATGGTGAACAATTTCCGAATTAGTTAACAAAGTTAAGGAGATCTGAATAATTGGTTGGATTATTGATTTGGATGAATGAATTGCCAATTATTTTCCCCCATTCTCATTCGATTGTTGCTTTGCAATTGTAATTCGCATGGGCCTTGTTCTTATTTCGCATATGGTTACTTTCCTCTGGTAATTTTCAGTCTCTGATTCGTTAATATTTTGTTGGTCGTATTCTTGTGATTCTTATAGGGTTTACCTGAGCTAACGACTTTCATATGGAGCTGGAGTTAAAAGTAGAGATGGATGTTTCAACCTGTAAAGACAATGAAACCCAACCAAAAGAATTACAAGATAAGTCCATGCATTGTACAAGTAATTGCGAGGATCACAGTTTCTATGTGGAAGATTTGTCTGAGGATCAATTTGGTAGTGATGCTTTGTGTAGAAAAGAGGATTTTGAGGTTGATGTGCTGGGATGCACAGATGTTAATGATGACGAATTCAAAGTTTCAGAATGTGACGATGGGACAGATGGGTATTCGAGCTCCTTTAGTGGGACGATTTCTGAATCTGAGAGCAGAACAGCCTTGAATGATCAAGAAGCTGATTCCTTGATGTACACTGATACAACTCTGCCATTTGGGTTGAGGTGAGGCCCGTTTCACACTTCTGGATGAGCATTTTGATTATTTGTTTTCAAGATGGCTTAAGGTTTACTTCTTTAACTATATAAGTTTGTATTTAAAATGGTTCCTCGATCCCCCATTATTCTTTTTTTTTTTGTAATTAAAATGGTTCCTCGATCCCCCAGTATTCTTTTCTTTGTAATTAAAATGGTTCCTGAATCCCTCAGTAGTCTTTGCTTTAGACTTGAAACTGTGACATTGGTGAGGGAATGACAAAAGCATCTACCACATCAGAGCCTGTCATGTAGGGTTTTTCTTTTCTGCTATGCAGGTTTTTGGCCCTTCAATTTGGGTTCCTTCATTGAACATCACATTGATTTTTTGGGCATTTTTTTTTATCTTAGTTTTGTTTTTATTGACTGTAAGTTTTATTTGTTACCCCGTAATTATGAGTTACCAGTATATTCCCTCAATTTGAGTTGGTATCAGGAATTTTATTTTGCTGTACTTAATGTTTGTTATATTTTGTTTTATTTTGCAGAAAGAAAAAGCTGACAGATCACTGGAGGAGGTTTATACAACCTATAACGTGGCGTTGTAAATGGTTAGAACTCAGAATGAAAGAACTTCAATCGCAGGTACAAAAGTATGACAAAGAACTCGAGGTATATCATCAGACCAAACAGTTTGAATTAGAAAATGTTAAATCGGAAGGACTTGGATCGAAGGAACTGCTGCTTTCTTATCATACTAAAAAAAATCGAGTCGTAAAGAGAAAGAAACGAAAGCGAGTGGAAGAAACCACAAATTCATCCTGTATGATGAACCATAATCTCTTCTCTTATCATGGTAGGAAACATCCTTTGGACTTTGTTCTTTCGGTATTGTGTGTCTGAAAATTCTCACACTCGTTTTTCCGTTTGTTTTTTTTTCTCCCCAGAGTACCGCAAATCTTTTGCTGATGGTGCTCTCCTCAGTGATAATTTCCGCAACTCAGGTATCATGTTAAACAAATTGGTCGGGAAATTCAGCTTCAAGTTCTTAAATCCGCTGCTATTATGAATTCCATGTTCGAACATATTATCAAACAGTCTCTTTTATAGGTCAAGATGTGAAGCAAAACTGGAAAATCTGTGTTTAAATCTATCAACATTGGTCATAATCACTGTTTTTACAAAGCTTAGATTTTTATTTCGGGATTATTGGTACAATCTCTATTAGATAACCCAATCTAATTGGTAAAACCTCTATTAGAACATTTTTCTATCCAAGAAATGTTGGGTATGAAATGAATGGCTATGAAATTTTCTGGTAGAGAAAGTGTTACATTTTTCTAAATAGCCTTACAGCTTACGCGAATTTGTTTCTTTTTCCTGTTCGTGTTTACGGTTTAACAGATAATAAGGCTAGGAACGTCAAGGATGAACGAATCTTCAACGAAGAAATACCATTTCTCGAGCTTAAGGAAGGTGATGAGTACTTGGCACAGATACTTTTGAAGATTGAAGCCGCAAAATCAGAAGCCCGTAACTTAAAAAACCGTGTGGACAAAGTGTTGAGTGAATTTCCCGGTAGATTCTCGTCACTTAACACACTGAGTTTGCCTGGATCTACTGATGCATTGACCAGCTCTGATCAAAATCCTCAGTTTCTTGTAAATGAAGATGAAAAACCAATCGATTCCATATCCGTTTCTTCTCGTCATATTGTACTCGAAGACAAAGCAAAAGATACTTTAATATCCGAGAATGCGGTTTCAAGTCAAGGAGACGAAAAACCTCTTCTTGATGAGAAGCCACCAATCGAGGGTTCATCTAGAAATGTAAGTTCTTATCACTGGTTAATTTTTCCAGATCAACGAAACGTTAAATCGAGTAACGTATCTTTTAGATTCTCGAGCGAAGTTGTATATTTCATCTATATGAAGCTTACATGGAATCTCGTGATCGAAAATTAACACGTATCTTTTAGTTTTAATGTTTAGATTCTTGAGCGAAGTTGTATATTTACGTGGAGTCTCGTGATCGAAAATTAACACGATGCAGGCTAGGAAAAGAACACCGCGCAATCGAGAGGAAAATGAAGGGACCACGCAGAGGCCTCGAGTTTCAAAAGAGATGCCAAAGACAAATGGTTTAGCTTCGAGGTTTAAGGTCCCGAAGAGAAAGAGGAAGCGGGGGAAGCGGAGATCGAACTCAACGGGAGTAAGACGAAGATCGTAAAAGACGGGTAAGAGCAATAAACAATTAAAGCTTTATGTAAATTGTGTTCATTCTATGGCTTCAATGAGCTTCTGAATTACAGATTCTATTGCTGCGTTTGATTCCTCATGTCTTTAAAATTTGGCAGCAAAGGAAAAACCTTTATGAGTCAGATTTGTTAATTTACCATTTGCTACATGGCTTAAGTTCAAAGTTATGCTCGTTAGGCTTGCAATGTACATTTGAAAGGTATATGATTTTTAACTCCAAAAGCAAAAAAAAAACATGAAATCTAGTTGAAATTGGGTAAAATCGGATTAAATTTAGGTGAAATCGGGTTAATTTGGATGAAATTGGGTTACAATTGGATAAAATCGGATTAAATTTAGGTGAAATTGGGTTAAAAATTGTCGAAATCGGGATAGTTATAATACGGGTCAAAATTGGGTATTTGAATTGGGTCAAATCCGGGTCAAAATCGGATATTTGAATTGGGTCAAATCCGGATTAAAATCGGGTCAAAATCGAGTGAAATCGGGTCGGTTAACACCTTTATACAGTTTATATAACGGAGGGGTTAATCGGATGGATTTCGTAAGATGAGAGGGAATCAGATAGATTTCGGGAAATTGGTCTAAAACATGATAATTAGGGCATTTGAGGTTTTTTTTTCCATAAATAAATAAAATCTAGCTTTTGGTTTTTGCTTCAAACGTTGAACTGTTCTCTTTTAGTTTCTTGTTATTGGAGTAAACACTTTTGATTAAAGCATTTTGGAATGCCTTGGAATTGCAAAGGCTTAGTATTCCCTTTATAAGTGCACTCTCGTTTTACAATTAAAATACATGTTAATATAATTTTAGAAAAAAAATCAATGAGTCAATTTTATTTTATTACAAGAATGGGTACAGACGTAATGTCTAACTTTCGAATATCGATTTGTGAATTAAGAGTTAAATTCATATATTTGTTTTGTGGATTTTTAGTTAATTGCAATGATTATAATATTGAAAAAAAAGATTGCATAGGCAAATAATAATAGAATAATTAAAATTATATTTATATATTATATGGGCCACAACATGTCACATTATTTATATATATATATATATGGGCCACAACATGTCACATTACAAAAGAAATAGAGATGAATAAATATATATAGCGACTCTATCGGATGATTAAAAATCATCCAACACATCACATGCTTTGATCCAACGATTGATAACGTGTCACGTCATCTGGTACCATTCACCCCGATTTATGTTTTTATATTTATTTTTATTATTATTATTATTGTATCATTTTTGGTGAATTAAGATAATAATTCTATTTTTTATGAGATCATTATATTGGGACGTACAAAGATTATTAGAATATTTAATGATTTTTCGTCTCCACCCATCTCGTGATTATATTTCTCGTCATTCTAGTTTTTTTATAATCACGTTTCATATTTTTTCTAATTTAACTCTCTTTAAATCTTCTCGTTCTACGGCTATCTATATAAAGATTCATATCATTCTATATTCAACACATCAATAAGAAATTTTTATAATATGTCTTGTCGTCTCATGGTATCAGAGCCTTGATCCAAAACTTTCAGGATTTGAGGTTATTGGACTTGCAAATTATGATGGTCACTGGTGATAAAGGTGGGGATGATGATGAAGATGACAATGATGACCTTCGATAAGAGTAGTGATGATGATGATATTTTTCATTTCTAAAGCGATTTCTAGACCTATTTCTAGATCTAATTCGACCAAAATATTCCTCGGTTTCAATGCCGAACTCGACCACCGACTCTAATTCGAATCTCGACCAGACCTTTACGACCTCGACGCCCCTTGGCGTTCCGACCCTGACGTCCCTTGGCATTCCCACTTTGACGTCCTTTGGCATACCGATCCCGACGCCCCTTGGTATTCCGACTCTGATGCCCCTTGGCGTTCCGACCTTGACATCCCTTGGCATACCGACCACGATGTCCCTTGGCGTTCTGACTCCGACGCCCCTTGGCGTTCCAACCTCGATGCCCCTTGGCATTCCGACCCCGACGTCCCTTGGCGTTCCAACCTTGACGCCCCTTGGCATACCGACCCCGATGCCCCTTGGGGTTCCGACTCCGACGCTCCTCGGCGTTCCGACCTTGACGCCTCTTGGTTTTTCGACCCTAATGCCCTTTAGCATTTTGACTTTGACGCTCTTTGGCGTTCCGACCTCGATGCTCTTCGACATACCGATCTCAATGGATTTACTCAACCGTCGATATACTACTGAACCAAGACAACGACGTGATAATAAGTCATCGAAATTTCGAATGATTCGACCGTCAACACTTTCCGAGAAAGTGTTTGATTTTTTTATTTCTTTATTTTATCTTTTGACGACCAGAATACGAGACTACAAATTGCGAACATCTTCATCCAAACATCTAGACGACAGGGATATGATGTTTTATTGGCAGGTTGGGCATTGTCGATCTACATGATCCAATTTGAGGGGGTATTAGGAAATAGAAAGACTATTGGGATTTACAACGACTCATCGTCTCCACACACCTTGTGATTACACTTCTCGTCATTCTAGTTTCCTCGTAATCACGTTTGGCATTTTTCTAGTTTGCCTCTCTTTGAGTCTCTTCGTTCTACCGCTATCCACATCTATATAAAAACTTGTATCATTTTATGTTCAACACATCAATAAAAAATCTTTATAATATGGCTCGTCGTATTACATTAGGATAAAAGAATATTAAACACTTGTTTAATATATTAAATATTTTATTATTTAAAAAATGATTCCATAAAATAATTATGTATCATTATTATTATTATCCATATTAATAAAAGTGGATACACTCGTATGATCTTATCTAAAGCATATTAACATTATCTTCAAAAAAAAATAGTCATGATGAAAATTATTTGATGAAAAATATATCATTGTATCTTTTAAAAAAAATTAAACCATAATTAGATCTTCAGAATCTTCATGAATTTTATTATATTATAATTTTATAAACTTAATAGACATAAATCTTTTTTATTGAATCAATGTTTGAATTTGTATATTGTACTTCTTTGAAAAGTTTTGGTAAGTGAATAGACATAAATCTTTTTTATTGAATCAATGTTTCAAATGTAGTTTTTTGGATATTTAGATGAAAATAAACTCACTCCAATATTTAAAAGACCTTCAAAATATTATGTTATATTTCAATAATGAATTTACATCAGAGTAATATATCATATCAACTTTGATATCAAATGGATATTTGAGATCCTAATATATATACTTCATGACCCAATGTATACATGACTATGCATGTTCATGATCAAATAAAGACATGACAATTAAGAGATCTTTGGAATACATTGCAAGAGATCTTTGAGATTCAATATTTATATGAGAATGAATTTTTGAGATCTAATATATACATAATGATGGATTTTAAAGATCTAATGTATATACATGAATGAAAAATTGTTATATACAACAAAATCTAGAATAATATAATAAAAATGATACAAACATAAACATAATTGTTATGATAAATTGTCCCATATCGGCTAGGACATGAACTTTGGGACTTATATATATGGTGTTGGACAACCCTAAACTCTTGAGCTAGTTTTTAGGATTAGTTAGGCCCAACCCATATTTGACATGGTATCAGAGCCTCTTCTAGAACTTATGTTTTTAATATTCTCCGAAACGGGTTACCACACAACAGAAGTGTGGTGGGCCCATAACCCACAGGTCCAGCCCATATTTGACATGGCATCAGAGTTCGGTTCGTCCCGATTTGAATATATCGATGTTGTGCCCCGATTGCGATGTCCACGCTCAAGGATCGAGCCTGGGCGTGAGGGGGATTGTTATGATAAGTTGTCTCACATCGGCTAGGACATGAACTTTGGTGTTGGACAATCCTAAATTCTTGAATTAGCTTTTGGGATTAGTTAGGCCCATTCCATATTTGACAATATCAAATTACTGTCAAATATTTATTGACCGAAAAAGCAACCAATTTTATTTTCAGCTGATAATGCGTCATAAAATGTTACTTAATCAATAATTATTGGTTAATCTAGATTCCACTTGAAGTGCGATCGATCACTTATTTGTAATATAAACTATAAACAGTCTCGAAAAATGATGTAAATGTTCATGAGAGTTAAACGAAATTCGTCTTCTAGAAGATATCATTATAAAATAAATAACAAAAAAAAGTCACATACTTGAAATGAATGAAAATAATGAGATCACTAATAGTTGTATCATTCTAAATAGAATATAAAACCAGAGAAGATAATAGTAGACAATATTTTGTATAAAGTAAAACAAACGATATAATAAAAACATGAGAGTTATTAAATTTTTTTGGATGAGTGTATAACATAAACAATTGACCATGTGAAAAGAGAAGTTTATGTTCAAACAAAAATTATATAAAATAAATACGATCTGGTTATGAATTTATTACCTAGTCACAAAAAAATTAGATTGGCGATTTATGAATCGAGTATTTGTGCGAAAAATGGATGTGATGATAAATTCATTGTATATAAAGCACGACTTGTCGTAAAAATTTGTACATGATTGATATAATATTTTAGAGGGGTGGGCACTTCGGGTTATCCGGATCGACCCAAAAAACCTAACCCATAAAACATATGGGTTACCTACAAAACCCATATGGATTCAAAATCTAAAACTCGTTCGGATTCGAGTCGATCTTATTCGAGTTCGAAAGAATCCGAATAACCCGAACAACCTGAAATTAAAAAAAGAAAGTGAATTAAAAAAAACTAATTTTGTCTAACTACGACTCAACATACTCATTTTTTCTCATCTTTCCTCACCTCACATACACGCGGCGTCCTAGTTGTAACCTTAATCACCGTTGGACGACTCGGCCCCTTGGTATGTTGTCTTCCTCCTATTCTCCATCGTGCCATTGTGCCTGCCCGTGAGTCGTCGCCCAATTCGTCGCCCCCTGCTTGTATGTCGTTCATGTGTGTCTATGTCGCATCTCCGTGAGTCGTCGTCCCGTCCCATCGTCTGTCGCCTTCCTCTCGTTCTTCGTCGTGCGGTCGTGTCTATTTGTGAGCCGTTGTCCAATCTGTCGCCCCGTGTATGTCTATCATTTGTGTGTGTTTGTGTCGCCTACCGTGAGTCGTCGTCCAGTCCCGTCACCGGTCGTTCCTATCCGTCAACTGTACATGTACATTGTGTAGTCTGTATCCCCGTGCTTGTCTGTTGTTCGTGTGTGTCTGTGTCACCTATCTCTCGTCCTGTCCGTCGGCCCGTCTGTCGCCTAAATATAATTCGGATTTTTTTGGGTTCAATGTTTTACAAACGATTCTAATTTGAGTTTATTTTTTCATAACCCGTAAAACCCGAATGGAAATTCGGATTGTCCATTATGGATTCTAAAAGATGAAATCTTAATTATTTTATTTTCGAAAGTTTTGTATGTTAAATTATTTGTATAGGACAATAATGGAAATGAGGAATCAATGGGGTCGCTTTAATTAAAGAGCCGGACCATGAGTAAAGACGTTTGTCCGTAAAAAGGACAAGCAATTTGTAGTATTATTTATGTATATAACAATACAAAACAGAACAAATCGTATACACGTACGTACCAAATGAAAGCTGAAATAGAAGACACAAGGTGAGGGGTCAAATAAGATAAATTAAAAAATTAAGGGGTGGAAAACAAATAAAAGAAAAATATCTGACTAGAAGAAGGCCAAAGCAAGAACGGCCCACGCTGTCGCGGCCGCTCCCATCACGTTCCGCAGTACCCTTGTGCTCTCTGCACCGCTCTGCAATTCCATTATATTTCCCATTTTATATAATTTATTTATTAAAAAATATCTAAACATACAATATTTTATGCCATAAATAATTTGTTGTGATATATTGTTCCATCGTTTAAAGACATGAATTTTAATTTCATATATATGATGTTGGACAATTTTAAAATTCTTAGCTAATTTTTTAGATTAATTAGATCTAAAACCATATTTGATATGTTATCAGAATCTGGATCGTGCTTATTTAAATATATTCACGCTCCAAGATCGAATCTGGACGTGAGGAAAATGTTGTGATATATTGTTTCACATCGGTTAAAGATATGAATCTTGGTCTTATATATATTGTATTAGACAACTCTAAATTCTTAATTAGATCCAAACTTATATATTTGATATAATCTCTTACAAATTTTCGTATTAAGGTTAATTAGGCCATTGATTATCATATTTCGTGGCTCTTAAAATTATATCAGTGATTTGCAATGCAAGGGAACAACTGATTGTGCCAACAAGTTAACGTACCTGATCGTCGGCAGAGATTGAGGGACCAGGAGAGGACGCGTCCAGGCTTGGTCCGGGTGCTTCCGTCGGTGGTGCAGGTGGGCCGAGAAGCTCTGGAGCCGGTGCCGGTGCGCTCTCGTGCTTCTTTCCCTTCTTGATCTTCTTCTTCTTCTGCTTTCTCGGAGCCGGAGCCGGAACCTCGGCGCTCGGAGCCACAACTGGAGCTGGAGGAGCCTCCGCCTTGGGCGTAGGAGCAGGCGGAGAGCTCTCAGGAGCCGGAGGAGAGGTCACGGGCACGGGAGCCGGTGGAGAGCTGATAGGAGCTGGAGATTTCGGAGACTCAATTTCCGGCGCGGCCGGTGCCTTCGCAGGAGCCAGCACAGGAGTGGAAACCGGCGACGGAGAGGCGGGAGAAGTGGCGGGAGCCGGAGACTTTGGCTTCTCGGGGGATTTAGCTGGGGATGTAGTCGGAGCCACGGGAGGGTTGGTCGGAGAAGTGGCGGGAGCTGGAGACTTCGGCTTCTCGGGGGATTTAGCTGGGGATGTGGTCGGAGCCAGGGGAGGGTTGATCGGAGAAGCTTCCGGAGACTGGCCACCGACGCCGGCGACGACAATGCAGATCAATGTAATCGTAAGGATTGCCTTGCGATCCATTTTTCAAATTTGCTTAACAGAATAAATAACAAACTTAATTAACAAGCAAAGAACAATAAACAGAAGGCGCGTGTAGTGCAGCAAGCGAAAGAGACGGGGGAAATATATATAGGCGACAGCGAGAGATCTGAACCGTTGATCAAAAGGAAGAGACCATGGACTAAAAAGCCGTTGAGAAACAGAGAATAATCACCATGGAAGTGGGACCCACAAAGGTAAGAACAAACAAATGCAAATACACTGTTAATGTGGCGCCCGGCCCAGTCTGGCTGAAGGGCCCATACAAAAATAAAATAAAAAACTAAAAAAAATAAATACCTGGACGCATTAGCAATGCAAACGAATGCGAGAAAGATCCTTTGGTCGGAGGCTAGAGGGGAAGTTTTTAGACATCTGGATGATTACAATGGGTCCCACACATCTCGTAATTATTAGTTCTTTTTTTTTAATTAATACATTTAAAAAAAAACGATGGCTGTGTCGGTGGCAACTTATTACAACGAGTGTTGGGACTTGACAGAACCGTGGTTCAGGTTAAGCATGGACTGTCTGACTTGTAGCCATCTCAGGAAACTCCGTGTTGGTCGCAACCATCAGACCAGTAACACTAAAATCTCGACCGGTGTTTACTCATTTCGGTTCGGTTATATAAAACCGAATAAAATTATATTTATTCGATTCGGTTATAGATAAAATAATCGATTGGATATGAAAATTAAAAATCAAATTGATTTGATTATTAATTAAATAATCGTAAATAACCGATTGATTATATAAAAATATAAAAAAATATACAAATAAAATGACATTTATCAAATGAATATTGATCTCATATAATTAATAATTAAAATTAAATATCAAATTTAAATAATAATAATATATTATATTATATTTTTTAAATATATGAATTATTTAAAATATTCTGAATCATATAATTTTTTTTTGTAATTTTATATGATAAAATATTTAATAAAATCAAAATAATCGAATAATAATTGAACAAATTAAAATTATAATTTTACTTTAATTACAATATTTTATTGATACAATTGAATCCAAATCGAACCGATTTAAATTTAATTATTATTTTAAAATTTGAATAATTTATCCTATTATATACGAACCGAAATCGAAATAGTTCGAACTACATAATAATATTGATCATTGCTTGTAAAGTTAGCACACGTGTGAATTTTGAAGTTACGTGAATGACTCGTGGCTTTATCATTACTGGGCCAAAGCCCACTTTCCGATGGTGGAGGAACGTTAATTTTTTTTCCTTCACAAATATATAGTTAATTTAAATCCACACCGTTTAATTTAAACATACTCAAATTATAGAATATAAATCGACTAAGTATACGAGAATATTTAAAAATATTATTAATATTTTCAAGTATTCTTTATCTTTGCTTCATCGTCATTTCTTTGTCCGAGGAACGTGTCGTTCTATATCAACGTCGTTTATATGCGTACTTAACGTTGTTCGACTCCATGGCCACGGGGGTATGGGAATAGGGAAGTCGTGATGTTGGTGAACAAATGTGGTTCGTGTAGTTTCTATAGTTGATTGTTTAGATTTCAAAACATTATTTTAAAACAATAAAATGTCAACCTGGGGCCCGATTTGAATCTCGAGCCAGATCAGTCCATTTGACACCCGTATGTAAAATGATGATATCATACACCATGAAAAGGTAGTCGTCACTCCACGAAAATGGAGAAAAGTAATTTCTCAGGTGACATATAAATGATAAATGTGTAAATCAACAATGGAGAAACGTATGACAACAATAAAGAGATATAAAAGGCGAGTCTTTATCGTACTGTAAAAAAAATAAAATTAAAGAAGAATGTGTAGATGTGCATATAATTGTGTAGTCGATAGTTGAGAAGTGCATATCGACGTTCGAGATGAATTGCATCGATAAATCATCAACAATGCAAAAGAAAACTGTGAACAAAACATAAGCAAAAGAAAAAACATAAACAAAACAATAAAAGTTAGTCTTTATCAATAAAAACCAGCTCTAATATCAAGATAAAATAAAAATATAATTGAAAATATTTTAAAATATTTTACATTTTCAATAACTCAAACCGATATGAATCCACAAAAAACTCATAAATTACGGATTGGAACAATCTGATCTCAAATTTGAACGTTTCTAAAGTGTTAGACCTATGATTTAACTCTCAATTTATCTTACAAGATCAAACAAACCCCTGATCTTAAACTTTACATAATAAAAAGTATTTGTTTGTGTCATATATCAAAACTACAATTTGATCAACATTACATAAGAAAAAAGAGAAAATACCCCAAAAAAAACTATGGAAGAAAATAATGAAGTGAATAAAATACTCGTTAACCCGAAAAATATACTAACCTAACATTTCCCATCTTCCACAACAATAAAACACAAAATTAAAATATCATCGAGTCATTATCATAATCATTGTACAAGTATATTTATGCAAAGCCCAAGAGCTCTGGAACTCCAAAGAAAACAAAGGAAGAATAAAGAACACTTTTAAAAAAAGAATAAAAAGTTGAAGGATTCAAAAGGAAGAAAAAATAAAGAGATGTCAATTAAGAAGAGATTTTAAAGGAAAAATATGAGATTTCTAAAAAAAGTTATTACTTTTCAAATTAAGTGCTATGGAATCAGTTTATAAATTTTGTGATGAATTTTTGGTATGATCTATAGTTTCAATGTGGTCACGGTCTTAAAAATTAGATCCAAATCTATTAAAACATGTAAATTTCATACTACGAAGATCAAACTGATTTTTCCACCCTTAAATATATCATATTACAATTCAATATAACTTAAATTCATTTTAAGTTGGCAACAAAACCAAACAAATCGGAGGACTATAAAATTTATCCTTCGATTAAAT
Organism: Gynandropsis gynandra; assembly: GCA_036759665.1. Taxonomy (NCBI): domain Eukaryota; kingdom Viridiplantae; phylum Streptophyta; class Magnoliopsida; order Brassicales; family Cleomaceae; genus Gynandropsis; species Gynandropsis gynandra. The sequence continues at coordinate 651,449 of CM071874.1, read as the reverse complement.
CTTAGTTTTACTTATATAGGTGGATACATAATAATATGATGACGATGATAATAATGATGACGAAGGACAAAAACATGGTTAAACAGATAAGAAGAAAGAAGAAGGAACGACAACGCATCATTCAATTCTGAAGACAAATCACATCGAACATTTTTTTTTATTTTCTTTATACGACATTGCTTTATTCTATTTCACGTAGCGATGTCGTGACGAATGTGGCGGAGCAAGACGGGGATAACGATGTCCGGCGAGCTCAGTTGAGGGAGATGTCCATCGGAAGGCATAACTTCGACGATGGACTCACCGCCGAGATTTGCGTGGAGATACTCGGATACGATGATAGGAACGGCTAAGTCTTTAACACTTTGGAGGATGTGACAAGGAACCGAGACAAGCGGTAAGATCTGACGTATGTCACATTGGAATACGGTCTGAGCCACCGATAAAGCTATGTCCGGTCTCATGTTGAAGAGTGTACGACTGAATTCTTGTACCGAAATGGACTCCATGTCGCCGCCGACGACCAACGGCGCAAATCCCGAGCACCATGATTTGTAATTGCTTCTCATTGCTTCAAAGAGTTGGCTCAGTTCATCTTGCTCAAACCCTCCTTTGTAATCCACGTCCGAGACACATCTGTTGCACATCAAAACGAAGTGATTTTATCATTACCAATCTAGTATTTCTTAGATTAAGTTATTTTATTAGAATAATTCATTTCATATGATAAATTGTCCCACATCGGCTAATCGGCTAAGATATGAACTTTGGATTCATATATGGTACTGGGTAATCCTAAACTCTTGAGTTAGGTTTTGAGATAGTTAGGTCGAAGCCCGCATTTGACATCGTATCAGAGTTTGGTTCGCCCCGATTTGAATATAACGATGTTGGGCTCATGATTACGATGTCCACGATCTAGGATCGAGTATGGACGTGCAAGATAGTGTTATGATAAATTGTCCCACATTGGTTAGGACATACTGGACAACTCTAAATTTTTTAACTACCTTTTGTGATTAGTTAGATCCAAATTCATATTTGACATCTGATATTTCAATTCTATTCGATCTAATTCAAGCCACCAAGAACCCACAAATTATAAGGGTTTATTTCAATATACCAAAACCTAATCTAGAATTCATCTCATATTTCAATCAAGTATTACATAGTTTGATTTAACCCACCAAAATTAAGAGATTATATGGATAAGACTGAAATGATATATTTTCAAAAGAAAGTCTATAAAATTCATTTTTCCTTAAATATAAGTAAAACAATATAAATATAATTTAAAAAACAATATAAATATAAGTAAAATAATTTTATAAAACAATATAAATATAATTTTAAAAAATCTCAAATAGTATTTAATATAAATATAATTGATTTCTATATATACTCTCATCCTGTGGTACTCATTTTAGTGTATATAAAAATTATATAATAAAAAATAACTAAAATTTTAAAAAGATAATTTATTTATTATATTGTTTAGTATGCGGATTGGTGTCTATATGGACCACGCAAAATTTCACTCCATCTCATTAGCCATACTTTTAGGGTAAAACAATACTTAAGTTAACCCACCAATTTGGTCTCAGTTAAGTGTAGAAGATTAGAGTAAAGCTTAATTTCAATTATAAATATAAAAAAAAATGTTAATCAAATTAAATATATAAATATATAAAATATTCTGAAATATTCTTCTACAATAAAATAGAATTTAACACTTAAATTTTAAATGGATATATCTTATATCTTATAATGTTAGAAATATTGATTTTCTAAGGGAAAAATAGAAAAGATAGGAAGAAAAACATAATTGATTAATGTTTTCAAGTTGTATTTTTTATATTTCATCTTATTGCTATTTATTAGGGGTGTAAAATGAGTTGGCTCGGCTCAGTTCGTCTTGAACTCGCCAAAAAACGAGCTGGTTCAGCTCAGCTCGTTTTTTAAACGAGCTGAAAAATCCCAGCTCAGCTCGGGTCACCTCTAGCTCGCCAAAAAACGAGCTGGCTCGCGAGCCAGACTATTTAATTATTTTGAATTAGTTATAATATCATATATGCTAAACATATCAAACGAAACAAATAAAATATCGAAAATATGAAAACATTAATTCAAACATAATGTTATAAAATATCATTGTACTAAATAAAAATTAACCTTCTCGAATAAAAAGTATAAAATATCATTATACTAAATTCGACCGCTCGTAACTTTACTAAATTGTTTCTTTATTTTGTTATATTAATTATTAGAAAAAGAAAAAATACATTATAATAGTATATCATGTTTAAACAATATATTATGTTTTATTGAATGCAAATTATATATAATACATAAAATAGAAAATATTTTATTTTTGTACATGATTTTTTTCAGCTCGCGAGCCGGCTCGTCAGCTCGTGAACCAGCTCGTCTAAACTCGGGCTCGTTTCGGCTCGTCAGCTCGTTTTTTAAAAGAGCTAGAAAATCCCCAACTCGACTCGCTTAAATATGGTCCGAACTAGAATTGGCTCGCGAGCCGACAGCTCATTTTACACCCCTACTATTTGTAGAAAAATAATGATAAATATATCACTTACTCCACTAATCCTATTATCTCTATTAACCCATAATAGTAAATAGACACTGCATTAACTCCATTCTCTTTTACCAACCAACGGATTAACAAGGGTAAGGGAAACACTAACAAATGCACCAAAAAAGTCCACTAAAAAATAACCTTAAGATGAAAAAGATAAAAAGGTTAATACGAAGAATTAACCTAACATAGAATAGAAAAGAGCACTTGCATAATTTACCAACAAAATCCACTAAAAATTACCTTAAGATAAAAAAGAAAATGAATCACTAATTTCACTAATCTTATTATCTCTACTAATCCATTAATAATAATAAATGAAAACTCTACTAAACCCGATATCTTCCACCAAACCACTAACAATATAAGTGAAACACTAACAAATTCACTAACAAAATCCACTAAAAATTAACCTTAACACAAAAAAGTTAACACAAAAAATTAACCAAACATAGAAAAGGGAACTTGCATAATTTACCAACAAAATCCACTAAAAATTTACCTTAAGATAAAAAGGTAAATGAATCATTAATTCCACTAATCTTATTATCTCTACTAGTCTATTAATAATAATAAATGAAAACTCTACTAAACCTCTTATTTTCCATCAAACCACCAACAATGTAAGTGAAACCAGAGGTGACTCAGGCCATATTCGACAAGAGCATTCGTCGAATAAGGTCTCAATAAGTTTAGGGCTTATTATTTTCAAAAAATAATTAATATTTAGAATAATTGTATGTTAAAAAATATAAAATGGTCTATTTTAATTTTATGGTACATGACCTCTTTTCTAACATTTTTTAGTTGAACCGTCTCTGAGTGAAACACTAACAAATTCACCAACAAAATCCACTAAAAATTAACCTTAAAGATAAAAAAGTTAACACGAAAAATTAACCAAACATAGAAAAGGGAACTTGCATAATTTACCAACAAAATCCACTAAAAATTTACCTTAAGATAAAAAGGTAAATGAATAACTAATTCCACTAATCTTATTATCTCTATTAATCTATTATAATAATAATAAATGAAAACTCTACTAAACCCCTTATCTTCCATCAAACCACCAACAATGTAAATGAATCCAGAGGTGGCTCAGATCATGTTCGACAAGAGCATTCGAATAGGATCTCAATAAATTTAGGGCCTATTATTTTCAAAAAAAGTAATTAATATTTAGAATAATTGTATGTTAAAAAAATACAAAAGGGTCTATTTTAATTTTATAGTACATGACCTCTTTTCTAACATTTTTTAGTTGAACCTGAGTGAAACACTAACAAATTCACCAACAAAATCCACTAAAAATTAACCTTAAAGATAAAAAAAGTTAACACGAAAAATTAACCAAACATAGAAAAGGGCACTTGCATAATTTACCTAGGAGTAGCCGCGACCAAGACAAGCTTAGAGAAGAGATCAGGTCTATCAACAGAAGCAAGAAGACCAACCATGGCCGAGACAGAGTGTCCGACAAAGATGCAGGACGCGATCTGAAGCTCCTCTAAGATAGCAATGAGGTCATACGAGTAACCTTGAAGTGTCGAATATCTGTCAAAATCAAAGTAATCTGGATTGGTCGTGCCGGCACCCATGTTGTCATAAAGTACGACTCGATAATCCTCCAAAAGATGAGGAACTAAATGCTTCCATACTGATTGGTCCGTACCAAATCCATGACCTAATACAATCGTTTGATTACCTGAACCAAGTACTTTCACGTTATGAGCTTCTTCCACTATTCCCATGGCTGCTTTATCCCTCTGGTTTTTTTTAATGGGTTTTATTAAGAAAAATGGGAAGGAAAAGAATTTCTTATCCCTTTCTCTCGTTTTCTAGTCTTTTTTTTTATTTAGGTTTTTTTGTCAGCTTTGGAATTATATTTTCTATTTATAGACTCTTTAAGATGAATTCATGGATAGCTTTGAAAGAATGAGTGATTAATGCTATGTTGTTGTTAGGTGTTATGATTTGAACTATATATTATATATATATATATTTAAATACGGATAATTTTAAATTGTTGAATTAATTTCTTTAATTTATGCAATTCTATGTTTGATATATGATATTAAATTTTATTATCTCAATTTAATACGGTTATATTGTGCTTAATCCATTTATAATGTGCATGATAATATCTTACGTAGATATAATAAAAATGTTATGTTGTATTATTTCAAATTAATTAAAATATCAATATAGATTTGTATATATGAATTAAATTGTTGACTTTTTTTTTAATTTGTGTAATTTTATGTTTGATATATGATATTAAATTTTGTTTATATCTATTGAATCCAGTTATAAGATGCATGTTATATGATGAGAATATTATGTTGTACTATTTTACATTAATTAAAATATTAATTATAGATTCGTATATATGAATTGAATAATATTAAATTTTTGAATTAATTTTTGTTTGAGTTAAACACAAATTTATGTTTTATATGGTATTTATGTTGGTCATTAACGTTTAACATCAAATCTGAATTTAAGTTAATATTATTGATAATGTGATATCTGATTCTTATATTTATATATGTATAATTTTGAATTTTTGAATTTAATTAGATCTAATTTGGATTTTATATAAGTTTCACTAATTTATATTTAATATTAATCAATTAATTATTTATTTATTATATTATATTATAAACAGTGAATATTTATGAGTTAGGTAGAATTTTTTCTCACCAATTGAATATATTATGCAATAAATGAACCTTGTAAAATGCCACGTAATCTACCATTATCTATGAAGATATTTTTTGCTCGCCGAAAAATGTAAATTTACATATTTGGACACAAAGCTTCTATGGTGCCAAAGAGCCATGAGCGGACCACAAAGCCATGTGATGAACCATATGCAACCGCGTCTTCACATTTAGAAATTGAATGGAAAAATAGCATAAAAATATCAAATTATTTTATTTTAATCTATAAAATATGAATTATTTTGTTTAATCTAAAAAATTCAAATTTATTTTTTTTGTTTTAAAAACACTAATTTTAGGAATATAGTGTAGAAAAGACCAAAATTTTCAATTTTTACGTATAAAACATAAATTATTATTTTAAATCTAAAAATTTTGAATTTTTACACTTTGTCTAAAAAATACAAACTTATCAAATTAATCATATTTATACACAAACAAAAACACTAAATCATATTTTAACTCTTTGAATTTTTAAATGTTAGCTAAAAAAATACAAATTTATCAAAGTAGTCATATCCCAAAGTTAATGTTTTTAAGACCAAAAAATATAAATTTGGTTTTTTTTAAATTGAAAATAATAATTCATATTTTATAGAATAAAATAAAATAATTGAATAGTTTTTTATGTTACATTTTCAAATTGAATTTATGAGTTGCTATTATTTAATCATACGTGTCGACCGATAAAACAAATTCATGGAGGTATTAATTACCAATTAGATCGGTTACTGTAAAATTGGGATTACCCAATTTTTAAAAAAAATCTTTGAAAATTTTCACATAATTACCGAAGTTATATATCACATTTTAAAAAATTAAGATAATATTTTTTTGGAAAAAAATAAAACCCACTTATTGATCAATTTAATGCGTGGGTTTTTATGGTGTAGAGTGGACACAAGTGTGAGTATGGTTTCTTAGGGACAAATAAGTATTGACTACCACGTCAGCACCATAATTGAAAAGCAAATGAAATATGAGACACATTTATTTTCAATTCATAATTTAGTTTCAAAATCGTACAATGTTATTTTAATTCGATTCTTTTATTAATTTTAGATTTCACCTAATTCCTCGATCTACTTTTATATATTTATATTATTTTCTCTTTGATTATCACAAAAATCTGTCTAAAACTCATCCATTAATTATCCGTTGAAAATTCCGTTAGATTTACTATTTCAGATTGAAGTTCTAAAAATCAATATGATTTTGAATCGAATTCCATCCAATATCCGATATTGTCAAATTTTAAACCAAATTTGACCCGATTATATATTAGAAATGTTAATTTTAGACAATTTATATGTGAATTTACAACATATATAAACAACTAGTGTTGATGTTTTGGATAATTATAGGGTAAAACTCCTATTCCCACCCAAAGTTTGGGTACTTTGCCTATTTCTCCCTCATGTATTGCACTCATCCTATTCCCCCTCATGTATCACTTCTAATCCTATTTCCCTCTCAAATTCTCTAATTAATCTTATTCCCCCACACCGTTTAAAATTCTGTTAATTTTGACCCAAACCCTAAACACCCTAATTTTGACCCAATTTCATACCCAATTTTGACCCGACCCGACCCGACCAAAATTAAAATTAAATTAAATCCGGTTTACCCAATTATTAACCCGGTCCGGTTTAATATAATTTTGACCGGTTTACTGAATTTTGACCCAACCCAATTTATGATAAGTTTGACCCGGTTTACTGAAATTTTGACCCGGTTTTGTTGAAATTGATCCGGTTTTTTCACGTTTTTGTTGAAATTGACCCGGTTTTTTCCCGGTTTTGTTGGAATTTTTATCCGATTTGCTGAAATTGATCCGGTTTTGACCCGATTTTGTAGAAATTGACCCGGTTTTTTCCCATTGATCTGGTTTTTTCCCGTTAAATTGATCCGGTTTTGACCCGGTTTTGTTGAAATTGACCCGGTTTTGCTGAAATTTTTATCCGATTTGCTGAAATTGATCCGGTTTTGACCCGATTTTGTTGAAATTGACCCGGTTTTTTCCCGATTTTGCTGGAATTTTTATCCGTTTTGCTGAAATTGATCTGGTTTTGACCCGATTTTGTAGAAATTGGCCCGGTTTGTTGAAATTGATCCGGTTTTTTCCCGTTTTTGTTGAAATTGACCCGGTTTTTCCCCGGTTTTGCTAGAATTTTTATCCGATTTGCTGAAATTGATCCGGTTTTGACCCGATTT
>CM071874.1:557518-643836 GCA_036759665.1 Gynandropsis gynandra | reverse complement strand
AATTTTGATGGAATTTTTATCCGATTTGCAGAATCATAACGGTGTTGGGAAACTCAATTTGAAGATATTTGTTTATGTTCTTTTCTTGTTTAATACGTTAGTACTTTTTTTATATTGTTTGTACATTTTACAATGAGTTTTTTTATAATAGACAATTTTGGATGAAATTTAAATTAAAATCGGATAAGTTAAAAATTGTCAGCAAAATCGGGACAAAACCGGGTTAATTTCAACAAAATCGAGTCAAAACCGAATCAATTTCAGCAAATCGGATAAAAATTCCAGCAAAACCGGGTCAATTTCAACAAAACCGGGTCAAAACCGGATCAATTTTAGCAAATCGGATAAAAATTTCAGCAAAACCGGGTCAATTTCAACAAAACCGGGTCAAAACCGGATCAATTTTAGCAAATCGGATAAAAATTTCAGCAAAACCGGGTCAATTTCAACAAAACCGGGTCAAAACCGGATCAATTTTAGCAAATCGGATAAAAATTTCAGCAAAACCGGGAAAAAATCGGGTCAGTTTCAACAAAAACGGGAAAAATCGGATCAATTTCAACAAAACCGGGTCAATTTCAGCAAAATGGGGTCAAAACCGGATCAATTTCAGCAAATCGGATAAAAATTCCAACAAAACTGGGAAAAACCGGGTCAATTTCAGCAAAATCGGGTCAAAACCGGATCAATTTCAGCAAATCGGATAAAAATTCCAACAAAACTGGGAAAAACCGGGTCAATTTCAACAAAACCGTGAAAAACCCGGATCAATTTCAACAAAACCGGATCAATTTCAACAAAACCAGGTCAAAATTTCAGTAAACCGGGTCAAACTTATCATAAATTGGGTTGGATCAAAATTCAGTAAACCGGTCAAAATTATATTAAACCGGACCGGGTTAATAATTGGGTAAACCGGATTTAATTTAATTTTAATTTTGGTCGGGTCGGGTCAGGTCAAAATTAGGTATGAAATTGGGTCAAAATTAGGGTGTTTAGGGTTTGGGTCAAAATTAACAGAATTTTAAATGGTGTGGGGGAATAGGATTAATTAAAAAACTTGAGGGGGAAATAGGATTAGAGGTGATACATGAGGGGGGAATAGGATGAGTGCGATACATGAGGGGGGAATAGGCAAAGTATCCAAAGTTTGGGTGGGAATAGGAGTTTTACCCATAATTATATCAAATCAAATTAATTGAAACGGTTCAAATGATTTCGAGTCAAAATTGAATATGACTTAGTTAATTGCATCAAAATCATATTAACCGGATTAATTTTATTGTTCCATTTTAGATGCAATTAACCATCCAAACCCAATTTTGGAATCAAAGTCAATTAAACCAATTCAATTAACTCGATTTTGATATAATTTTGACGCCAATTAATAAACACGAACCCAATGTTTTTTTCGAAATAAGTAAATCGATCTGATTATCCAAAAAATCAACAGAAATTGTGACAAGTTCATATATAATTATCTAACATTAACATTTCAAATTATAAACACAAAAAATCGAGTAGAATTGACATAAAAAATCGACTCAAGACCGAGTTAATCGAATCGATTTAATTGACCCGATTTAGAATAATTAACTAACTCAACCCAATTTTTACTTGAAATAAATTAAAGCGGCCCGATTAACTCGATTTGGTCCAATTTTGATACAATTAACAAACCGTACTCAATTTTTGTCTCGGAATCAATTAAATCAATACGAATAACTTGATTTGATGCAATTATCCAAAAAATTAACATTTATTGTTTATGTGTAGTAAATTCACATTTAATTTCATAATATTTAACATTAAAATATAATAGGGTCAAAATTTGGAAAAATTAGGGTCAAATCGAGTCAAATTAGATCAAAATTGGGTTGGTTAACGGATAGTTAACGAATGAGATTTTAGGTAAAATTTAGATAGTTAAAGAGAAAATAATCAAAACTAAAAATCGAGAGAAAATTCGGATGAAAACCAAAATTAAAAAAGAAATCAAACTAATGTAATATTATCGAGGGAAATAGACAATTTATCCAATAAACGCTAGATATTTTAAACGTGTCACGATTCTTTTCAGTTTAGAAAGTAAATTCGATCAAATATATGCATGATGATGATGTTTTTAAATGTTAAATATTTGTTTAATAAAAAGATTTATTAATAAATAAATATACATGATGTCGGTTTAATTGTTTTATAAAATATGGTCTTATTTTTTTTAAAATATTCTATAAATATTATAATGAACATTTTGATTAAAATTTTAAATTATGAGATATAATATCGAAAAATAAAATTAATTTATTTTTATTATAGAATTTAATTTGAAATATTTTATTTTAATATTATGTTATTTTTCGATAAAACTTTAAATGATTATGAAAAAATATATTAACTTTTATTATTATAAAAATGTTTGAATTTTATGAAACATTGCATAGAATTCCATATTCAAGATCGGGTAGTATTTAATCGAGTTTGAGGGCAAATATAATAATTTAATATACATATGTATTTATACTCGCACATATACAAAAAAAATACACTTATACTATCAAAACTACAAATCAGATCTCATAATAAACCAACATTCTATTCGGAGACATGTCTCACTGAATTGTTCTCTATTTTCTTTTCATATTCGACCTTGCTTTATTATCTTTTTAGACGACGATGTCACGGCGAATGTGGCTGATCAAGAAAGGGATGACAATTTCGGACGAGCTGAGTTGCGAGAGATGTCAGACAATGGGCATGATTTCGATGATGGACTCACTACCGAGATTCGCTTAGAGATACTCGGATACAACTCGAGTGACAACTAAGTCATTGATTGTTTTGGAGGATGTGACAAGGGACATAAACAAACGACAAGATCTGACGCATATCGCTTTGAAATATGGTCTGAGCCACAGACAAAGCTATGTCCGGTCTCATGTTGAAAAGTGTGCCACTGAATTCTTGCAACGCCACCGAATCCAATTCACCGCCAACATCTAACGACGCGAATCCTAAGCATCATGCTTTGTAGTTATTTCTCATTGCTTCGAAGAGTTGATTTATGTCGTCTTGCTCAAACCCTCCATGGTAATCCACGTCGTTAATGTATCTAATACAACCCAAAACAAACTAATATCATCGTAACTAAATATAATTTAGATCTAACTAATCTTAAAAACTAATTCAAGAGTTTAAGATTTTCTAATATTATATATATAAGATCAAAGTTTATATCTTTAATCAATATAGAACAATACATCATAACATTTCCTTCACGTTCAGATTTGATCCTCGAACATGAATACAATCGAGAATCCAACATCAATATATAATCAAATCAATATGAACTTGATTTCTAGAACACGAACACAATCGAGAATCCAACATTGGGATAATCAAATCAGTACAAACTTGACTGCTGGAACATGAATACAATCGAAAATCCAACATCGACCTAATCAAATCAGTACGAACTTGACTTCTAGAACATGAACAAAATCGAGAATCCAACATCGACATAATCAAATCAATACAAACTTTACTCTAATATCATATTAAATATGGTTTGAATTTAACTAATTCCAAAAACTAACTAGATAAAAAAATAGAACTACACCAAAATTTATATCTAATCAATATGAAATAATACCTCACAACATATATGCTTAGTTTTCCTAAGGACATATCAAAAAAAGGGTACAAATCTCATAGATTCATATATAAAATATAGCCAAAATTAGGGTTTTTGTAAATTGGATATATCATAAATGAGTAAGACCCGTTGTCGAATACATTCTTTAACACGTGTCGGACGAATACAATATCATGTATATGACAAAGCTTTTACCTAGGAGTAGCCGCGACCAAGACAAGCTTTGAAAAGAGATCAGGCCTATTCATTTAAGCAAGAAGCCCGACCATGGCCGAGACAGAATGTCCTACGAAGATGCAGGACGCGATCTCAAGATCCTCTAAGATAGCAATGAGTAACCTTCAAGTGTCGAATTGTTATGATAAGTTATCCCACATCGGCTAGGACATGAACCTTGGGACTTGTATATATGGTGTTGGGCAACCCTAAACTCTTGAGCTAGCTTTTGGGATTAGTTAGGCCCGGCCCATATTTGACATGGTATCAGAGCCCGGTTCGTCCTGATTTGAATATACCGATGTTGGGCCCCCGATTGTGATGTCCACGCTCCAGGACCGACCCTGGGCGTGAGGGGGAGTGTTATGATAAGTTATCCCACATCGGGTAGGACATGAACCTTGGGACTTGTATATATGGTGTTGGGCAACCCTAAACTCTTAACCTACCTTTTGGGATTAGTTAGGCCCAGTCCATATTTGACACGAATATCTGGTCGTCCCGGCACCCATGTTGTCGTAAAGGACAACACGGTAATTTTCCAATAGATGAGGAACTAAATGTCTTTATACTGATTGGTCCGTACAAAATCCATGACCTAATACGATCGTTTGATTACCTGAACCAAGTACTTTCACGTTATGAGCTTCTTTCACTGTTGCCATGGCGGCAGCTTCTCTTTTTTATATTCCTTTTTTGTTTTTTTTACTTAAAGAAGATTTATTATTACTTCTTCTTGTTTAAAATTATGTTGTTTTTCATTCTTATCAGATTTGGATTTATCTTTTACTCTTTATAGACGCGGAGAAAGAGAAACAGGTAAAACAGTGTCCTTTCAGTTGAAGAAAAAGCCGTATAGTTTACGTATTAAAAAATTTATAAACCAATTTTATATAATCTTATATAAATTTATTACCCTTTCATCCAATCCTAAACATAAACTATTTTATCTAAAGACATTTCTAAAATACACAAATTTGACTATAAATTATATTTTATTATAATATCCAATTATTATTAATATAGGATAATTTCATATACATATTAGAAAATAAAACTACTTAAAAATGTTTTATAATTCGTGTACAAATATATCAAGTCTCTTAATTCTTTGTTTTTTTCAACTTTATAAAATTTAGATAAATGTTTTCTATAATGATACGAGTTATCAAAAAAATGACAATTAGTTTTTTTAAAACTTTTTTCTTTTCTTCGTTAATATTTTAAAAAATAAAAATAACATGCATAAACTAGTTTTCTTATACATTAATAATAAATTTATATATTATCAAAATAATATATAAATTAAAACAATCATGATTAAGGACACCAACTAATCTATTATTTTAATAATACTATATAAATTTTAAATTGTTTTTGTAATGATTAATTCAATTTACCTTCGTAAATTAATTTAAAATTATTTTAAAATATATTAATTTAAATAACATATTAATTATATAACCCTTTAAAATTATAAAAAATATTAATTTAAAATAATATATTAATTATATATCACTTTAAAATAGTAAAAAATTTATTAATAAATATTTCTATTTTAATTTGAAACAAATTTAAAATTTATTATAGAATTTTTCGTTAATATTTTATAAGTTGTACTTAATTATTTGGTTTGTTAATATTTTTAATAATATAATTTAATTCACGAATCATTTATTTTTTCGCAAAACAATGATGAATTTGATTGAATTAAAATACTTAAAATTGATTACCAAACAAGCTGATCGAATAATTCGTTTTGTTTAGCCACTTCACAGTGAATTCTCTAAAATATACCTTGTGTTAATTTTTTTTATTATCTCTTCAGTCGAATTTATAATTCATATTCCAACTAAGTGTACTGAGAGTTTTGCGTTTATTACCCTCAATTTTTTTTTTCATTTGAAATAACGCATCTCTCTATATATGTTTCATAATTCTCAATTAAGAAAAATATAATTCAAATTTTTATTAACAATTTTATAATGGTAATCATCAAGTTGACTTAAAAAATAAAGCACGACTTTTTACGGAACTCCTTGACGGTTTATAACGGAAGTGGCTGACATATCAGTGGAAGTCGCCGTGGAGCCACCGGAAGGCGTTGGTGCGTCGGTGGCGCCGGCGCCGGCGCCGGCGTTGCGACCGGTTTTAGGCTCATGGTGGCTTTTTGCTCCGTATCCTTTCATTTTGACATCTTCCCCTTCCGTCCCTCCTCCACCGCCACTAACGTCATCCTCCGTTCTCTTCTTCTCCGTCGCCGGTCTCTCCTCCGCCGCCGGAGGTTCCTCCAGTTTCTTCATCATGTCAATTAATCTTTCTCTTCTTGTTTGCAATTTTGACGCTTGTTAATATTTAAATCGTATAGTTACTGTAATTTCGCCACGTGTTTGACACGTGGCTCCTTCTAAGTTTAGTCGGGCTCTACGTGGCCATCACTCTTAATATACTATATCGAATAGTTTTTTTTTTCAAATTAGATGTTCTTTTTAAACCATTTATTTAAATTGTATTCCATCCAATGCTTTAAAAGACTGTCTAGTGTTGAAGGTGTCCTAAATATGATTTTTTTATAAAAAAAAATATTTTAACTATTAGTAAGTTTTTTTATTTTAAAACCATGCCATTTAGGCATAAGAAAAATTTAAATTTAAATCGAATTTAAATAAATCGATATATCTATTTTTTACAAAACACCTAATATGGACCGAATGACGTCCTGTAGACACCAATCCAATTCATATAATATATAAATATATACAGTAAATAAATTTTAAATAGTAGACTGCAAAAATAAATTATTCACTCAATTTATTAAAAAATAATAATATAAAAATATCAAATTATTTTATTTTAATTTATAAAACATGAATGATTATTTTTAATCTAAAAAATTCAAATTTATTTTTTTGTCTTTTAAAAATATAGTATAAAAAACCAAATTTTTTAATTTTGATATATAAAACACAAATTATTATTTTAAATCTAAAATATTTGAATTTTTATATTTTATCTAAAAAACATAAACTTATCAAATTAATTATATGCACACACAAACAAAAGATATTAAATTATATTTTAACTTTTTAAAATTTTAAATGTTGTTTAAAAAACACAAATTCATCAAATTAATTATATATTAAAATTAATATTTTTAAAAAAATTAAATTTGAATTTTTTAGATTGAAAATAATAATTTATATTTTATAAATTAAAATAAAATAATTGTATTTTTTATACTATATTCTCTTTATTCATTAATATGTTTAAAATGTTATTACAAGACGTGGCATGAACACAAATGTCACGTGGCAATATTTGTCTCCATCTTCTCATGGGCTGAACTTCTAACGGAGAGTAAAAGAGGCGAAGAGAAATGGCGGCTCTCACCGGACTGATGCGACGGCGTTTCATGCGTTTGCTTCGGCCTCGGTCGAGTTACGGCTGCGAACCGTCGTATATCCTCTTGCACCTGAGCCACGGAACTCGGTGGCTCAGTGGCGGAACTGAGTCGAATCGGGTTGAGTTTCCAGTGGAGAACGCATACGATATATTAGGGATTTCAGAATCCAGCTCCATCTCCGAGATCAAGGCATCTTTTCGCAGACTCGCCAAGGAAACTCATCCAGACCTTACCGAATCGAAGAAAGATCCATCTACTTCGAAACGATTCGTTCAAATTCTCGCGGCTTATGAGGTACTGGATCTTCACCTGCAATTCCTCCACAGTCTAATTTTCGTTTGATTTACATATTCCATTTGAAATTCCCAATTTATGGAATAAAAAGTATGCATCCGATGTAGAATTTGAATATTTGATTTCGTCAATCGATGAATTGCTTCATCTATTTGAATTTCAGTTTGTTTATGTCATAATGTTATGGTGTTGAAGGATCATTTGTTATAATGATGCCAGATTCTTTCAGATTCCGAGAAGCGAGCACATTATGACGGATATCTGTTATCTCGGAGGAGAGTGGTAGTGGCAAAGCAATCTAAACAAGGTTCAATTCTTTACAGATATGAATCACAAATGACAATGAATAAGGAAATGGAAGTAGTTGAATGGCTAAAATGGTATAGAGATGCAATAAAGGATATAGTAACAGAGACCAAAGTAGCCACTGGATCAGGCTATTTCAATGAACTTGAAGCAGATTTGTATTCAGCAATCAAAGCTGCATATTTTGGGCCTGATTTAGAATCAATGGATCTTCTACCGGATTGCTTTGAAGCTGAGGAGAGGTCAGTGTATGAAACTCCACAAGTTCTACACTTAGTATCAGGACGGGAACTTTTTGGAATGGTCTGCTTAGAAGATAACTTTATAGAACTATCCTCTGTTTGCTGCAAGGAGTTAGCTTCTTCATCTTGTATGGATCTAGACATGGGCCAACGTTTTGAGGAAACAAACCATGAGATGAAGTCTGATTGTATAATTGGTACTCGGGTATCTCATATACAAGCCTTGAGAAATAATAATAATAATAATAATGTTTCAGATGCATATAAAGATATTCAACTGAATTTATTTGGAAGAGTTGTTGCCACAGCCATTAGAATTCCTCCACAAGGATATTTTGAAGGGAAACAAAATGAGGATGTTAACGACCGCATACATGTTTTCCTAAATTTGGATGAGGGATCTGATAATGCCACCAAATGGGTCTCATCTCCAAGAATTAGAAATGGATCCAGAATTCTACTTGGAAGTGTAAGTGGTCTTGGGACGAGTCCGGATGAAGGGTCGTGTTATGTATATGATGGGAACGGTGTGAAGACTCACGTAATCATGAAACATAGGACATTACTGGTTTGTAACTATTATATCTATTACAAGAACCTTGTTCCATGATGCATACAAAGATTAGCTTTGGATAAACGCATTCGTGTTTTGACGGTATTAACTTTTTTATATTTCCAGGTGAGGCATTTGCATTGGTACAGGATTGGTGATACGGTTTCTATTTGTGAGTGTAGATGCAGTAGAGCAAAATTACCACCAAGCAAGTAAGCCTATTGCTTGCATTATTATATTAGCAAACATTTTTTGCTTTTTTATTAGTAATTTAGTCAATATTCTTGTAGTAGCTTTTTCAAAATGCTCTAGAAGTGAGTGATCTTATTATGTACTGCGTAACGATATCAAATGAATTGCTTCCTTACCTCGATGACATGTAACGATTCTTTTGTGAAACATGATAACAGGTTTTGGCTGTTTGAGCCTCGTTGTGGCTTACATGATGTTGGAGGCTGGTACATTGAAACTTTTGGGAAAGATAAAAAGGGTCGAACCATCCTCTCCCAAAGATTTTGGGATGGGTTTGAAATGCGCGAGAATCTTGACGGGTAAGATTATATTTGGCTAATAGGAATTTGATTGGAAAATGTACAAGACTTTGTAGTAGTTAATCGGAAGTAAGTTGCGTAATATATGACTTTCGACTTCTCCAGGAGACTCCATCCAGCTATCTATTTGCTTACACTTGCATACCGAACTCTTGATCTTGAAGACGAAAAAAGAAGGAAACGATCCGTGGTGGAGATTATTGAGAGAAGACTATGTAGAATCTTGGATTGGTGTAAGAAATTAGTTTGGAGAGGGGCCCTTGGAACTTGATGTCAATCATCCCTCGAATCCCTCGAACATCTCGTCGTTTTCAGTCTCCAGATGAGGTCTGTGACATCCCGGGTTTAAAAGATTGGATTCGATCATATATGACATCAAAGAAGACCTGTGATTATCCGTAGAGTTAATCATCAAAGAGTTTTTCGGGATGTGACACTCGCAACCCGGGAAGGGTCGTGATGTCAGTTGTACCATACGTGTGCGAGTAAAGATGAACATGTGGAAGGATATTTGTAGAGTTTTTCAGAGGTGACATTGACGACCTGGGAAGGCGTTTCGTGGTCGAGACTCTACAATTTCTCCATGTTGTTTTCGGGTTCCAACATCTCTGTCATCCGCTGATTGATCATTGCCATGTTTCTCCTCGATTTCACATCTCACACATGGTGCGGGTCACCCGTGCCTCCACCAGTGCAGGGTCATGGACGGTAATACATATCCTCGAAGGCGTTTGGGTTAAACTCATTGTGGAGTTTGTAGAAATGTTTGGCAACTACCTAACCTGCCCGTGCTCGGATCGGATCCATTGTCATGTGGGTCATCGCGGAGACAATGAATGGTCGTATGGAAGGAGATCGATTTGATCGACAGTGAAGAATGTACAAACCAACAGTTGATTCAAATTGCAATTACCAGATTCATATTGAGAAGTGATTTGTATGCTTTCTATTATCAATTAATAAGAGCTCGACTGGTGGAAACGTAGCATTTGTGTTTGCGTTGTTTATGTTAGCGATTGGCGGCGTTTTGTTTCATTTTGTTTGAATGATAGAATCGATGCGTTTACGGACGAATGCTATTAGGGACGGCTGCGACTAGAAGCGAATGATAGAAATTTATTGCGATTACATTTTAAACAAAATTATCAAAATAGATAGTTATTAAGAAAAAAATTTGTTTAAATTTTTATAGTATATATATAAAATATTTAAATATACAATTTATTATTAATATAAATTATAATAAAAAGTAGTCATAAAGATATTTTGATAATTTTATTCAAAAAGCATTAAAACGTAAACGCAATACAATATAATTTCAGATGCTTAAAATTTAAGTTTCGACGTGTATCCGAACGACTGCGATTCTATCGGTCGGTTTTAACACCGTCTGGAATCGCCAGCACCAAAAAACGCAATCGCCGCGTTTGTTTTTGACTACGACACCAATCATGATCTAAATGTAGTTATAACACAAGCAAATCTTTCAAGACAGACAAACATTCATCTGTTTGTTGACAAATTTATTAGTACATAGAAAAGAATTCCATTACAAACTGAGATAATGTAAAGTATTGGTCTTATACATTTGTTTGAAATGACACTACTGTGGCCGCAGTCTGCTGCTCTCAGCAGCCCTCACTTGAGCAAAATATGGATGAGCCTAAATCAACACACAAAAGATATAATTTAAGCCAAAGTCCCAAATTCAATCGTAATATATTCGTAATATATACGCAAATACAGCTCGATGAACGATTACCATCGCTTCTTTTGCAGTCAGCCTATCTTGATGATCATACCGAAGAAGCTTATCAAGAAAATCAATGGCCTGGAAAAAGGTACATAAAGATAGCCTCAATATAGAGTATGAAATGAATCAAAGTTTGCAGACATAAGACGGAATAACAGAACGAACCTCAGGCGAAACCAAGTGTTGGTTGTCAGCATTGATAAACTTAGGCCACGGCTTCCTACTATGCCTGTAAACGACGAATCACACAAATCCGAAAAATCAACCCTTTTTTCCGTTAATCGAAATAAAAATAGATTCTTTCACAAACCCACAAATCCAAAATCAGCCCTTTTTCTGTTAATCGAAACAAAAATAGATTCTTTCACAAACCCACAAATCCAAAATCAGCCCTTTTTCCGTTAATCGAAACAAAAATAGATTCTTTCGCAAATCCAAAATCAGCCCTTTTTCCGTTAATCGAAACAAAAATTAATTCTTTCACAAACCCACAAATCCAAAATCAGCCCTTTTTCTGTTAATCGAAACAAAAATAGATTCTTTCACAAACCCATTTTTGACCGTTAATAAAATGTACGTAAAAAAGAACAATTTCGGGGATCGGATGAAACCTTCCAACGAGTGCCTCCAACTGAGGATCAAGATCAAGCTGATATTTGTTAAGGTAAGCATTTAGCTCATCAGTTCCGAGTACCTGACGCGAGTGAAAGATTGTAAAAATGCTTTCGAGACGCCAATCAAATAAAAACAAAATCCACCAGTTGATGTAATTACCTTAGCAATTTTGACAAGTTGATCATGATTATCATGACCATAGAAAAAGGGTTCCTTGTGAAATATCTGAAAAGAAACGATAGGGTATAAATTAAAACGATACGTAATACAATTTCATGGAAACAGAAACGTATGACAACGATTCTCACCATGCCCGCAAACATACATCCGAGGCTCCACATATCTAAAGAATAATCATAATCTTGCAGATCAACTAGAAGCTCAGGCCCCTTGAAGTATCTGCCAGTCAACACACAGATCATCACAATGAAATAATAGCAAGTGACTTTTTGTTTGAGTTGAAAATTAGAGTTTAAGTTTAAATTTGGAATCAAAGTTTAAGTTGTTTGTTTGATACTTTCAAAGTTAGAGTTTAGATCTAAATTTTAAATTTAAAAAAAAAAAAGTTTAGTTTTTCATAAAAATTAGAGTTTGAGTTAAGATTTTTGTAAGAAAATTAACAAAATATACATTTTACATATAAATTATATTTATAAAAATCATTTTTATTAATTTAACTTAAAAAATTATAATGATTATAATTATTATTATTATTATTTATAAGTTTCATTTAAAATAATTTAATATATTTTAAAAATACAAATTAATCATACATAATATTAATTATACAATTTAATAAAAATTATCAATTTTGATATTTTAAAGGGTATTTTAATAATTTATATATTTTGGATTCGAAATCCGAGTCAGAATACTGAAATTTCAGCATCCAAAAAATCGCGACTCAAAGTAGAGTACGAGTTGAGACTGTGTTTGGATTTCAAAATAAAGTTGACCAAACGAACATAAAATCTAACATTGAGTCTTAAATCCGACTCAAAGTTCTACAAAAGAACATGTCCCAAGTACTCGATTTTCTATGTGAGCAAGATAAATAAATTCAGATAAATTGACAAAATAAAGTGTAGGATTAATCTTATTCAAGAAATAAGATTCTTCATTTTGCACTAATTAGAACTAAAATCGTAGTCCTAACAACGAAACTCTTGGATTGCTTAGATCATAGAGCAATTGAAAAGGTTCCAATGATCAACATCAAATAATTTCGGTAGAAATTAATCACGATAAACTTGAAAAAAAAAATGAATCTTGATATTACCTCGAGGCAACTCGAACATTATACTCTTTTCCAGGATGGTAGAATTCCGCAAGGCCCCAATCTATTAAACGAAGCTTCCGCAGTTCATGATCTATCATTACATTATGAGGCTTAACATCCCTATGCATTATTCCTTGAGAATGACAGAAATCTAATGCCTGAAAATAGAACAAATAACAAATTCATGAACCATAGAAAACCTTCAAATGGAAGATAAATAGAATTAAAATATCGTAAAATTTACCTTTAAAAGCTCGTAAATATAGTATCGAATCTCATAATCAGTCAATGTAGGATATAGAACTTTGAAATCTACACTGTTAACAAATTCAAAGATCAAGCTTGGAGTTTTGGAGTGTTGATCTCTCACTATATCCAAAAGCTTAACAATGTTTGGTCCTCCACAAAGGTTCTGAAGAATCTTAATCTCTCTTTTTATCTGCCATTAAAATCGATTTCAAGGGTTTGATCAACATGAAATAGACAGTACCCATTATTCGAAAACAGATTTAATCGATAAATTAATCACCTTTTTCTTCTTTACTGGCTTAAGGATTTTGATTATACAACGCTCATTAGAATTGACATTTATGCCTTCAAAAACTTCACTGTATTTTCCACGACCAACTTTCCGGACAACCTCGTAATCATCTTGGTCGCTACAAATACCCAAAAAAAGAGACAACTTTAGGGCATTACCAGAAGAAGCATTTCAATGGAAACAAAGACAAACCCTAGCTTTTCAGATTAGATTCTTAAGGGTTTTCTCAATTGAGATTCGTAGAAAGAAAATTAACCCAATTTGTTAACGATGAAGAATCCCAATTGAGAAAAACCCTAAAAGATCGCTGTCAACACTCAAAAAATAGACAACTTTAAGACATTACCAGAAGCATTTCAATGGAAACAACGACAAACCCTAGCTTTTCAGATTAGATTCTTAAGGGTTTTCTCAATTGAGATTCGTAGAAAGAAAATAAACCCAATTTGTTCACGATAAAGAATCCCAATTGAGAAAAAACCCTAATTCATTTTCTGGGATCCTCGACAGACAACAAATTGAGCCATGGAACTAGGGTTTTTTGAGTAAGAGATTTTACCCCCATTGAACGACGAGTGATTCGTAATCCCAATACTCTTTAGGTCGAACAACATTGACGTCGGCATAAACCCTAGCTTTAGACATGATTTCTCTGCAGATCGGTGGCTTTTGTTTTAGATCAACAGATTGATGTACGAAGTCATGATTCAGTATGAGCTATAACGTAAAAATTGTTCCTTTTATCGTCAGTATCATCCGTCTTGTCGACCATAGTGGAAGTCGATGGTGACGACAACCAGGGGTGCGCATGATAAGAGTGTACACCCACACTCCAAGTTAGATTCCGAATCTCTTCCTCTCAGATATTTATCCTCCACGTGCTGCTGACATCATGCCTCTCTCATTTTCCCATTTTGCTTAGAGTTTTAAAATTTCATAAAAATTTATACAGGAAAAAAAATTTAAAGTTCAAAACTTTAAATATTTAATTTCGATTTTTTATATTTTTATTAAAATATTGTTTATTAGATTCAAATTTTATATCAATTTATTTTTTCGAAATCAAAATCATTCATTTTTCATTTTTTTCGCTATCAACAATTCAATCATTATTAACAATTCAATCTTAAATATGATATAGATTATTAGATAAAAATAAATTCAATTATAATTAATTGTTATAATCATATTAAATCATAAATTCAATTGAAATAACTTAAAAAAAACATCTATAAAAAAATGATAATAACTAGTAAATGTATAAAATTGATCTCATTTGAAGATCTTATACGCATCTATAAGACCAAACATATAAAGATCAAACATTAATAGAGACGAACTCGAACTCAAAGTCATATAGGTTTTGGTTGAATTTGTTCGAAATCGAAGACCTCGAACATGAGACGTCTAACGTCGGGTTTACCATAAACGGTGTAAGAAAGGCCGTGAATGGCTTGTTGGACGGCCGTGGTCGCGGGATTTCTCAGTCTGCGGTTATGTTCATACCGATCGTGCACTTCCTCCGAATATATTATGAAATTATGAAGACGTTTTTCCCTAAGATATCGACCACAAAACTTGTTCATCAGCACACGTCGGTGTTTCTCTTGTAGCCATTTTCCTGGTGCATCTAAATGTTTCATCAACAATCTTTCCGCCATTACTAGATCCTGCAATAACGTTGAGAATAAGTGCTAAAAATGGATTTATATATATAATTGTTCGATACCATTATATATATATAAGTCCACCTCGATGTGTTTAGTACGCTCGTGGAAAACCGGGTTGGCCGTGATGTGAAGCGCAGCGGACCAATCCAAAAACCCATATGAGTTCAAAATCTAGAATAGATTCGGTTCGGACCCCAACAACCCAAAACTTTTTAAAAAACATCCTAAAACAAAAAACACTAAAGTGTTAAAAAACGAATTACCTAAAAATATCCAAAGAACCCAAAAAAAACTCGTGGAATCCAGATCAAAAACGAAATTATACGTACTTAAACAACCTAAATTAACCGAATTAATGCCTAAATATAATTGTTTGATCCAAATTGGAGTAACCCGAAAACCATATGAGTTAAAAATCTAGAACACGGTTAGATTCGGTTCGGGTTCAGAGAACCCGAAAAACCAAAACTTTAAAAAAATCCTAAAACAAAAAACACTAAAGTGTTAAGAATTATCTAAAAATATCCGAAGAACCCAAAAAAAACTCGTGGAATCCAGATCGACGAAATATTACGTACTTAAACAACCTAAATTAACCGAATTAATGCCTAAATATAATTGTTTGATCCAAATTGGACTAAACCGAAAACCCATATGAGTTAAAAATCTAGAACAAGGTCAGTTCGGTTCGGATTCTCTGGTCCCGAACAACCCAAAATTTTAAAAAAATCCTAAAGCAAAAAACCCTAAGGTGTTAAAAAACGAATTACCCAAAAATATCCAAGAAACTCGAAAAAGCTCGTGGAACCCAGATCGAAAACGAAATTATACGTACTTAAACAACCTAAATTAACCGAATTAATGCCTAAATATAAGTTATTTTGGATTCAATGCTCTATAACCCGAACAACCTGAACCTGAATCGAAACTTAAGGAAACCGAACCGAAAAACATTCAGTTCCAATTCGGATTCATTTTTTCATAACCGAGTAATCCGAACCCGGAACGAAACTCGGATTATGCCTAATTCATGTATTAGTCGAAGACAACGTAACAAACCATTTTCCTTTATGCCCAATTACGATCCTAAAACATATACATCACAAATAATTGTCTAACATCAGAATATTCAAATCGAATGAACTAACCTATGATACTATGATAAATACGACTTTGGATCTAACTAAACAAAAAAAAAACTAAAAGTTTAAAGTTACACAAAACCGTATATAAATCTATGATTCATATCTTAGCTCATTTCACACAACACAACATAATAACAAAGATTCGGTATTTCTTTCGGATATCGTCAAACTGATAAAATTACCTGTATTTTCTGGCCAACGTATTCCAACCGCTCATAACAAAACCTCGGATGCTCGAACTTATGTTTTGACGGATGTAAGAAGCAAAGCTGCGAATCACGGAGTAAACCATTGAGACTTTCTTTAAACATAAAGCAAAAGTGAATCTCATTGTTCCGTTCCTCGTAGGAATAATCGTTTTTACCTGTAAACCGAGTCCAACTTCAATGTTCCTAGCTTCAGTTATCTCTGGGATTCTATCATTCATTGCCAACGGGTATCCGAGTATTTGCATAACCCGTGATTTACAATCGAAATCCCATATATTCCCTCTGAAACGATGCATCCCCGGTGGTACACATGCCCTAAAAAGCCTTGGTTGAGCAAATAGAGCATCTACAGGAGGCTGCAAATCCAAATCAAAATCCCTTAAATGATTAACTAAATTAGGGTTTTACACCGTAACGACACGTAACGAATTCGGGACGAAGAACGAAAGGCTTCACCTTATAAGAAGCAACGTCCTGCCAAGTCATCTTTTTGCCTTCGAATTCAACGGATACATAATCGACATCTTCAAGTTGTCTCCTTGACCGCGGCTGACAGTCCTCGGTATCTGGGTCCATCCCAAATACCTCAAAAAGAACTCGATACACTTCTGGCATTCCGTAACATAGATAGATGGCACCAAACAAGGCCCAGAATACGGATCTGGCAATAACAAGAACGAAAATATACCGATCATCTCGTATTCTTGGAGGTATCGAGCCAAAAGTCACATGAAACTTGAACCAAATTAACTTTCTTTAAGAGATCGAATGCCCAATGTCGATACAAAGGAAACCCAAATCTTGATTATGAGCATACGAACGGGAAATTGGTTTCCACGAGATTCTTGTAATTGATACGTAAAGCTTCTATCACACTATTTTACATGAGATATCCGCTTATCCGCGTGTTAACACAATCTAAACAGCTAAAAGAAATCTTTTTTACAATGAAAATCATTGACCTAATAGCTAAAAGGATGCATCCAAGTCTATGGAATATGAACTTAAAGTTGAGACAAAAGGGCATAAATCAAAGTCCTTAGTATGATCCTTTCTCCTTATCTTTCTATCTTTCTTCAATTCCTTGTCTTAATTGTAGCCATTCAAGTTGAAGAACTCAAGCCTTGCCATGAAGTCTAAACCCTAACCCTAAAACCCTAACCCTAAACACTAAACCCTAAAACCCTAACCCTAAATCCCAAACCCCAAACCCTAAAACCCTAACCCTAGACCCTAGACCTAAAATCCTAAACTCCAAACCCTAAACCCTAAACCCTAAAACCCTAAACTCCAAACCCCAATCCCTAAAACCCTAAACTCCAAACCCTAAACCCTAAACCCTAAACTCCAAACCCCAATCCCTAAAACCCTAAACCCTAAACCCTAAAACCCTAAACTCCAAACCCCAATCCCTAAAACCCTAACCCTAAACCCTAAACCCTAAAACCCTAAACCCTAGAACAGCTAATTCATCAATGCAATCAGTACAGATCCTTAGAACAGCTAATTCATCAATTTAGTCAGTACAGATCCTTAGAACAGCTAATTCATCAAGTGTTATTATGATCATTCAGTACAGATTCATCAGAAAACTTACTTCACCGGTGGCTCACGGTCCTTTCGGATTAACTTGTCCATATCATCATAAGGAAATATCAGATTCTGCAAGCTTGCAGCTTTAATCCATTTGGGTAGATATCTCTTTCCGATCAAAGCAAATACTCTCTCCCTCATCGGCCCTGGAGACTCCCTCGGATACCTCTGCAAGAAAAACTCCGCTAGGGCAAGCTCCAAAACGTACTGCCCTAAAAACCATAACCTAGAATGCCCATTCTTCACGTGTCTCGCTTGTGATCTGTCACATGAAAGATGCTGAAACGCGAGGTAAAGAAGAGTATCGAAGTGCTTTGCTGGGTTATCATCAGGCAATCCTTCCGAAGGTTCTAGAGAATACCCTAATGCTTGTTTGGCTTCAAGAAGATACTCTTCCATCCATGTTTTGTCGGCATTGTTAAGTCGTGAAGAAGGGAGACAAGAACTGAGTAAAGGGAATGATTTTAATGACAATTGTGGGCTATTGAGGAATCTCTCGGCTAATTTCTTGTCATCTAAAGGTGGTCTTAAGATGAATCGCTTTGGAGGAATTTTCTTCTTTGGCTCAGTTGCTCGTTTACGCTGCGATAGCTCTTTGAGTAGTCGTTGAGGGCTGTCACGTGGAAGATCATTGGGATCTAAAGCGACTGAAGCACGAATTCGAATGTTTTGAAATCTGGGTTTTGTGATTCTCAAAGCGTTGTGTTGGATTCCAGTCGGAAATTGAGATATCGAAGAAGAAAACGAGATTTCCGACACCGGAGACAATCGGCATGTCCGGGAAAGACCGAGGAAGGAAGAAGATGAAGAAGCAGAAAGCTCCATGATTTCAACTTTTCAATGAATAAACAGGTTAAATCATCATTGAGAAGCTTAAAATCTAAGAGAAATTTGGTGCAATGGAAGAAGAAATTAGGGAGATTTTCGTTGTAGGCACTGATGCGTGGCGAGGATAAGGCAAAGGTTCTAAGGCGGGGCGAGATTTTTGGGTTTGAGAAAGTAATGTCGTTTTTAGCAATAAGAAAATTTAATAATTGGGCCCATAAAGCCCATATAAATTGGGTTGGGCCCAACAAATATTCTTTGTAAACGCTCAGCTCAAAATTAAATTTCTCAATGAGAACTATATATTAATCAATTTATTTATTTCACGTTAATATATAATATATAAATTATGATATGATTTTTACAATAACCTGGTAATATATATACAATTGAAAAAAATAATAAAATTGATTTATATATAATTAATAAAATAACATTTTTATTATATACTTGTTTTCTAAAATAATTTATTTTAAAAGTTAATTGGATCCGAATTTGTTTGAAAATTCTTAGAAATTAAATGATAGATTTACATTTTTGGAATTGATCGAACTGGATCAATATAACATCCTAATTTTATCATGAATTAACTACCGAAAAAATAATGTGAACAAAACAAAATATTATGTCATTTTTTATGAAATTATTTAATGGAGTATGTGATTAGTTATGTGCAGTGCAATTAGTAACTCAATTATTGATCAACACTTAGTCAGCTTTCGGTGTGCATGCAAAATGGTAGGAGTAGATAATTTGGGTTTTGGTCCGAATTCAGGTGTTTCGAGTTATAAAGATTTGAATTTGAATTGAAACTGTTTGTTTTTCGGTCTGGATTTTTCGGGTTTCGATTTACGTTTAAATTGTTCGGGTTTTGAAATATTGAACCTAAAAACCCGAATTGTATTTGAGTTATTTAGATATTTCGGGTTCTTCGGGTTTTTGAGTTGTTTAGGTACGGGTTCGGATTTTATAACGGAGTTTACAGGGAAGGACGGACAACCACGGGATGAGCAGGCAAACGCACGGACGATGGACGACGGAAAAGCACAGCGAAAGATGACAAGGCAAGAATAAGAGACGGCAGACAAGACAAGCACATCGGACGACGAACAAACGCAATGTACGACGGTCAAGCACACTGCACCATGAACAAGCACAACGGGCGATGGACAAGCACACCGGACTGCTATAGACGACAGACCGCCACAGAGACGACAGACATGTATTGCTGACGAACATGCACACAAACACACAGGAGGAACATGCACGAGGAGGCGACGAACATGTATGGCTGATGAACATGCACGATGAGGCGACAGACAGATATGGCTGACGAACAGGTATGAGGAGGCGACGGACAGGTATGGTTGACCAATAGGCACGACGAAGAACGGGAGGAAAAAACACGAAGAAGTCTAACAGGGATTAGGGTTTCAGGGCAGGAAAGGAGGTGTCGCTCGTGTATGCATGAGATGTGTGAGGAAGGAAAACAATATGTTAGGTTAAATACAAATTTATTAGGGTTTTTATCATTTTTTTGTTGTTTGGTTTTTTCGGATTATCTCGAATACGAATCCGAACTTTATGAGTTGGGTTATTCGGATTGTCCACCCTTACTAAATGGATCTAAAACATTTAAACGAAAGAAAAAATCCAAAAATTTACGAAATTAATTTAAGCCCCTGATTTCATTCTTACATGTATTTATAAGCCATTACGTGGAACATATAATATTAAGGTAAAACAACATGTTATTATAACGTTCAAATTCAATATTATTAAGAGAATGAAAATAAATTAAAAATATATTTTATATATTAATATACGAAAAAAGAATAAATAATACGTGAACCAAAGCTGACTAACTATTTATCAATAATTGAGTTACTAATTGCACGTAACTAATGACATATATACTCCATTATATAATTTCATAAAAAGTGACAAAATAGATATAAAGATCCGAAAAAAAATCAACTACATAGATATATATAGATTAAACGTCAAGATAACAAATTAATTTATGTTTGGACTATAACAAGAAAGTGTAATATGAGTTGATTAGAACAAATATTACTAATTTATTTCATAACAAAAGTATATCAATATCTCGTTGGTTAATCTCTTGTCTCGTCGTAAACATGTAATTATTTAGAAAAAGACGAAAATATTAATTGTTAAATTAATAATTATTTTTATTTTCGACATACACGTGTTTCAGCGTAAAAATTGATATTTTTAATTCAACAACTTGCATTAAATATAAAAACATGCATGTTAGTCCATTTGTCTCGTTAGCAACTGGTTTTTAGATCGATTTATATCAAAAGATATTATTTTGAATAAATTTGACTTTATGGCAGAGAATATTTTATGATATATGGATTTGAGATATCTACTGTTTTTTAGTTTAATGATGTAATTCGATTATTTATTGTATAAATATGTTTTTTATGATGTTTAAGAATTCAATAGTTAAAGTAATTGTAGATTGGGAATATTTAAAGAATATATCGTACGCGAATAGATGAAGATAAAATTACAAAAAATGATTCGATATAATTTATAAAATTAATTTTTATCTCGTTAAAATATTTTGAATGTAACTTTTGTGATTTAAAAGGAGATTGGAATGTTAAAATATATGGACATCGCAAATATTTGAAGATAGAGGAAATTTACCATGAACGTTATTTAATTTCTCAACATATTTTTCACATATGAGATTATAACTATATAAAATACATAACATTTATAAACTATGATTACTAATAATATTATGCTTTGCATTAAAAAGATTCCTTCTTTCGTAAGCACATGGCACATGATCGTATATAATTAAATAAAAAGAAGTAAGATATCCAACTCGGGAAATCGATTTACCACAATTCATACACTATTTATACAATATATATATATATGGCATGATTATATATGTGACAAAGATTTCATTAGTAAATGAAAAAGTGTAATCATTTTTTTTATTTTTTAAAAGAATTTATAAATTTTAAGGTCTTTTATACCAATTTCAAATAATATGTATTTTTTCAAGATAAAAAATTTAAATATTTTATTTTTATTCTCTATATATTCCACTTACCAATTAAAAAATATTATTTACATATAACAATTTAGAAAATTAAAAAAAAGTGTTTCATATATATTCTAAATAAGAAAAGAGAGTAAGAAAATAGCGAGTCTTTTATATATATATATATATATATCATAGACATTATTGATCCGTACATATTTAATATAGAATTATCCACGAAAATCTCAAATTAAAGTTGGAAAATTCCATTTTAGCTGTGAAGTATAACAACCATAATATGACTGCATTTAATTAAGTGTAATCGGATAAAGTGTTAATAATTGGAAATTCACGAGCAAATTTGATCTATTTATAAAGTTTACGTAAAGGAGTTACTAATCAGTCTTGTTTATGAGTCATTATCACCTTTATTATATAATAATCATAATTATAATTATAATTGTTCTTCATGGAAAGGCACTCTAAAGGAATCTTTGACAAGTCTTCTCTGCCACCAATTCACGATTAAATTATAAGATAATGTGCTTATATTTATTTTGCCTTTTAAAAAACAATGACAAATAAAATTGGGTGTATTTTAACATAAACATTCATTTAAATATATAACAATGTAACACTCCATTTATATTTATGTTCAATTTTAGAATTAACACATTAAAAAATCAAAATATTCAAATAATATAAATTATGTTTTGATATCAAAATATATTTTATTTGATCTAATTCAATTTTAAAAAAATTGTGTAAATCAAATGATTTTGATTTCGCGAGTTGGTTTGTCTAAATTTTAAACGGTTTTCATCTCAATTTATTAGATCTTGAGTTAACTCGTCTATATTTTAATTCATTTTCCATTCAACTCGTTAAAAATGATCTAAATTATAATAACTCGAAACGAGATGACTCATTTTACATCCATATTTATCCTTATTTATCTCAATATATATGTTAATGTATTGTGGCAACATTTCTCTAATTAATCTCTTTGTTATCTATATTTTAACTGTTGTAAAAAAACATAAACCAACTATCATGTTTTCGTAGATGATAACTTAAATATATATATATATATATATCCAAACTTGTTTAGATCTGAATATTTTTAAAAGGTGACGAATAATGAAAAGTATGATCGCGTTACCATGTAACCCCTTTTTATACATGCAGATTTAGAAGCATATAAAGTCTATAACCAATTCATAAAAAATACATTTTTTCAAATTAAAACCCCATTTCCAATATCAATTATATATATATATATATAATCACAAATATGTATAAGAGAGACGGGAGTAGTTGAAAAAGGAGACGATGGCGGCCAATGAAGAATTATTCCCTTCTTGTCATTTTGCATTTCTTTCACAAATATTTCCCTCTAGAATTTTTTTATTAAAGTTTTTTTAAATATGATTACAAACAAACAAGGAAGTCCAAAATTATTTTAAAATTTTCTAAAATGCCAGCTGTATTCCTTCTTGTTATTTTCCACAAATATATATTTATATTTTCTTAAAAAATCACTCAAAATTTACCAATATAATCATTAGATCACAAGCCAATACAGTAATTGTAACGTTAGAGAGCTTTTCTCTTTACTCTTTTTGTAAATATAAATATATATATATATATAAGAAAGGTGATAATTACGAGATGAGAGGAAGAGATGGGTCGTATAATGAACCTCGTACTGATGATCATATATGTAAGCCTCTGTTGGCTTCCGGCCACAACCTCCGGTCAACTCCGTCGTGATTTCTACTCTAAATCATGTCCAAATGTCGAACAAATCGTCCGTACCGTCGTCCAACAGAAAATCCAACAGACCTTCGTCACCATCCCCGCCACTCTCCGCCTCTTCTTCCACGACTGTTTCGTCAATGTATACATACATACATACATATATATATTCTCCAATATTCGTATAGCTTTCTATACATTGACGACGACCCTCGTTGATGTGTATATATATATATATATAGATATATATTGTCCAATATTCGTATAATTTTTATACATTGACGACGACCCTCGTTGATGTATATATACATATAGATATATATATTGTCCAATATTCGTATAACTTTCTATACATTGACGATCGAAGACCCTCGTTGATGTATATATGTATGTGTATATGTGTGTGTGTGTTTAGGGTTGTGATGCGTCGGTGATGATAGCGTCGACGGGAAAAAATACGGCGGAGAAGGATCATCCGGACAACTTATCACTCGCCGGAGATGGATTTGACACCGTCATCAAAGCAAAACAAGCCATTGACGCCGTTTCAAGTTGTCGTAACAAAGTCTCTTGTGCTGATATTCTCACTATTGCCACTCGCGACGTCGTTTTCCTGGTCCGTCCAAATCTTTTACCTCCACTATTATATCTTTATAATATAATTAAACCGATATATATGTGTGTGTATATATAGGCGGGAGGGCCAAAATATGACGTGGAATTAGGAAGGCTTGATGGGCTTAAATCGACGGCGGCGAGCGTCGCCGGAAAGCTGCCGCAGCCCACCGACGATCTCAATAAACTCACTTCCCTCTTCGCCAAGAACGGACTTAGCATCACTGATATGATTGCTCTCTCCGGTATAATTCAACTTTTTTTAAATAAATAATATATTTGATTTAAATCTTGAAAATTAATTGATAAGATTTGCTAAAAATCCAATAATTAATGAATTAATTCATATGATTAACAGGGGCACATACGGTGGGATTCGCGCACTGTACAAAAGTGTTTAACAGGATCTACAACTTCAGCAAGACAAGTCAAGTGGACCCCACAATCGACAAAGCTTACGTGGCACAACTACAAGCAGCTTGTCCACGTAATGTGGACCCACGTGTAGCGATAAACATGGACCCCACAACACCGAGACAGTTCGACAACGTCTATTACAAGAATCTCCAACAAGGGAAAGGCCTTTTCACTTCCGACCAAGTTCTCTTCACGGACCGTCGGTCAAAATCCACCGTTGACCAATGGGCCAGTAATACGCTGTCGTTTAATCAAGCCTTCACTAATGCTATGATCAAACTTGGTCGGGTCGGCGTCAAAACCGGTCGGAACGGCAATGTTCGAAGGGATTGTGGAGCTTTCAATTAGTGCCCGGTTTACTAAACCGGGTTTAGGATTTCGGATTTTAATTTTCTTGGTAAGATATTGTTGAGTGGAGTTTCACCTCAAAATCTTATGCGTAAAGAATAAATTCCCTACTTTATTCGAATACGAAGAAAAATAAAATATATCAAAATTTTGCTTTGATTTTAAGGAATATAAAGAGATTACAATCCCACATTTCACCAAACTATTAAACTCGTATTAGAAAAATATTATTTTTTTTCTCGAATTATATTATCTTAGACTAAGATCTTAAGCTTGTATTGGTATTAAAAAATCTAAATGTTTAAGCTTGTTTTTTGTTGAATTAAATTCAATTCATGTGAGATAAATTGGACGATTAATATCATAGATTATGAACCGTTTTTATATAATATTTTTGTAATAGATATAAACACGTATTTAAAATGTAAAGAACAAACACATTTAAATGTTTTATATGTTTTATAAGTGTAAAAAGAAAATGTAGGGTTGATAAAAAAAATAGTTGAATCTAAAAAGTTAAAAACAAAATCTTTTTATTATTCTGTATATCTAAACCCGAATGTTTACATATACATATATATATATATATTAGGAAGAAATAGTTGAAAATACGTATATATATATAAGATATATATGTGTATATATTGTATATGGGCTTGCTTTCTATACAAGAGCTTTCATAGCCCGAACTCTTGGGAATAAAATTTGAAGTCATATGGGCTTCAAACATAAGTTTCTATTTTCAGTATGTATTCCAATTCATGTGATATAATATACAATATTTCCGCTCTTTCGCTTTCAACAATATTGTTTTAGTTTGATTTTTCTTTTGATTTTGAATATCATCATTTTATTCTATTAAATTTTGATATTCATCCGATTCGTTTCTCAATTATTAAAAATCTGTCTAAAATTCTTTTTATTAACTAGACGTTAAAAGTTCTATTAAAGTCATTATTTTGGATTGATACCCTCAAAATGCATTTGATTATGACTTGAATTGATCGATTTTGATCCAATTACGATCCGATTTTGAACCAACCAATGATAACTCAATTTTAAACCAAAATTGACCCAATTAGATCTTAAATGTTATTTTTATACAATGACATGTGCATTTACTATACATATAAACAATTAGTGTAAATGTTTTGGATAATTAGGTCCGATTAGTTTGATTTCGACTCGATTATCCAAATAATTTATATAAATTATTTGTGTTTGTAATTAATTCATATATAATCATCTAAACTTTAACATTTCAAAATATAATTGGATTAAAATGGAATAAAAATATGGCTAAATCAGATTAAAATCGAGTAAAAATTAAATCAAAATCGAATTAATCAGACTATTTTGATTGACATAATTTATGCATTATTAACTAAGTCAACCCAATTTTTTAAATGAAATTAATTAAACAGGTTTCATTCACTCAATTTGATCTTATTTTGATACAATTAACTAAATTGAATCAAATTTTAACTAGAAATTAATTATTACAATACGATTAAGTTGATTTTTATGCGGTTATTCTAACAACTAATATTTATTGTTTATGTGTAGTAAATTTACATTCAATACTTAAAAATTAAGATTTTAAAACGTAATCGGATCTAATTTGATTCAAAATTAAATCAATGTTCGTATTAAAACCATGTCAAAATTGAATCGTATTCAGATAAAAATCGAATAGGTTATAATGGTTTTGATTGATGGAGTTTTAAGTAGATTTTAGATAATTAAGAAAAAAATAATTAGAAATAAAAATCGATAAAAAAATTCGCTCATAATTAAAGTCGAGGTGAATCCGATTAAAATGATAAAATATAAATTTTTTCTAATATATCTCTTGGTTATTAGGTATTCAGGATTTGTTTTGGATGTGTTTTTTAAGTGTTCCGATGGTTATTTATTTATATTTTTTTAAAAATCAAATTATCTTTAAAAATACATATAGATTGAATATATTAGGTTAATAAATTAAGATAAATTTTTTAAATAAATTATGTTCGATTATAAAATTTATAAATTCATATTTTATGAATATATTTATATATGATTTCAAGTTTGCAATTGTGAAGATATATATATATATATATAATACGTATAGGATGCAACAATAGAGGTGTGGATAAAGGGATTAACTTGGGACTTGTGCCGTGTAAGATTGTGGAAACGAAGATCAAAGAGACAAAAACAGAGAAGGTTGAATCCAATTTGGTCAACGTTTGATGGCCGATGAATCACGTGAAAATCACGTGCCCCACCACGACCCTCTGTCGTTGTTTGTTTTTTTAAGAAATAACTGAAATTTTCAGATATATTTTGTTTTTATTAAATTTATGAAATAATATATTGGTTATATTTTATTTATTAACCACAAATTTAAAAATATTTTTAAAATGCTATTTTGATTTCAACTATATTTTTCTATAAAAATTAATTTTAAAAATATCCTTATAAATATAAAATTTTTAAATTGTCTTTACGATTTATGCTATCCTATGAAATCATGCGACTTTGTGAGATCCATATTACAAGATCTGAATCGTCCGAAATCGGTCGAAATCGTCCGAAAATGCATGAAATCGTCCGAAATCAGTCGAAACTCGTTCGAAATGGACCGAATGCGGTTGAAAAAGCGGACGAAATAGCTATCAATTTCTAAATCGTCTTTCGCTATTTGTATTTTTAATGTTGAAATTAAGGATGTTATGATAAATTGTTCCACATCGAAGAGGACATGAACTTTGAGACTTGTATATATGGTGTTGGGCAGCCCTAAACTCATGAGATAACTTTTGAATTGGTTAGGTCGAGCCCATATTTATCATGGTATCAGAGCCCGGTTCGTCCCGATTTGAATATATCGATGTTGGGCCCTCGATTGCGATGTCCACGCTCCAGGATCGAGGTTGGGCGTGATGGGGAGTGATATGATAAATTGTCACACATCGGCTAGGACATGAACTTTGAGACTTGTATATATGGTGTTGGGCAGTCCTAAACTCATGAGTTAGCTTTTGAGATTAGTTAGATCCAGCCCATATTTATCAAATAACAATTTCAAAAATTTCAGAATGTGTGTTTTTACAAACAACAAACAAAAACAAATTTATTTTTTTTCTTCACTAAATTTTTAAAGATATGCGTAAAATTATATAAAAATACGAGTGTATCTATGATATTATGTCATTTATTATCAGACAAAAAATTAATTTATAAAATTAAATCCTAAACAATTGTATGTTATGTCTAACAAAAATATATAAATATTGGTATTCTATTTTTTTTAAATATGACAATTGAGAGTATTTGGGTAAATTTAAAATAAATTTTACATATAATTTATGATGATAATTCATGCATAAAATTTTTAAAAAATAATTAATATATAATTTAAATAATGTTCGATAATTTAATGTGTTTTTATAATTTTTTATATGATTTTAAAATGACTGTAAGTGTAGTTAATATAATCCCCTTGATCTAGTTGCAACGTGGAGAGAAGATTTAGTGCTACGAATAGAGATTTAAGTTTCAGATGCCAAAGGGCAAAATATGATTTGGAGCTGACGTGGATCTTTGTGTGTCTGGTCCCAATGCGGGCCCCACCTCAAATATATATGCGGCGACTCCGAAGTTTTTTACAAACCATATTTTAATAATAATAATAATAATAATATTATTATTATTATTATTATTATTATTATTATTTATTTATTTTTTTAATCAAAATATATATAATTGAAGTAAAATCACAAATGGCCAACCCTATAAAATATCATGAAAATAGAAGTGATACACAAAATATACTTTATTTTTACAAATAATTAACACCAGCAAATTTATCATTTTTCTCAAGTAGGGAGAAATCATGAATTAACCGGAATTTCTACATCGTAATTTTACAAAATTGAAAAACAAAAACAAAAACAAAAAAAAATATAAAACGCAAAATTTTTAGGCCTTTGGTTTTACACAAACAGATTCAGTAACTTCATCTCTCCATTTCCGTACTTCCAACACGACGTCGTAAAGGACTCCTCCGATATCATCGACGGAGTCTCCGGACCGTCACCGGTGACCGCCGTCCAGGGCTGCGTCGGAGGGGATGATCTAAGGTTCACGTGATTCGAACCAGATGACCGATCTGGCTTCTGCCGCTTCCGCTTGGATCTGGAGAAACGGCAATGGTAGCTAGGGTTTTCGTTTGTCGACCTATCCTGGTGCGACAACCGCCATGTGTCCGTACATATATCGGAAGCCTCGTCGGATGCTAACAACGGCGCAGATCCGACGGTGACAAGCTCCGGTATTGACCGTAAAGAGCCGCCACGGAGTACAGTCTCCACCGCGGCCTGGCAAACGTGCCAGTTACCGGTCCAAAGTAGACCCACCGTACCGTTCACTGGGTTTATCGTACGACCACAGGCCTCAAAGAGTAACGACTGAAACAGAGCTAAAATAATAATAAAAAAAATCAGAAAAAATATTAAAAAATATAACATAAAAAATATCTAACTATTTTATTTAAATCTATAAAACATGAATTATTATTTTCAATCTAAAAAAATCTAAATTTATATTTTTTTAAAAATAATTTTAGAATAATTAATTTGATAAATTTGTAATTTTTTAGACAACATTTAAAAATTCAAATAGTTAAAATATGATTTGGTGTTTTTGTTTGTGTATAGATGTAATTAATTTGATAAGTGTATGTTTTTAAAAAAAAATGTAAAAATTTAAAAATTTTAGGTTTATAATAATAATTTATAGTTTATAAACAAAAATTAAAAAAATTGGTATTTTTTACTTTATATTTCTAAAATTAGTGTTTTTAAAGAAAAAAAATAAATTTTGGTTTTTTTGGTTAATATTAATAATTCATGTTTTATAGAGTAAAATTAAAAAGTTTAATATTTTCTATAATATATTTTTAAAATCAATGTTTTTAAAGAAAAAAATAAATTTGGATTAAAGATAATAATTTTATAGATTAAAATAAAATAGTTTGATATTTTTTATACTATATTTTTAAAATATTATTCCGGATTTAAAATAAACAAAAAGTTAAAAGATAATAAACAAACGAGTACCAGGACGTTGAGAATCAGAGACGGCGGAGATGAAAGACATGAGACCGGCGCGGCCGAAGAACTTAGCGACGAAGACGGTGGCGTGGGCCTGAGCCTCGGCGGATTCGATCCATTGAAGGCAAGAACGGAGGATACAAGTTTCATTACAACCTTTACGAAGAACACGACAGCCATTACAACTCATCCCAATAAGAAAATGGTTTTGCTTTGTTCTTTGATCGAAAGACGAATCGAAATTTCATCTGATTTCTTTATTTATAGAAGTAGGAGCTGTAATAAAATAATGGGTCAACTTGTGTTCATTTTTATTCTATGCCCTTTATTTAATTATTGTTTTTTTAAAAGGTAAAATATTGTATATTTTCGGTATAATTATTCATGTCTATATTTGTTTGTTAAATGTTTGAAATCTAGGGGCAAGTTTGGAGGATTGGACCACATTGTTAGATATTTAATTTAACCGGAATTTTAAGGTGAGTTTTTCGGTTGGGAAAACATCATCGGATTGTTTTGAAATAAATTAGTTTGGATTCAATTTCGGTTTTATCATTTATATGTAACCCTTCTTCAATTTTTTTAATATCGGATTTGTGAAAGCGAAATAACCTATAAGTTTAGAATAGTTCCGACCCAATTCGATTGAAATCGAAATTCAATCATATTATATTTGGTTATAACATTATAGAATTGTTTCGGTTTATTCGTAACGAAAAATTAACTGAAAATAAATATTATGTTGTGTTTTCTTACATCATTTAAAACATTAACAATGAATTTCTATATATGATATTGAGTAACCATCAACTTTTTGAAACGATTTTTCGGGATTAATTAGATCTAAATCTATATTTGACATGATATCAGAGTCTATTCTGTCCCGATTTACATGTTTCAATGATGGATCATCGATTTCGATATCTACGCTCTAGAATCGAGACTAGACGTAAAGAGAAGATATGTTGTGTTGTGCCACATCGGTCAGAACATGAGCTGTTGACATTTATATATGGTATTGTACAATACTAAATTCTCGAGCTAATTTTTGTTATTAGTTAGGTCTAA
This sequence comes from Gynandropsis gynandra, assembly GCA_036759665.1. Classification (NCBI taxonomy): domain Eukaryota; kingdom Viridiplantae; phylum Streptophyta; class Magnoliopsida; order Brassicales; family Cleomaceae; genus Gynandropsis; species Gynandropsis gynandra. Next base: position 612,650 of record CM071874.1, on the reverse strand, counting down.
GTCCATATTTGATATGATATGAGAGTCTGTTTCGTCCCAATTTGAATGTTTCGGTGATGGCTTTCGATTGCGATGTTCACACTACAAGGCCGAGCCTCGACATGAAGATGAATATTATATTGTGTTATAATATATCGATAGAATTCTATATATATTATTAGATAATTCTAAACTTCTGAACTAATTTTTGGGATTAATTAAACACAAATTCATATTTCATAACAAAATTGAATATAGGATACCGATATAATTTTCAGAATACAATTATACAATTTATTTTATAATGATAAACCTTATGTATGATTTTTATCATGAATTTGTCTAAGTTGTGAAGGCAATACGTTAGAGACCCCGAAATGTTGAGATTATTAAAGAAGAATTTTAGAGGATCAATCTAATATTGCGGTTAAATCAATATCAAATTCACAAATTATAAAATATACTTAGTGCATCATGTTATGTTATTAGATATTATTAAATAAATAAAATAAAATAAATAAATAAAACATGTTAATAGAATCTATATGATATGTCAATCGCGGAGAACCTCTCGGACCCATCCTCTTGGAACACGAACCCTATCACCTCCCTTATTTATATATTTTATAAATAACCCAATATTAATATTGGAATATTATTATTATTATTATTATTATTATTATTCCACAGTTAGAATTAAACCATTATGGGGTTTTGAAAATGTAAGTAGAAATCTGAGGTCAGACGTAGATGATGTCTTACGTGGGATGCACATGGGGGTCTGTACACTATTGGTACAAGTGGTTTTGGAGTTTTGTATGGAATTTAAAAATTATTATTATTTTTATTATTATTATTGGTAAATTCAATTATTGTATGTAAATACGTACAAATATGTAACTTTTTTTTTCTTTAATTCATAATTGATTACTGATGATGATTGGTTTGGGTGGAATCGGATATAGGACAAACTTGTTTTATAATTAATTTTGGGGTTAATGAGATAAGGAAGATATTACTTTCATTTACCACCTTTATTTTAATCGAAAAAATTATCCTCTCATAATTTAATTTTATTTAAAAATGTAATTATTTCTAAAATGTTTTGCTTTTAATATTCAAATAATAAAATTGAAAACATTATATAATAAAATTTATTATCAAATAAAAAACATTAATTTTGATATAATTAAAAAATATATAGCAATGAAATGAAATTATGTTGAGGTTTTAAATTCTTTATTAATAATGTAGTTTAGAAAATTGTGAAAAATAAAAATTGTTTTGAAAATTGTCAACTAATACTGTCACTGTCGCCTTTTCACGTGGCATAGTTACCGAAATGAGAAAGTTATGTCTTTTCCGTACATTTTACAACTCGTATGGTACGTACGTACGTACCCCATGATAATTTATCGTTCTGTTACGATGTATTTATTTATTTAAAAATCAATTAAATTCACGTATGAAAAGTGATTTTCTGAAAATTTGTTTTAGTGGGAGTGAATAAAATAATTTCCTTTTTTTGTAATATGAATTTAAAAATGTTGATCCATGTCAAAGTAAAACTAATATAAAAAACCATAAAATTTATTATTTTCTTAAAAAAATAAACAAAAAATTTATGTAGTTTAGCTGCTAAAATATTGTGTGGTGATAAATTGATAATATATTGGTTTTATTTTCCACATGAATCCATTAACTTGGAAATTCAATTGCGATAATCTCTCGATCTAATTAATAATTTTAATGTGATAATAAAAAATAAAAAATTATAAACCGATTCGTTTTGACTGAGAACCAAATAAGTTAAATGAGGTTTAAATATTTAAAACCCTTTTGAAAATGGAATAAATCCAGCAAGTTCCAAAATTAACTTAATACTTGTCCTAGCTTAACCTTTTTAATCATGGATTTAATTAATCTAAATGATGACATCAGCATCAAAGGCGGTGGACGATAACTTGTGGACCAAAACAAACCATGAGGATAAGGTGAAAGCTCCACTTTTGGTGTAAAGATTACACAAACAAACTCCTTTTTCATACATTGATTACACATTTATTACATCATCACTTACTTACACCACCGAATATATATATATATATATATTATTTTCTAAGATTATATAATAAAGGTTAAGAGGAGAATGCAAACCAATGATTTAAAAGAAAGTCATTGATGTGAAAATAGTGGTTTAGATGTCCGAAAGATTTAACCATAATTTAGACGATTTAAACATTTTTAAATATCTATTTAGACTAAATATATGTTTTCAATTAATAAAGTAAATATTTTTAAAACAGTGAAAAATACTTAATTTACCGTTGTGTGAAAGATAAGGTGACTACAACCAAAGGAGGAATTTATTCCTCACATTTGTATGCTCCCATTCTTCTGCCTCCTCCTTTAGAAGCTAAAATACTTCAAGGAACAAGAGTACTAATAAAAGGGTTAGCAAGGTCACGGTTTAGGGATTAGGGCTTAGGGTTATGACTCGTATTAGTCCAAGAGTACTAATAAAAGGGTTAGCAAGGTCTCGGCTCTAGGTTAGGGTTTAGGGTTTAAGGCTATGGCTCGTAGTAGTCCAAGAGTACTAATTAAAGGGTTAGCAAGGTCTCGGCTCTAGGTTAGGGTTTAAGGTTTAGGGTTATAGCTCGTACTAATCCAAGAATACTAGTAAAAGGGTTAGCAAAGTCTCGGCTCTAGGTCGCAATTTAGGGTTTAGGGCTGAGGCTCATATTAGTCCAAGAGTACTAATAAAAGGGTTAGCAAGGTCTCGGCTCTAGATTCCGGTTTAGGGTTTAGGGCTATGGCTTGTACTAGTCCAAGCGTACTAGGAAAAGGGTTAGCAAAGTCTCGGCTCTAGATCGCAGTTTAGGGTTTAGGGCTATGGCTCGTACTAGTCCAAGAGTACTAGTAAAAGGGTTAGCAAGGTCTCAGCTATAGGTCACGGTTTAGGGATTAGGGCTTAGGGTTATGACTCGTACTAGTCCAAGAGTACTAGTAAAAGGGTTAGCAAGGTCTCGGCTCTAGGTCATAGGTCACAGTTTAGGGTTTAGGGTTCAGGGTCATGGCTCGTACGAGTCCAAGAGTAGTCGTGAATGTGGATTTAAACAAAAAACCATGGGAGCAAGATCTGCCACTACATAACAGATGGCATCCACAGATACCATCAGTTGCAGAGGTTAAGACTGGTGAGGTATTTAGGGTAGAAATGGTAGATTGGACGGGAGGTGCAGTCAAAGACAATGATTCTGCTACAGACATAAAATATTTAGACCTATCCAAAGTAAGTAAAACTGAAGAAACAGAATCTATCTTCCTATGTTGTCTCAACCTAAATATATGTAATGCCCTTAAATCAGGTTCATTACCTCAGTGGACCAATCAGAATTGTGGATGAAGATAAGGTTGAAGCCAAGCCAGGGGATCTTCTTGTCGTTGAAATATGTAATTTGGGTCCTCTCCCTGGAGATGAAAAGGGATTCACTGGTACGTTTGATCGAGAAAATGGTGGTGGCTTTTTGACAGATCATTTTCCTTCTGCAACCAAAGCTATTTGGTATTTCGAAGGAATATATGCTCAATCTCCTCAAATTCCTGGTGAGAACATATATCACTTTAAGAAAGTTTAGTTAATTAGAGTGGAGCATAAGATCATTCAGAGAGATATAAATAGTAAGTTCTGTATATCATCAATGGCAGGCGTAAGATTTCCAGGGTTGACACATCCAGGAATCATTGGAACAGCACCATCAATGGAACTGTTGAAGATATGGAATGAGAGAGAAAGAGAATTAGAAGAAAATGGTCTTCAGTCACTTAAACTCTGTGAGGTTTTACATCAACGACCCTTAGCGAATCTACCGACAACTAAAGGATGCCTCCTTGGAAAAGTAAGAGATCATATCTGATTGACAGTGATTATATAGAAATTCACAAATGGAATTGAAATTTTCGTCATAGATTAAAGAAGGCACCCGAGAATGGGAAAAGATTGCTAAGGAGGCTGCGAGGACAATTCCGGGAAGAGAAAATGGAGGAAATTGTGACATCAAAAACCTCAGCAGAGGTTCAAAGATATACCTCCCAGTGTTCATAGAAGGGGCTAACCTTAGCACAGGTGACATGCATTTCTCTCAAGGTGATGGAGAAATCTCATTCTGTGGAGCAATTGAGATGAGTGGATTTCTAGAACTTAAGTAATATCAAATTCCCTACTTGCAATTGTTCATACATTTTCATAAATTTCAATGTTCTATTCAAAACATCTCTGATAACATTTATGTTATGCAACTCATCAATAGGTGTGAAATCATAAGAAACGGAATGAAAGAGTACCTTACACCAATGGGACCGACCCCTCTTCACGTAAATCCAATCTTTGAGATAGGACCAGTTGAACCAAGATTTTCAGAATGGCTGGTCTTCGAGGGTATTAGTGTAGATGAACGTGGGAGGCAACATTACCTTGATGCAACCGTTGCGTATAAACGTGCAGTTCTCAATGCCATCGATTACCTCTCCAAATTTGGATACTCAAAAGAGCAGGTTTGGATCTCCACATGAACCTAAGATACACCATTAGTGTTCGAAAAGGAAACCAAAGCTGGTTATGAATATATAACATCAACAGGTATACCTCTTGCTGTCATGCTGTCCATGTGAAGGAAGGATATCTGGGATAGTTGATTCTCCTAATGCCGTTGCTACATTAGCAATACCCACTGCCATCTTTGATCAGGTATGGATTTTCACAATCTCTATATGTCCTAATCAGGATCCAAGTCCACCATTTCAAATTAAGAACAAGTGTAGAAAGGAAACAGTTAGAGATGAGAATGCCTTGGCCCTTCATCTCATTATAATGATTAGTTATCAAGTAAGCAAAGGTACAACAAGTAAATGTGAGTTTTGCCTATTTGTATGATCATTCAGGATATTCGACCAAAGAGTGGCAAGGTTCCAGTCGGTCCTAGGCTGGTAAGGAAACCAGACGTACTGAAGTGCACATACGACGGAAGCTTGCCAATTACTAAGAATCTTAGTTCTTCAGGTAGCTCCTAAAAAGAACATAAATCTAGGAGCAAATTTCCTAAAAATAGTGTATTAAATACTCTAAATCAAGCAACTTTGGGAACAATAAGATGTTTATGCAACAGTATAAACAGATGATATGTACCTCTGTAATGCATCAAATTCTGTCTCTCATGTTAATCATTGATCAGTCAAGCCCAGAAGAACTGATATTTTATTTCCTTGATGTACCCTCAAATTGGAAAATTGGGCACTTGACAACAAGGCAAAGCCTTGACAATTTACCAAGGAGATACCTTGAAAACATTTAAAGACAACTTAACCCCACAATCCTGCCTATGTTTTTACCACATTTAAAAGCTTTTGCAGAGTACATTTGGTAAAATCTATCAGTAATAGATTGAAAGAGTCTTGTGATGTTGAAGAGACAGGCACTGAACGCCAACTGACCATAGCCAAAGGTCTAACTCGAGGCTTAACACCTGAGCAAATAGATCCTAAAATTAGACAATAAACAGACCATAGTCTTCAAAGATGATTTCAACAGAAAATGGTGTGTGCAATATACCTCTAGAGATTACCAAAACGGGAAATGGAAAGAAAAATTACTCGGGTCATACCTTCTTTTGTGATTTTACATTAAGTAGTTCTCTAATTTTCTCCACTGCATGTATAGAGCATGCCCTAAGTTCAATCTCTTCCTCACTGCCTGAAAGTATCTCTGTGTTGGCAATAATAGTGTTGGATAGGCTTGAGCTATACTTCAATACACCAAGCTGCTGAAGCACAGCAGGAACAATATAATCCGCAAACATGGTGACTGAATCAATATCATAGAATTCTCCATATCTTTTGCCCTTAAATGCACCCCATAAATCTGCAACAAATATCTGTGCTCTTTTGTACAAAAACACCTGCCGCCCCTTGTACAATGAATGGTCTCTGAAACCTACACAGTTTGTCCTTTTAGAAGATTATTAAACCATTTTGACAAACAATCAGACAGATTATACAAACAATCATACCAGGAAAGTGTCTTGTAATGAGAGTCACAAGCTTAACAGCCGATTTTCCACAAGATTCCACAAGATTGGAAGCTTTGCCACCAAAGTTCGTTTTCAGTTCCCGTCCAACCTATTTCAAAAAATGCATAATGCATGAGGAAAAAGCTGTTCCTTATCATATGTATTGTTCCACGTCGGCTAAAGACATGAACCTTGATCTTATATATATATATATATATATGGTGTTAGCCAACTTGAACTCTTGAGTTAGCTTTTTGGATTAGTTAGGTCTAACCCATATTTGTATGATATCAGAGCCAGATTCGTCCTGATTTGAATATACCAATGTTGGGTCCCTGATTGCGTTCATGCTCTTGGACCGAGCCTGGGCGTAAGGGGAAGTGTTGTGATGTATTGTCCCATATCGGCTAAGTACATGGATCTTGGTCTTATATATATCCATATCGCCTAAGTACATGGAACTTGGTCTCATATATATGGTGTTATACAAGCCTAAACTCTTGATCTAGCTTTTGGGATTAGTTAGTCCCGACCCATATTTGACAAATTCATCATGGCAATGGCAAATTCTTACCTCATGCAACAAGCGGACACGTTCTTCCTCCAGTGGGAGTGGCCTGGGCCATCTCAGCAATTCACGCAATTGAATACCTAAATGTCAATGCTCTTCCCATTATTTCACAATCTAAAGAAACATAAGGTCATACCCTATACTAATAAAGCCATTAAAAGCAGAAATACCAGTGAACTGTTCAAGGCGATCAGCATCAAAGATAGATTGATCTTTCTTCAAAGCATCCTTGAGTCCCGAGGCCAAATGATCGTATGAAAGCTCCTTATCTTCAGAAGAAGATAGACTATTTACAATCTCCATTACCCATAAACCGACCAAATTACATAGAACAACAGAACATACTCAATTTTATAAGAATGTAATAGAATGAATTCCACTACATACACACATTGCATGAAGATATAAGTCCTTTACCAGGCCAGAAGCAGAAATTCAAAGCATCCAATACAAATAGATACTGAACGGTAAGAGGTCCGTCGTCGAAGTAATGAATCCCTTCGAAATCCCATTGCACCTCAGGGACCGTTCCACCGATTCTCTCTACAACTTTCTCGATCCCTTAACGCCCAAAGATTCAGAAAAAAACAGATTCAAAAATGAAGAAATTGCATTATTAAGAGAGAGAATGAGGAGAAACCCACCGGAAGAATCAACGGTAACATGAGAGGAATGATTCGCAACCCAAGCAGAGGTTTCTCTGACATCATCCATGGCGGTTGAATGGTTTCAGCGATGATGAACCCTAAAGACGGAGATTTATAGAAATGGCTCCTCACTGGTTTTTCGAAGTTTCCCGCTTTCTCGCTTGTGGGCCCACTAGGCCCAGGAAAAAGTTGACAGCGATTTCATTTCACACACTTTTGTTGAGCACCCTGTATTTTTAGTTTATTTTCAATTTAGCCCACAATATTAAAGTGTTCATTATTGGCCCTAATAGTCTTATGATGGTTAACTAGACTATTTTTTTGGGGATGTTAAGTCATAACGAAGTCATAAATCAATAAAATCTCCAAACAATATTTAAAATTTAATATTTTTACATTTATAATTCAATTTATATACATTAATAAAATATAAATTTAATATTATTTTATAAAAAGATAAACTTTTAAATTTTATCCATTATTACACAATTAGACATTTTATGATATAATATTTTTATCTTTATAAAAAAGTCATCAAATATGTCATTCATGAGAACAGAAAGCCATTAAATTGTTATTTTAATATATTATTTTTAATGTTAATAGGTATATTTATTTAAATATAAAGTTGATTAAATTTAAAGTTATTAAAATATTTAATATATAAAAGTATATACTCAAATAAAAATTTGAAATTGGTATATTGAAATAAAAAAATTTAGTTGATTACGTGGTTTAAAGATTCACATCATAAAAGACAAAGAAACGTTCCATTATAAGTTATAATCGTTTAACAAAACAAAAAAATTGATGTATTTATTTTATAATTTAAATTTAATTAGTATATAATATTTCATAATTCAGATTAAATAGCATTCAAGTGGTTAAGTAAACGACATCGTTTGGATGTCGTTTTGAGCAAAAGCCGGTAAACGAATAAAAAAAAGGAAGAAAAAGATATCCTTTCCTTTGTGTCGTTTTTGAGTTGAACTTCCCTTTTAATGGCTTGAAGGCCTTCGCTTTGCCTCGCCTCCTCCTCCTCCTCCTCCTCCTCCACCACCGCCGCCGCCGCCGCCGCCAGCGCTAACAACTTTCTGTTTCCCTTCTTCTCCGGTTATTCCTCCCCGTCTCCGTTGAATAATAGCATACCGTTTCTCGTTGGCGTTATCTTTGCTCGGGGCCTTCGAGCACTTTGCTTTACCGCCACCAGCTGCGGCAACCGCGCGTGGAGTTTGGAGACGCAGGAAACGCTGGCTCAGAAGATTCGAAAATCATTGCGCCGACCCGGCGCGCCGTCGAAGGCTAGGGTTTACCCTGATATCAATGTTGTCAGGCCCAAGGAGTATTGGGACTACGAGTCCCTCACTGTTCAATGGGGGTATTTCACCGTTCTCTTGCCCATCAATTGAATCACTCTTACCTCATTTCATGGCCTTTCATATATGTCTTTTCTATTACACTGATTCGGTCGATTAGGGTGTGAATTCTGGATTTAGGGTTTCATTTCCAACGCTCTTAGCCATTGCTATATAGAATTGACAGGAAAATTGAAGAAAAATTAATTTCTTATGTCAAATTTGGGTTTATTGGCCTGGGGTTGCTGCTTGTTCATTCGTTGTAGATTGTAGTCACTGTGGCCAGGTTTTATGAACTGGGTCATGAGTTTGTATTGTATGAATGTTATTACTCAGCAAATCAATGTTGAAGAGGATGTTTTTAATGACACAGTGAACAGGATGATTACGAGGTTGTAAGGAAGGTAGGTCGAGGCAAATACAGTGAGGTATTTGAAGGTATACACTCTACTGATAATGAAAAATGTATTATCAAGATTCTGAAGCCGGTGAAGAAGAAAAAGGTGAGTAAAATCAAGACTCCTCTGTTCATTTTGTCATTAGATTTTTCAAATTTTGTCTACAAATGGTAGATTAAGAGGGATTTAGTGTGTTGAGTGGTGATGCTCATAATGCTTTTTGCCTATCCTCTTTTCATGCAGATTAAGAGGGAAATTAAGATTCTGCAGAACCTTTGTGGTGGGCCAAATATTGTGAAATTGTTAGACATTGTTAGAGATCAGCAGTCAAAAACTCCAAGTTTGATATTTGAATATGTGAATAATATGGATTTTAAAGTTCTTTATCCAAGATTTTCAGACTATGATATCAGATATTATATTTACGAGCTTCTGAAGGTAATTAGTCGATTTCCTGTAATTTAGATGAGATTCATATTATTTCTACAAACTATTAGTAACATGTGATATTTATCTTTTTTTCAACGTGTAGGCATTAGACTATTGTCACTCACGAGGAATCATGCACAGAGATGTGAAACCACATAATGTAATGATTGATCATGAACAAAGAAAACTTCGGCTAATTGATTGGGGATTGGCAGAATTCTATCATCCTGGAAAAGAGTACAACGTTCGTGTTGCTTCTAGGTAATTTTCCTTTGGTTTTACTAATTCTTTTTGTTGATAGAGACTCTGTATGAGAGCATTTACTTGTGTTATAGAAGGAATACATTTGAGATTAAGACGTAATTCATTCAATTCTTCCTGTATAGATATAATCTTTCACCCTTTTTCATAGGGGTGTAAAATGAGTTGGTTCGGCTCAGCTCGCCTTCAGCTCGCAAAAAACGAGCTGGCTCACCTCGGCTCGTTTTTTAAACGAACTGGAAAATCCCAGCTCAGTTCGGCTCGCCTCTAGCTCGCCAAAAAATAAGCTGGCTCGCGAGCCAGATTATTTAATTATTTTGAATTAGTTGTAATATCATATATGATAAACATATCAAACAAACCAAATAAAATATCAAAAATATGAAAACATTAATTCAAACATAATGGTATAAAATATCATTGTACTAAATAAAAAATAACTTTGTCGAATAAAAAGTATAAAATATCATTGTACTAAATTCGACCGCTCGTAACTTTACTAAATCGTTTCTTTATTTTGTTATATCAATTATTAGAAAAAGGAAAAATACATTGTAATAGTATACTATGTTTAAACAATATATTATGTTTTATTAAATGCAATATTATATATAAGAATATACAAAAATGGAAAATATTTAATTTTTGTACATGTTTTATTTCAGCTCGGGAGCCAGCTCGTCAGCTCGCGAGCCAGCTCGCTCAGCTCGTCAGCTCGTTTTTTAAACGAGCTAGAAAATACCCAGCTCGGCTCGCTCAAATATTGTCCGAGCTAGAGCTGGCTCGCGAGCCGGCAACTCATTTTACACCCCTACTTTTTCATGTTATTGTGGTACCAATTCAATTCTTTGAATGATCAGGTACTTTAAAGGTCCAGAGCTACTTGTTGATTTGCAGGATTACGATTATTCTTTAGACTTGTGGAGTCTTGGATGTATGTTTGCTGGCATGGTGAGCAAATCTGAGTAATTTGATTCTTCTTTGTTTGTCTTTGATTACCTTATAACCAAATCAACACATGTAAATATAGCCAAGTATAACATGTTTAGTTATCATGCTGATATTGGGATTTGCTTTCAGATATTCCGCAAGGAACCATTCTTCTACGGCCATGACAATTATGATCAGTTGGTCAAAATTGCAAAGGTAATATACTAGAGAAGTGTTTGTCTTGTCATTCAGAATGTTCTTGTCTAATCATCCATCATATTGTTAGGATCCGACATCGGTTATGTATGGGAATAGTTGGTGCTTTATAAGGCCATGGACTTTCTTTCTCTAATAAGTTGGCTTTTGGTTGTTTGGACCCATGGGTTTTGGGATGGTTTGGGTCTAGTATGAGATAGTTTCTTATCAATTCGTATCAGAGCAGTTCAATCTGGCGAGTCTCAGCTCACGTTGTCTGGAGGGAGCGACCTGGTAGGTAGGGGTGGGCAATCCGGGTTTCGGTCCGAGTTCCTCGGGTTCCTCGGATTATAAAAATTGGACCCGAATTGAACCCACTTAGTTTTCAGTCTGGGTTTCGGTCCGTGTTCGGGTTGTTCGGGTTTTGAAACATTGAACCAAAAAAACCCGAATTGTATATGGAGGCAAGGCATACGGGAGGAGGCCACGGACGGACGAGAGATTTAGGGTGATAGGAGTGATTTAGGGTGTCGACCGAAAGGGATGTGAGTGAGAGAGACAACGCGGAAGTCAAGTTAGGGTTTTCTTTTTTCTTTTTAGGTTTTTTTCGGGTTGTTTGGGTTCCTCGGGCTACCCGAATCTCATCCCAAATTAATTTTTGATATTGAACCCATATGGGTTTTCTATATAACCTATATATCTTATGGGTTGGATTATTCGGTCCGAGTCGATCCGGTTAACCCGAAATGCCCACCCCTACTGGTACGGCCTAGAGTGGGCAACTCGAAGTGGGTGGTCAGCATGAGATTGGAAGGGGTGACCCGGGGAAGGAGCAACCTGGGGGGGCCAGAGTGGGTCGTCAGCATCGTAGACGTTGCTGTTCTAACGGGACGGTATTGTTAGGATCCCACATCGGCTATGTATGGGGTGCCTTATAAGGCCATGATCCTTCTTACTCCAATAAGCCGAGTTTTGGTGGTTTGGGCACATGGGTTTTGAGGATTGGTTTGGGCCTAATAAATATGAGATAGGTTCTTAACACATACGTACTCATCCTTTATCGATATAAAGAGGATGATTTTATTAAAACCCATTATACACAGTCCCTTCAAGTTCCATGTTTGCAAATTTGTTTGATCCCGTAGGGTTCGAGATTCGAACTGATATACGTTTGGACTATGGCAGGTGCTCGGTACAGATGAACTTATTGCCTACTTAAACAAATACCGCATAGAGTTAGACCCGAATCTTGCAGTCCTTGTTGGAAGGTATGTTAAATTATATGTTGTAACAGTTTTTACTCTTTATATTTCTCTTACATTAGCCAAAGACAAAGATTCTCTCGTTTCCGGTCATTTTCAGACATAGCCGGAAACCATGGTCAAAATTCATCAACTCCGAGAACCAACATTTGGCCGTTCCTGAGGTACAACTAATTGTTAACGCTCCATGTTGCGGAAATTTGTATAAACCCGACTCATCTTTTTCGTTTATTTTTTCAAAAGGCTGTTGATTTTGTTGATAAGTTGTTAAGATATGATCATCAAGAAAGGCCGACGGCCAAAGAAGCTATGGTAAAGTTAACTCTTAAAGATCTTTTTAAGCATTACCCTTTTATTGTTTCATGCTTATCTTTTTTATTATTCGAATGCGTTTAGCGTTTGATGAAACGTTGAAAGATAATGTAAAAAACTTGCGTTTGTTTTGTGTGTATACGCAGGCGCATCCGTATTTTTACCCTATAAGAAACGCTGAAAGCAGCCGAACGCAATCGCAGTCATGAACGATGTCAGCCATCCGTGTTTTTACCCTATAAGAAACGCTGAAAGCAGCCGAACGCAAACGCAATCGCACTCATGAACGATGTCTGCCATTGTTGCGTTTGCGCACAACAACTCTTCTGGCGTTGTGTTTTCACTTGGCATATATATATATATATTTCTATATATACTTGCAATTAGTCTATTGTCCTTTGTGAATTGTTCGCCATTTGTATTCTATTTTGTTTATCGAGATTTTCCGTACAATAATAATGGTTTTAAAAATTGGTCTATGCACCGTTCGGGCGCTCTAGGCGGAGCTTATGCGGCCGCAGCCGTCAAGGTGGCTGTTTTTTTTTTTTTGAAAAAGGAAAAACTTTGATACTATGTCTATATATTTACAATTTAATTATTTGTTATATATAGTTTTTATATTATTCTATATATTTATAATTTATATTTTAACCAAAATTAATAGATTAAAAGTGTTATTATTTATCATTTGATGTTTTAAATGATCTTTGTTATAAATTTATATATATATTTTATAAATTATCTATTTAGTTTTTAAGTATACGAATAATTCAAATAATTAAGATAATTATAATTTGTCGAATATTTGAATATTATTATTTGTATTTGACTTTTTAAATCTTTGAATTTTAATTTGGATTGGATACAAATACTTCAAAATTCAATATTTAAATTATAATTATATATAAATATATCGGTCTAATTCAGCGCCTTGAGTGTTTATCTGTCTAGTTGCTAACGTTTTTCGAACCTTGATAATAATATATTTATAAAAGAGTATTTACATTAGCATTAGTAGTCCATTTTAAAAATAATAAAAAAATTCGTTAAGAGTATGTCATTGGGAAATTTGTCACTTAATAGCAATTGGGTTTTACGTAAGAAGCCATAATGCAAATTGTTATGTTATTTTTTTCATATTCTTAACAAACCTTCATTTCCTTATTTCCACTTGGCATTAGTGTACTTCTCCATTATTATATATTCCAACGAAAAAAGGTTGGACGAATAATTAATTCATAAATAAATATTCCTTTATCACACGACAATTCTATTTGTCGATCATTTTTCTGTGGATTCTCAAGATAAATAAATGCTGATTTTATACTCCAATTTGGTATAAATACTTTTAAAAAATGTTCGAATAGCTTCCACTTAATTTCGAAATTAAATATTTTTTTTCGCATTTCTTTTTTAATAATATCAAATCTTATTATTAAATAATTTTTTTTCCGATCATGGATTCGAATATACTTAAAAAAATTTGAAATACAAATAGGCAATAAGTTGTATTCTATTTTTGAAAAATTAAATTCATTGAAATACCAAAGAAAATGTGCAATTTAAATTATAGTGATCTAATGAGAGACAGAGAATCCAAGAGGGTTGACCGTTGAAAGACAAAGATACCAAAAAACCACTCTGAACTGAAATGACATTTTGTCCGTTATTTAGTTTCCTTTTTATTTTTAATTTTGACATCTTTTTTAGTTACCCACTTTTGTTTTCACTTATTTAATAATAATATATTTATTTGTGTAAAGTTTTTATATATATATATATATATTCAATTACATCCCAATATCACATATTTTTGTGAGAATAAATTATCTATTGAAGTATATATGTGATTGACAATTAAGAATGTGTATAAAGCATTTAAAAAGCAATATATATCGAATATATCAAACCATTATTTAAATATTTTTATAAATAATATATATATATACATATCCGTCAAATATTATGTATCATATATATATATATATAATAGTTTAATATACATGTCCATTCGGACGTAGATTTTTTGTATATTAAAATTCTTTTAATTGATTTATTTATTTATATAAAAAATTATATATAAAAATCAAATGAATTATATATCATTATGTAAACTTTTATTTCTTTCAAAGTATATACAAAATTTTTATTAATTTTAGATGTAATTTTACACGTATGTTGTAAAATTTATAATATTACTTGTAAATCGTTCCATTTGCTATTTAAAGATATAGATAAATCTTCAAAAAATTTAATAATTATTTGAAATTAAAATTTTAAAATTAAATTATTAGTATTTTTATTATAATTACTGTTAAAAATATCATTTATAAAACGATTTATCATTGTTATTATAATAAAATATTATTTTAATTTGAAATAGATAGAGAAACGAACATTTTTTTTAAATTAGTGTTAATATTGTAAAAAATAAATCCAAATTTTTTTAAAATAAATACACAAAATCAATAAATATTTGACACGTGATAGAAATTACAGTTTACCATTCGCTTAAGGGATGTATTACAAATACTTTTCTATCACTTTACTCATTTTTAAATGATTTTTTTAGCATCTAAAACATTATTTTTGAAAGGTCGATATATAATTTTACCATCACATCTTTTATAAAGAATATTTAAGTGAATGACAATATCCGGTGAATATGAATAAAATAAATTAAAAAAATTCAAATTTGATTCTCCATAGACTTATATTAATTTAATTACTATTTAATAATTAACAAAAGTAAAAATAAAATGGGTAATTTCAAAAATATCCTCGTAGGGCTAAAAGACTTCAAAAATATTATTTCCGAAAAAAAAATTCGCTTCAAAAATACCTTTATAAATGCTAAAATTCTCAAAATACTCCTTGCGACCCTTCTACCCAATTTGACCCAGTGACCCAGTACGACCCTGTGACACTGCGACCCAGCGACCCAGTCTGACCCACCGACTAAGTCTGACCCTGCGACCCTGCGACCCAGCGACCCAGTCCGACCCTACGACCCTGCAACCTTGTCCGACCCTGCGACCCAGTCCGACCCACCCGACCCTGCGATCCTGTCCGACCCAGCCGACCCTGCGACCCTGTGCGACCCAGTCCGACCCTGTGACCCAGTGCGACCGCCGGAAATCGCCGGAAATTGCCAGAAATCGCCGGAAAATGCCAAAAATCGTCGGAAAACGGTCGAAATAGCTGAAACTCACCTACAAATCGCCAGAAATCACCGGAAAATCGCTCAAAACGCTGGAAATCATTGAAAATGACTGAAATATTGTTGGAAATCGCTCGAAAATTGCTGCAAACAGCTCAAAATAGAAGGAAATCACTCGAGAAAGGAAAGAAATCACTAAAAAAATGAAGGAAATCGTTCGAAAATAGAAGGGAAACACTCGAAAATGAAAGGAAATAGCTCTCTACTTTGTTTCCCTCCTCTCGATTTTCGTTTTCCCTCTTCTGATATTTGCCTTTCCCTCCTTTGTATGTGTTTTTCATTAAGGGCACATATGTCTTTTCTCCAATTTTTTTCCATCAGATTTAGGATGGTAGTTTTGAAGTGTTTTAGCCCTAAGAGGGCATTTCTGATATTCTCCCAAATAAAAGTATAAGTTCGAAGCAATTCTATGAAAGAGATGGTTGATATAAATATTTTACTATATATGTTTCGATTGGGGAGCGTGTGAACACGCGCAGTGAGTGGAGAGTGGTGGTCGGGCAATTAGGTGAAAAACCGGAGACAATGAGAATATATAATCTAAAGGATGATTAGAGGACATTAAGCACATAATCCGATCTTCGGGATCGTGTCTCAAGTCTATTCTAACCTTTCCGACTTCTTATTTTATTTGCTATATATATATTAGAAAAAACCCATACAATTTGTAAATTTGTTCTAAATATTAAATCTATATTGTAAGATTTTTTTGGTTTAATCTTATATTTGTGGACCTATATATGTGAATAATTTTGGAATAAGTATTGTCATTCGGTTTAGTCCAAATTAAATGTGATCGATTTAAGTTTAATTGATTGGACTTCGGTATTGAATTGAATGGGGAGGATTATATGCATAGAGACCTTTGGTAGTATCGTTTATATTTCATGATGGACGAAATTAAACGATACAATTGAGAACCGGAATTAATCGGTTATCTGTCGATTTATGGTCCCTGGTTTACGTGCTTATATAAATGAGATTCATTTGGTTTCTGAAAATGTATTCATTTTTTGTCACAAATTTTTACAGAAACTTTCAGAGAGTCTCTCTTCTTGATACATCCCATAAGTATCGAGTTTTAAGGTTATTGCACGTAGAATCAGAAGATCTATTCTGCTGCATGTCGTATACCATAAATCCAGTTATTTATCTTGATATTCTATTTTCGAGTTTTTTCAAATCTTGATATAATTCAAAATAGAGTCTCGGGGTTTCGGAATCCGAATTTGGTGAAATCGGATTCATTCATATATATGAATAGGTTTTTATATGAGAAAATCTCAAATAATTTATTTATTTCTATATAATTATACACATAAAAATCATATAATAATTTTTTTTAGTTTTCTCGTACACTACAACAATACACAAATTTATAAAAATATCACTAAAATTCTAAAAAATAAGAAAAATAAAAGTTTTTATAATTGTCATATATTATTTTTTATTTTGATAAATCATATTTTATACTAATATAATGTAACATTTAACATATAAAACAATATATATTTACAAGTAAAATTCAAATTATAATCTTGTGATGTTTATAAATTGATAATCGATAATTGAATTTTAGTGTAGCATTGTGTTTTGAGTTTTTTGCATTTGCACCTCCGTATTACCATCTAAATCTGCATCGTTGTTTTTTTCATCCCATAAATCGATTTTGTGGTATTAGAAAATTTTCTAAATGATATATTTTACATTATTTTTAAATTTCTCTAAACAACTAATATTTTTATGTTTTTGTATAACTTTTAATATTTTCGTAATTTTTATAGAAAAATATTTTCTTACAGAATTTATTAAGTTTGTCGGATACCAACAAGATACAACTGTTGTCGTTGGTATGAAGATACAATGGATTTCAATAAGGATCAACAATGGTAGAAACAAAAGACGATTATGGACTTTCTTGGTGTGCTGCCATGGTGAAAGCGGCAAAAACAGATGAAAGCAGATGAAGTAACTCGGTTCTTAAGTGGCAAAAACCAGAAAGCCAAGAGCCGAGAAGTAACTCGGGGAAAAACAGAAGCCGCAAGATTTCGACGAAATAGCAGAAAATTCTAGAGAAATTGGGACCAGCACAAGAATGTGAGGGTTGAATCGAATCCGATGGAGAATATTGTAGAGCCTGCAGATGTCTCCAAAATCTTCAAATCGGACCAGGCGAGAAGGACAAGAAATGGACGATCGGCTTGAATCTCCAGAGAGAGAGGACTCGGACTCTAGGATTTGAGTAGAATCGGAAGAAATCTTTAAACACCGAGGGAAAGAAATCCGAAAAAGAAATGGACCTACAGTTCTGATTTATGGGTTCGTTATGATCTTTAAACACCGAGGTAAAGAAATCCGGAAACGAAAGATGAGAGTATTCGGACTCGGACTCTAGGATTTGAGCAGAATCAGAAGAAAGATGCCGACGCCGACCGGGAAAGGACCCAAAAAATCGACGGGAAGTTCAAAAATCAAAGAGACGAAATTTATGTTGGCGTAGACAAAGAATACGAAATTGACGCCGGTGTACACAATCAATAACTACCTAATCAACAAAATAATAAAAAAAGTAAAAATAAAAAAATGAATCAAGATGATATTTTAATAGAATTAGATCACTAACGCAATTGGTTTTAGCATTACTTTTTTTTTCAATGTTAACTGCATGAGAATTAATGTGGAAAAATATGAATTTATCAACATATAATGTTACGTTGCTTACTCATCAATCCTATCAATGTGGGATGGTTTTAGTTTAGCATGAGTATGTTCGACGCGAATTTATATTACATTGACATTATAATTTTTAACGTAAATTAAATATATTATATGAAGATAAAATGTTGAATTCTGATTACATCACGTCATCATATATTTTTTCGCTCTTTATTTGTTTTAAAATAATAACAGAGAAAAATGTTTTTCATTTTCCATTCAACAAAAGCAATGAAAATCTCCTAAATTTTCTTTAAATAGTATAAGTAATTTCAAATTTATAAAGTAGTAGATCCTTGTTTATCGTGATAATGCATGAAAGATCTTTTCAAGCACTCTTTATCATGCACCCATGATATGTCCCAAATGACATCATAATATATATATATATATACGTTTATGTATTGTTGTATTGCATTGTTATATATTGATATGACATTAATAATATATTCATGTACATAATATTACATATTTTTATACTGTATTATTGTATATAAAATAAAATATAAATTATATATTAAATCTAATTTATATTTTAAATATATTTACATGCAAGATTAATTGTTTAGGGACAAGATGCATAATCTCGGGGATCAGGCCGAGCCAAGGTCGCATCCTAGTGTCGGGCTCTGCCCTAAGAACCTTTGAAACTATATTTTCTTTTATTTTTTTTCATATTTTTATATATGATTCGTAAAATAATATATTAATTAATTATAATAATTAATAATAACTAAATCATGAATTTATACGTAAAAATATACAACTATTGCATGTATAATTATTATATAATTTAGAAATAATTATTATAAACAAGTATTTTTGTTATAATAATGTTGATGATTTATAAATATAAAAAAATTTATGTATAAATTGTTAGGCCACGAAAAAATGCATGGTGGATAACAAAATCCAAAGAATTTCTTGTTTGTTAAAGATTATAGTAATAATTAGTCAAATTGAAAAATCGGATATTTTTTCTTTAAAACTACGATATATATTATTAGATTCTTACAGAAATGTTTACATGTATTACCTATTGGTGAATGCTTGGGTTGTTAAAAAGGAAATATATTTAAAAATAAATATATAGTTTATTGTCAATTAAAACTTTGAAAGTCTAGATGTCGAACGAAATCGACCAAGATTTTTTGTGTGTATAAAAGTATTCACAAAGTGTGTGTGTATAAAAGTATTCACAAAATGTGTGTGTATATTATAATTTACAACAAATAAAAAACGTATTAGGCTCTTTAGATATATATATAAAATAACTTATATATATAGAAAATTAAAATAAATGGAAAGATTATAAGTACACCACGTCACTCCTCGAGCCACTCCAACCACTAATTTAAAATTAAATAATTGGTATAATCAATTAGTTTAAAATTCTAATTAATTTATGGTGATGGGTCAACTTGCTTGAAAAACTCTCTTTTCATATTATCGTATAAATATTTTTTAAGAAAATTCAAAATTTAATTAGACCACATCCCTACAAGATAGACAATTGGCAGTACGTTTAGCTATCTATCATCATGTTGGCAATTATGCAGGTACATACATAATTATATAGTTGAACACTTAAAATGATATGACTATTTTATTATCAATAAATATACGAAAATGTTATTATTGGGACACCAACAACTTTAGTAAGCTTAAAACATTGTTATATTATTAATTTAATTTTTTAGTTATATATATATATATTTATCATGATACTAAAATTGGATTTGTATCAATTTGAATATTTTAATATTATCTGTTATTATGTGATTATTTTAAAACTGAATTAAATGTGATATAATTATCATTGTTTATTTATAGATGTAATATTGAATACTTTTAAAATTTGATATATATTTTATTTAAAAACGATAACGTAATATCTTAATCTATAATCAATTAATTGAATTTATTAATAAAAATACACAAATATTTCTTTTATAATATATTTAAGTAGTAATAGAAACTATTAGGAACCAAATCTCTTATATATTTCCAAAAGAAAAAAAATCCAAATTTCGAATATTTAGAAAATACAAGAATTACATTTGAACGTAAAATTGCATGGCACCGGCCCCTACAATAATAGCTGTCCTCGTAAAATAATTATAAACCTTTTACGTATATGTGTGTATATATTTATACAAACAAAAACATTGGGGTAAAAATTTCTGTACGGATCATAAACTATATTACTAGAGATGGGGCAACATTAATGTGTATAATAATAATAATAATAATAATAATAATAATAATAATAATAATAATTTCTCTGCTAATTACTCAACGGTTCTCCTTTCAAACGATTAGATATACTTATAAATTACAACCTAATATATAACAAATATCTACAAATATCTTATTATTGATATTTAATATATTAAAATTCAACTAGTAATAAATTTTTTATATTTTATAATTTTTCTATAGTATTATCCACTCTATTTAAACTATAATCCAATGTAAATGCAAAATAAAGCTAAAACAATTTTAATATTTTAAATATTTTAATTATCAATTATAAATATATTGAATATTTGTCTATATATTTATAAATGAGTTTTAAAATAAGATTAGTAATAATTTATATCAATTTTATTATAAATAATAATATTTTCATTGTAAAAAAAAATTTTTGGGGTAAACTAAAAAAACCCTGAAAAATACTTTTTAATAAATTTAAGCATTCTACTTTTAACTCTATAAAAAATCCATAAATTATAACTTTTAAGCAAAAAACCATGATAAATCTTGATAGTTTTTTTTTTGCCTAAAAATCATAGTTTAGGGGTTTTCTTACAAAATTAAAAGTAGAAGGTTTAATTTTATTAAAATCTATTTTTCAAGATTTTTTTTATTTGTTTCAAAAAATATATCTCTATATATATAGATTAAAAAAATTAAAAATTATCTATGTATAATTTAAAATTAAATATATTGTTTTTCAAATCATAAACCTTACAAAAATTTATACATAAATATATACTTGTTTTTCTATTTTTACATAAACATTTAAAAATTTTGAAAATTGAAATATATTTGTTCTTAAATTCATGAAAATAGATAAGAATAATGTTTGGAATATACAAAGTATTCACTACAATATTATTAACCAATAACATGTTTATTAAATATTAATATTAATACATACCTTAAATTTTATTTTAATTATTAGTATTAATATATTATATTTATTATTTTTAAATTTTTAGTTGTTGCATGATTAAATTTGTGCATTTGAACTAAAAAAAGTATATTCAATCTATAAACGATAAACAATGTATATGGATTTAAAATTTATTTTTTTATATAAGTTTAACTAAATTTGAATGTTTGTACCAAAATTTTTAATATGTTCAAAATTTATAATATATTAATTTTAGAACAAACTTTAAAAAATCTTGAAAAATAATTTTAATAAAATTAAATCTTCTATTTTTAATTTTATAAGAAAATCCCTAAACTATACTTTTTAAACCAAAAAAATAATGAAGATTTATCATGAGTTTTTGTTTAAAATTATAGTTTAAAAATTTTTTTATAGAGTTAAAAATAGAATGTTTAAATTTATTAAAAATTATTTTAAAGATTTTTTTTGAATTTGTCCCAAATTTTTTTATTAAACATCGGAATTATTACGGGTACAATCTGCTGCGGCGGCGGAACACGATTGATGTAATGTGGCCCCACAAGGATTGATCTTTGAGATCATCTACGGTTAGGGTTCTCCGAAGATAGGTCTGCGTAACAGTGACGAAATCTTCTTGAAAGTAATCTCAGCCGTCCATTTAGATCATGAAGTCCCGAACGAGCTATACTGCAAGTTAAGTTTTTGTGGGTCCCACAGAATCGATTTCGGATATTGTGAACGGTCAAGATTCCGCAGAATCGATCTAGCAGAAAATGGACGGTTTTGATTAGGCCACGCAGATTAAATGTATGATTATTATCAGTATCAATGTGGTAACATATCGCATGATCAAACTACTACATTGAAATGATCCTTTATGATTTTTGTTTCCTTTTTAATGCACGTAATTTCCATGGTATATATATTGAAGCATTTATTTTCAATTACACATAAATTCTTTATTAAATATACAATTCATATATATATATATTTAATATGATATGTTTAAGATAAAATGTTATTTATAATAAATCGTCAATATTTTAAATGATAAATTATAAAATACTAACCTTTATATTTAGTTCCATCCCAAGTTTAAGAAATTCCTTTGAAATTATAAAAAAAATATTTAAATTTGATAATGGTATTGGATTTAATTTAAATTAAAAAATTTAATTGTTTAAAATTATATATAATTCATTATATATTTTTAATCAGTGTAAAACAATATAGTATAAATTTAACTTAATTTCGAGGTCAAACTTATTCATATATATATATATATATCCTATTTAATTTTTTGTATTTTCTACGGGACAACTAACTATAAAATATGAATTTAAAGTAATCGTACAATTCAGATTTTGTTTTGGATGATTGCATGAATATATATACATAGTGATTCAAGGCATCATATTCTTCTATAAGGAGAAAATTGGATAATTATGGGAATACAAAAAGAAACTATAAATAAAATCAATGAATTTGTGCAGCCACAGCCGCCATTCCTCTATCAGTCCCACTTACCACTTCTTTTTTTAGGCAAGATCAATACTAATATTCCTTTTTATTACCATTAATATAATAATAATCATTACATCGAATAATGATATTTCCTAAAAGAATTTGAAAAATGCTGAAATATTTTTTTCCATAGGCTTTCTACGATGGTAGTTTAAATCTATCAAAATGGTAATTTGTGCAGGACAAAAAAAATAAAATGTTATAATTTTACTCTCAAATAATGGGGAAAATATTTAAAGGCTTTGTAATATCTATAATAGATAATTTAAATAGTAAATGGAGAAAAAAATGTATCTTTCATTCCATATTTAAACTAATGTATTAGAAAAGTTATTCATGTTAACGAAAATCAATTAAAACATAAATATAAAATGTATCGTATATATAATCTCTTAATTTAAATTTGTTGGCAGAATAAATTGATATATAATATATAAAAAGATATAAAATTTTGGTTTTATTTACTGAAAAATGCTTTTTTATAACTGAAATAATATATATATAATTTTTAACAATACTTGAGGTTTTTTAACCTATCAATATTTGAGTTATTATTAATACCCTTTATTGAAAAATAAGGAAGGACACTATAAATAGGCTTTATAGAGAAGCTCTTATTTCTCCTTCAATTATATATCTTTCCTTCCGGAAAAATTAGCAGCCAAAAATAGAAAAATAAAAAATAAATTTTTTTCTGAAACATTTCTCTTCTTAGAATTCCAAATTTCCTTGTACCTTACGTTATTATATAAACCTCAAAATCTGCTGACTATCCATTGTACTGTCACATCTCTATATAAACCCTAAAAAGCTTCATCTGTTTTTCATAGTCTCTTGCTTCTACTTCTTATTCGTTTAGGTTCGAGGAGAATGACAGACGACTCGGTGGTCGTGGTAAGAGAGTACGACCCGACCAGAGACTTAGCCGGCGTCGAGGATGTCGAAAGGCGGTGCGAGGTCGGTCCGAGCGGCGAACTCTCTCTCTTCACCGATCTTTTAGGCGACCCTATTTGTCGTGTCCGACATTCACCCGCCTTTCTCATGCTGGTAAAAGCTCATAGCTTTTCTTCCTCTTTCTCTCTCTCTAGATATAGTTTAATTTGTTACGATAAAATTTTTCATATCGGTTAGTACATGAACTTTGGCATTTATATATATATATGGTGTTGGATAATTTTAAAATTTGAGATTATTTAGGCCTATTCTATATTTTATATGGTATCAGAGTTCGATTCGTACCGATTTGAATATATCTATATTACGATTTTTAAACTCCAAAATCGAATCTAGTCGAGAAAGATTGTTATGATAAGTTGTTTCACAGTTAAAACATGAACTTTGAAATTTGTATATATAATGTTGGACAATTAAGTTTTTAAATCCAAACCCATATTTTATACAAATCACCACAAACTAATAAAAAACATATTTCTAAGTAAAATTTTAAAAAAGTTAGTCCATTTCCACGTCTCACCGCAAAGCAAAACGTGGGTCTCTTCCCATTTCTTGAAATTTTTCTCCTTTTTACACAAACACACAATCCAAAGTTAGAGACTTTATGTTCTATAACGGCATGCACTAATGATAATATCACAGGTGGCTGAGATGGGTATGGAGAAGAAGGAGATAGTGGGCATGATTAGAGGATGCATCAAAACGGTAACATGTGGTAAAAGACTCGATAGAACTAACAAAACCCAAAACGACGTCGTTATTAAGCCTGTATTCACTAAGGTCGCTTACGTTTTGGGCCTCCGCGTCTCTCCATTTCACAGGTCCGTTGATTATGCTTAATGACGTTGATTATGTTCTTAATTACTCGAAATGAATTGTCTTTGTTTCCATTAATTACGTAGGAGGCAGGGTATAGGGTTTGAATTGGTGACGAGAATAGAAGAATGGTTCCGTGATAACGGCGCCGAGTACTCATACATTGCAACTGAAAACGACAACCACGCTTCCGTCAAGCTTTTCACCGGAAAATGCGGTTACTTTAAGTTCCGTACACCGTCGATTTTAGTCAACCCGGTTTTTGCCCACCGGGTCTCCGTTAACCACCGGGTCACCATCTTTCAGCTCGACCCGGTGGAGGCCGAGTTGCTCTATCGTGTTCAGCACGACGGAGTTCTTCCCGCGGGACATCGACTCCGTTCTCAACAACAAGCTTTCTCTTGGGACCTTTGTAGCCGTGCCACGTTGGTGGTCCAAGTCGTGGCCCGGATCGGTTAAGTTCCTGGAGAAGCCGCCCGAGTCGTGGGCTGTGCTGAGTGTGTGGAACTGTAAGGACGCGTACAGGTTAGAGGTGCGAGGCGCGTCACGCGTGAGACGAGTCGTGGCGAAGACGACGCGGGTGATCGACAAAACGTTGCCGTTTCTGAAGCTGCCGTCGATCCCTGAGGTGTTTAGGCCCTTCGGATTTTACTTTTTGTATGGAATCGGAGGGGAGGGTCCACGAGCCGCGAAGATGGTGCGGGCCCTATGCGGCCACGCGCACAACCTAGCCAAGGGCGGAGGGTGCGGCGTGGTGGCGGCGGAGGTAGCCGGAAATGAGCCGTTGGGGCGAGGGATACCTCACTGGAAGCTGCTATCTTGCGTGGAGGATCTGTGGTGCATCAAGCGGCTCGGGGAGGACTACACTGACGGCTCTGTTGGTGACTGGACCAAGTCGCGACCTGGCCTTTCTATTTTTGTAGACCCCAGAGAATTTTAATTACTACCCCAAAATTATAAAATAAAAAAAAACAATATCAAACCTCATTTTTTCGCTCATTAGGTTATTTTAATTATTTTACTTTTTTAAGATATTGTTTATGTCTTTTAGAATTAATTAATCCTTTTTTGTTTGGTGGGTTATGATGAGAATCTGCTTTCGAGTTACGCTGTTTTATAAATGGATTTAGCTTTTTACTTACACTTTTTTTTTAAAAAAGTTATTAAATAGTTTACTTAATGTAAATTTTTTCTTTAAATTTTTCTACTAATCAGTACCATTAAAATTTATTTGAAAGTCATATGGCATACTAAATAAATTAAACTGAAGATATAAATTAACAAAAAAAGATATTTGTCTCTCATAGAAACTAGTCGAAACATTCTGTAGTTTAAAAATTATTAAGACTAAGACTGATTACTACAAAATTATTTTAAAAATATATAAAAATAATAATACTAATTATTATAAATCTATGAAATTCTTATATTGGTTTTTTTATTTATAAAAAATACTATATCCGTTAAATGTTTTAAATATACTTTTTTCTTTTAATATTTATATTAATAAATTAAGTATGACGAGACCAGAGTATCCTAATTGAAGAATAAAACATCTTTTTCCATGTTGGGTTCTTAGTACCTTTGCTAATTTTAGGATTGGAGAATAAAAATACCATTATTCCACTTTTGTTCTAATGAAATTGAATACATAATGCTACTATAATTTTAAAATAGTGTAAACTTTCCATATTCTCTAATAATTTTTGTCATATACAATTGAAAAACATCAATATCAAATATGAATTTAAATCTAATTAATTTCAAATATTAATTTAAAATTTTACAATTGTCTAATATCTATATAAATAAACTCGTAATTTATATCATAATCAAAGTAATACAAAACATCATAACAATAAACATTACGAAAAAACATAAGAAGAGAGGAAAGACCTAAAGGCTTCAATCTTCCTTTTTTAGGATCAATATCTAAGTTTATTAATGTTATCACTGTCACCATAGTAATCAGAATAGTTAATAAAAATTTGTTAGAATCTCAATTAAACACCAAAAATATACCGTGGTAGTTTTCCATCACTGCTAAAAAGATACTGGTTTTTTTATATAAACTGATGCTAAACATATTTCTAATTCAAATACACTTAAATTCACTTAAAATATATCTCACATCTGAGTAAATTTTCGAGTTTTACATAATCATAAATCTCATAGTCATTCCCTCTTAGTTCAACACAAAAAATATCGTCTATCCTCAAATTTGATATATGATATTCATCCCAATGTTAAGTCTTTTTTATGTGAAGTACACATATTATAACCAAATTAAAAAAATAGTTTTATATCAATTAGAATATACAACTTAAACTTATATATACATATACATATACATATATATATGAAATGAGTTAACCAAAAATTGTAATTTTGAGTTTAGATCCAAGCTAATTAATCTATCATCAATACCCTAGAAGAACATGAAGAACAAGACAATGATTGTGAGAGGAATTAGAGTTAATGAGAGAAAACAAAAGTGGTTAGACAGAAAGGAAGAAAGACTAAAACTAATCAAACTTAATACATTAATGCCTCTTACTTGTAGAAGAAGAAGACTTAGAATCTTCATTTAAAGATTCATGACTCGATGTCCCTAAGCTACTAATCTCTCCACTTCTATCCATTCCTTTCATTACCTTCCCCTTATCGTTTTCATAATTCGTTAATTCCCCTCTTAAGGATTTGATATAATCTTGATCCCATTCATCTTCGGTATTAGTTGATCTTGAAGCTGTGGATGAACCATTGGCTTTGATTTGTTCAAAGAAGAGAACTTGAACGACAACGCGTAATGGGAGACGTTCGTTTTGAATTGCGTGTGCACACGCTTCTGCTGATAGTTTCTTGCAGTTCATTAACCTGCAAATTCTCTTCTTTTCGCTCTTTGTGATTCCCGGGTGTTCCTGAAATTTGAATTAGAACATTACCCTTTATTGAAAACAAATCAAATGTTCTAACTTTTGTCCAAATTTTGAACAAGTTTTAGTAAAAACAGAGTCTTTAATGGAAACAAAACAAGAAATGTTCTATCTTTTGTCCAAATTTAGAACAAGTTCTAGTAAAAACAGAGTCTTTAATGGAAACAAAGCAAGAAATGTTCTAACTTTTATCTGAATTTAGCTAAATTTCTAGTAAAAACAGAGTCTTTAATGGAAACAAAGCAAGAAATGACAAGAAATGTTCTAACTTTTATCCAAATTTAGCTAAATTTCTAGTAAAAACATAGTCTTTAATGGAAGCAAACCAAGAAATGGTAAGAAATTTTCTAACTTTTATCCGAATTTAGCTCAAGTTCTGGTAAAAACAGAGCCTTTAATGGAAACAAAGCAATAAATGGTAAGAAATGTTCTATCTTTTGTCAAAATTTAGAACAAGTTCTAGTAAAAACAGAGTCTTTAATGGAAACAAAACAAGAAATGTTCTAACTTCTGTCCAAATTTACCTCAAGTTCTAGTAAAAAAAGAGTCTTTAATAGAAACAAAGCAAGAAATGGCAAGAAAAGTTCTAACTTTTATCCGAATTTAGCTCAAGTTCATACTCACAACATATTTCTAGTTAAAACAATGACTTAAAGTCAAGTTATTACGAAGATGTTACCTTAAGAAACATGTCGATGGCACGATAAATCCCGTCATGAGACTGTCTTGGAAAGCTTGAAACCATTTCCGCGAGGGAAAGAAATTTATGAAGAGGAAAATCGAAATCTCTTGATTTCTCGGCAAGATATCCATCAATGATCTTCGCAACTAATCCATTTGAAACGTCGAATGATAATTCGTCTTCAGCTTTCTTATCTCTTGCCAAGAACTGTTTAACTAAGCTTTGAACCATTTCTACATCATACACCAGAAGATCATCCATTGATGCCTCTTCTAGTTGCTCGCCAATTCTTTTCGTTAATCCATTTTTCACCGATTCTTCACATTCGAGAATAATCGATACCCGTAAAAGTTTGATCAAGAATCTGCAAGAAACACAACCCTTTTCATCTGGAATCAAATCTATGATTTTTTCAGTAAAAGATCGATACTTTGCGAAGTCATTGACTTGTATTAAGCCTTTGTTAAAACCAGGTATCCTTTTAACGGCGTAAGCATGTAAAGCTTCTCCAATAACGTCCACGGGAACTTTCCTTTTCGTCTGAATCATAATGATCACTCGTTTATACAAATCAATATGAAGATCACAAAGATCTTCCACCCACCAATCTTTTGGAACTTTAAGTGTTTTTCTCATTCCATTACTTCCATTCTCAAGCTTCTTCTTGTTGTATGTATAAGACCATTCGACTTTCGATGAATCCATTGAAGCTTTGGAAGCAATGGAATCGATACAACGAGTAATCAGCTTGAGTTCATCTGAATATGGAGAAAGAGATCTTGAGGTTTGAAGAACAATTATAGAATCTTTCCAACTATGGAAGATACTTGAGTTCAAGAATACTTCTATCTTGTAAATGAGATTGCTTTTTTCAACAGTCTCATTCATCTCCAAATACTCAGCCGCACAACGAGTTGCAATAACGTTGTATGCATTTAGGGTTACAGTCATACCATAACAGAATTTAGCACATATCTCAAAAGCTGCAGGACCACCAGGGATCTCTGTTATGTTGATTTCATCATGATTCTCTTCATTTGAAGTTGTTATAAGTTTCTGAAGGTATCCACTTTTGGACAACAATGGAAACTGATACAAATAAAAAACATTAAAGGGTTTTGTTATCACTCTATCTTGTATTGAATTCATCATACGAATCGTCTAAAATCGATTAAATTTCACTACTTTCAAAGGGAAAGATCAGCCCTTTGAAAGGGTCTTGTTATCACTCTATCTTCTATTGAATTCATCATACGAATCGTCTAAAATCGATTAAATTTCAGTACTTTCAAAGGGCAAGATTAAAGGGTCTAGTTATCACTCTATCTTCTATTGAATTCATCGTACTAATCATCTAAAATCCATTAAATTTCAGTACTTTCAAAGGGCAAGATTAAAGGGTCTAGTTATCACTCTATCTTCTATTGAATTCATCGTACTAATCATCTAAAATCGATTAAATTTCAGTACTTTCAAAGGGAAAGATCAGCAAATTGCCTTCTATCATTCATTAAAGGGTCTTGTTATCACTCTTATCTTCTATTAAATTCATCATACTAATCATCTAAAATCGATTAAAGGGTCTTGTTATCACTCTATATTCTATTGAATTCATCATACTAATCATCTAAAATTGATTAAATTTCAGTACTTTCAAAGGGCAAGATCAGTAAATTGCCTTCTAATCATTCATTCCTTTACTTGTAAAGAGTACATACCTTATGTAGATAGAACTTCACATCACCTATAATGACAACAACATCTGTTGCTAATTCAGTAGTCACATACCTAAAAGAAGAACCAATGGCAATCAAATTTAAACACAATTAAGTCAATAGGCATAACACAAGAAGACAATAGCTCATTAGGAGCACAAGAATCATGAGATAAATTCTATATATTGACCAATATGGGTTGGACCTAACTAATGCCAAAAGCTAGCTCAAGAGTTTAGAATTGTCCAACACCATATATACAAGTCTCAAATTTCATGTTCTAGCCGATATTGGACAACTTATCATAACACTCTCATTCAAACCCAGACTCGAAGGGCCCAACATCAATATATTCAAATCATGAGGCCCAACATCAATATATTCAAATCAGGACGAACCGCATTTTGATATCATGACTAATATAAGTTGGGCCTAACTAAGTCAAGAGTTTAGCATTGCCCAACACCATATATACAAATTTAAAGTTCATGTACTAGCCGATATGGACAACCTATCATAACATATATTCTAAAAATTTTCAGATCTAGAAGCTAAATTCTTAGCTCTATGGCCATATATATTGCATTTGATCCATACAAATGTGATAAAAGATAAAGAAAATGAATTGAAAATGAGGGCTTTTACACATACCTAATATTGTCTCCTTCAGACTGAAATGAATCAGGTTTGGATCCAAGTTTCATAAACTTCATTTTACAGAAGCTGCTTCTTCAGTTTAAACCAGAGCAAATCCAGTAAAACCAAGACAATTTCTGTAACTCCGTGGTAATAAAATAGAAGTGGCAGTAACTTTTTAAGAGTAAAAACCTTTGAAGAGGTAAAACCAAAGACTAGAGCAAGTTTCCCCAAAATCAAGACTTGGAATGGCGATGGAAAATGGGAAAGAAAAAATGATGGAAATAGAAGAAAAGGGTCACTCAAAGAAACAATTTTTATGGAGTTTTCACATCTCAAAAACCCTAATAAATTCTTGAGAAGAATTATATATAAATTACTTTGAGACTGACACCACCGCCCTTTCCCACTCCTTTTTTTTTCTTTTTATTTAATTTTCTTTTTATAAGTGCTTTACACATTCATAAACATAAAACAAATATATAAACACAAAAATATTTTCCCTTGTGGATACCATTTTGCCATGTTTTTAAAATCCCTAGATTTTGTTTAACAGTGAAGACAGCTGAATCCAAAGTTTGCTTCTTTGTTGGCGATGTCAATGAAATCCTGCAAGTATTCAAAATGGGATTTGAATCAAATCTTTTTTTTTATTCCTTTTTTTCAATGGAAATTGTAATAACCCTTAATATATACACATATATATATATATATTAATTCTATTATAAGGAATCGATTCGATTTGTTAAAGCTGCCATCTTTGGTAAAACCCCATCTCCTCAGAAGAATTAACCAGAAGAACTCTCATGTGATCTTCTAAAGGAATCAATGAAACCCTCATGAAATCGAATTGCAGAAAGAAAAACCAAACCAGAGAGACTAAAAAACATAAACCAGAGAGATTAAAAAAAAAAACAAAGCGTATACCTTTTTCCTCCCCAGAAGCAAGCGTCGATTTCTCTCTCTCTCTCTCTCTCTCTCTCTCTCTCTTGTTCTTCTCTCCGATGGCCCAAATGGCTTTAAGAAAAATGAAGTCCCCACCAAATCATATAAACATAAAAAACCCTAACTTTATTTTTTTCAAAAGTATGAGCTTTGAACAGCCACCACTACCAACCGTGAACAGATTACGAACAAACAAATGACGTTAAAAACACAGACGCAGACGCAGACGCAGACGCAGACGCAGACGCAGACGATATAAAAAAAAAAGCTTCAATCTTTTTATCTGCTTTTTCACGATCAAACAGTGATCATTCACAAAACAGAAATCGAAACTTCTTTTTCAAGAAAATGAAAAAAAAAAGCACAAAAACCCAACAGAAAGAGAGCAAGGACGTCCAAATGTAATGCTAGTTAATAAGGAAAAGGTGTAAGCTTTTTTCTTTCTCTCTGTATATATCTATGAATATATATGTCTGTATACATGTATGTATATATGTATGTATAGATGTATGTGTAGAAATGCACGCGAATTCTGACAAAGCGATGACTTGTGTGTCTCCTTCTGCTAAGACAAATTCACTCTTCTTTTCAGGATATGTTTGTTTGTTTTTCCTTTCTGAATTTATTTTTTCTTTTTTTATAATTTCCAATTTTTATTTAATTTGTCATAAATTCAGATCCATATTTTGATTGAGATTGATGGATTTTTAATGCAATGATGTTACCTTAACGTCAAAATTCGTTATGATTATATTGTACGGATCAATCATATCAAATTTTTAATAATATATTTTTAATGATAAAAAACCCATTGAATTTTACACTACTATAAAATATAAATTGAAACAAAAAAGAGTAAAATTTCAAATGTATTTTGTATGGATGTTTTAAATCTATAATTGAACATTTATAATTAATATTAATATGCACTTAGAAACTATATTAATCCAACTGAAAATAATTAAGTCGGTGTTAGTTGTATTTTAAAAAAACCATGGATTTTATTTCCGAGTTTTTTTTGTTTGGAAAATTAATTTTGCATATAAATGGAATAATTAATAAAGTGGGTGTTCAGTGTATGTGATTCATCACAGTTTCACATGGTCTTACTGTCTCACCAATCTATTCACATTATCCAATAGATCTTCCCCTTGGATTTTCTTTTATTTTCAATTAAATAACCGGAAAATTTAAAATAATTAATTCAATAGATTTATAATCCATGATTTTAATAGTTTGTTATGTAATCATTTTATATTTGGGAAATTTTTACAAGTTAAAGAATTGAAGAAAACATTATTTGTTTATGAAATAAATATTGAGATGTAATTTAAAGATCATTTATTCTCATACATACTACCGCGCATGTATATATATATATATATATGTATATATATACTTGTAAAGAATGCTAAAGCATATGAAAATTTTAATTGTATTGAAGTTTTAATATTTTATATTTTAAATTTATATTAATAACCAAAATTTAATAATAACCAAAATTTAATAATATATTAATATTAGAGAAAATATATTACGTTTATAATAACCAAAATTTAAAAATACGTTACTATTAAAAAAATATGTTACGTTTATAATAACCAAAATTTTGCAAATATGTTGAATGTATGATTTGTTTTTAGGGGGAGTAGGTTATAAGTGATATAGTTCGAGGGGAAATTTGCTAGAGGTTATATAATTCAAGAGAAATATGATGAATGTTTAAAGTTTAGGGGAATAGGATTAGTAATGATAGTTTAGGGGGAATCGGATGACAAAAAAAAGTTAAGGGAGAGGATTATAGTGTTATAGTTTAGGGGGAATATGATTGAAGTGCTATAGTTTAAGGGGGAATATATTATTTTAAAAATATTTAAAGTTAGGGAGAATATAATGAATAATGACAATCTATGGAGAATAGAATGAGAAAGAAAGTGCAGGGAGGGATAACATTAAAGTAGGATAGTTTAGGGGAATAAGCATTTTTTTCCAAAATTTAAACACATTAATACATATAGATATTAATAAAAGATGTTATTAACAAATAATTAATCAGAGTGGCGCAGCGGAAGTGTGGTAGGCCCATAACCCACAGGTCCCTGGATCGAAACCAGGCTCTGATGATAATGAAGAGTGGCTTCCGAATTTTTTTAAGTCAATAATTATACAGAATATTATTATTTATTTTGAATTCTTATAATTATATTAAATAAATTTAAAGATAAATTTACACAAAACCTTGAAATAACTCCATAGATTTATTACATATAAAAACCTAATTGTTTTCTCATATAATGTTTATAACAAATAATTAATTAGAGTGGCGCAGCGGAAACGTGGTGGGCCCATAACCCATAGGTCCCTGGATTGAAACCAGGTTCTGATAATGAAGAGTGGCTTCCGAATTTTTTTAAGTCAATAATTATAAAGAACATTATTATTTATTTTTGAATTCTTATAATTATATTAAATAAATTTAAAGATAAATTTACACAGAACCTTGAAGTAACTCCATAGATTTATTACATATAAAGATCTAATTGTTTTCTCATATAATGTTTATAACAAATAATTAATCAGAGCGGCGCAGCGGAAGCGTGGTGGACCCATAACCCATAGGTCCCTGGATCGAAACCAGGCTCTGATAATGAAGAGTGGATTCCGAATTTTTTAAGTCAATAATTATAAAGAACATTATTATTTATTTTGAATTCTTATAATTATATTAAATAAATTTAAATATAAATTTATACGGAACCTTGGAGTAACTCCATAGATTTATTACATATAAAACCTAATTGTTTTCTCATATAATGTTTATAACAAATAATTAATCAGAGTGGCGCAGCGAAAACGTGGTGAGCCCATAACCCACAGGTCTCTGGATCGAAACCAAGCTCTGATAACGAAGAGTCGCTTCCAAATTTTTTTAAACCAATAATTATAAAGAATATTATTATTTATTTTGATTTCTTGTAATTATATTAAATAAATTTAAAGACAAAATTACACAAAACCTCGAAATAACTCCATATAGATATATTACATATAAAAACCAAACTGTTTTCTCATGTGTATTTTCTCTCAATTAAACCGTTATGCAATATACTTTGAATATAAGATTTTAATTTAGAAAAAGTATTGAAACTATTGACGAAGTATATTAATTAATAAATAAATAGAATTTACAAACTATGCTTTTAAAAAAATACTTGTAATGGGATATGTATAGGAGTTAAACATGTTCCTTTTAAAAGAGATGATGATCACAAATGGAAAGATTGAAGGAACATATGTAAGGAATGCATATGTAAAAAACGTTAGGATTAATCGAAATATGATGTTAAGATCTAAAGAAGTTTAAGTGCACGCGAACACAACAGTGATACGTGGATGTGATGAGTTTTTTGGGTCGAACAAATGATTGCTTGAACTAGCTCTTTACAACATAAGGAGACTCGTAATTTGCTCTGGTCGAATATATTATCGTTTGGCCAAGTTCTTCACGTGAGTTTTGTAACCATAGTTTCGTTCGGATCAAACAATTAGATGCCTAGATGAGTATTCTTTGGGGTGAGGGGGGGGGGAGTATATGCTCAGATTACACATGATGTTCAATAGATCGATCATGAAGACTATCAGTTTGCTTTGTTTTAACATTTTGATGTTTGGTCGAGCAAATCGTCATTCTCAACGTCCTCATTTGTAAAAAGGTCACAAACACTTGATCTTTGTTCATGTGATGCCCAATTGATGTTTTGGTTGAGAATTCCTCTACCATCATCTGAATGAACAAGTTTACAAGCATCCTCTCCCTAGCCCTCGTAATCGGTCTATGTACTTTTAAGGTGGAATGTGGTTTCATCCTCATCAGTATAACGGTTATAGATGTATTCACTTAGTCTAGCGATTATCGGTAGTTACATGGTCTTCAAGACTTGTAACATAAACTAGATCACAATGGCATAAGAGAGAGAGAGAGTATTTGGTGGTTACTTAGTGATTTAGGTTAGTAGCATAAAGGGTGTGCGAAAGGAGCATGTGTACGATGGTTACTTAGTCCCCTAGCATAGTAGTGTAATGATTGTGTGAGAAAGTGTGAGGATGATGGTTACTTAATCCTATAGACTCGTAGCGTAAAGTTCTTGTGAGAGAGTGTGCGAGGGCGATTGTTATTTAGGGCTTGACTGGTGGAAACACAGTGTTTACGCTTGCATTTGGCAGAATTTCTGTCAGCGTTTGATGACGTTTTGTTTCATTTTGTTGAATGATGGAATTGTGGCGTTTGCAAACGACTGCGACTAGAAGCGAATGGTAGAAGACTGTCGCGATTGTGTTTTGAACAAAATTACCAAATTAGACAATTATTAAGAAAATAATTTATTTAAATTGTTTTTTGTTTAGTGTATATTTTTAATTATAATTTTCAAATATTTGAAATAAATTTTAAAATTAAAAAATTATAATAACATTTAAATATACAATACATATACACATATACATATATATATATATTTACAATTAATATAAATTATAATAGAAAGAGAGAAGAGATAAAGGAAAGACACAAAGTTATTTTGGTATTTTTATTCAAAACGCACCAAAATGCAACGTAACGTAACATAATTTCAGATTTTTAAAATATGTGTTTCAGTGCGTTTTCGGGCGACTACGATTCCACCAATCAGTTTTATTGTCGTCCGGAGTTGCTAGAAAACGCAGTCGTCGCGTTTGCGTTTGGCTGCGACTCCATCGGTCAGAGTCTTAGTCTCATTAAATAAGATAGACTAGAAAATTAAATCTGGATATCGAGAAATGGGTTGCAATTCGATGAACTTATAACTTTCAATGTGGATTGAGATAAGATGAATGATAGTTCAATTGTTTAACCTTGTAACCTATAGACTAATCTACATGATTAACCTTTTCACACATTATAACAAAGCGATGTCGTATTGTCGTAAGAAGAAAGGCGATCTACCTATTCTCTTAGTGCTCAACACATTCTTCACCAATAGTTTCCACCTCGTGTCGTCTTTCTTGCTCTGATTCCCCATCCTTTCCTTGAAATTCCTAAAAAATATAGAAACGTTTTTCACGAGGCTTCAAGTTAGATCTTTAACGTATGTAGATATATTTAAAAATCCGAGAAAGAATCATCGATCTTTCGATTTACCCGCAAAGTGGGACCTTGCATTGTTCTGAATCTATACAAACGCGAGAATGCAATTCAATAAGCTGCCACATTCTTTTGCAATGGTTGCACCCACCATGAATAACTCTTAGCTTGCACCTTGCAAAATGTCTTAATAACATCTCTAGGCCTTTGCAAGTTGAATAATTGCATTGTGGCCTTCCCTTGTGTATTTCTTTCCTCAATGGATCTATTGTTCTACATCCCTCTTTGCATATATGAATGAAGGCTTCCATTGCTTCGTATAGTTGCGAGTATATCTTTCGTTCTTTCTGCTTCTCGATTCTCTGCTTCTGTCTCTGAGTTCAAATTGAAAGATTTCTCGTATCATATATCCATATTTATTAAAATAATGCAAAAGTTTTTATCAAATATGGGTTTGAAAATAACTACGCTTAAAAGTTATCAAAAGATTAAATTTTTAATACCATATTCATGATTGATGTTTTATCCGATAAAAAATATAGTACACTCGATCATCAAAATATTTATATCGGAATACAAAATATGATTTTGATCTAACTAATTCCAAAATCTAACTTTTTCAAAGTGTAACACTAAATTAAAAGCAATGTTAAAAGGGGAGTCTTACATATTCGTCGAACGCTACTGCACGCACGAGCGCTTCCGCGAGTCTTGGGTGGCTGTTCTTCATTGCTAGCCATCCTTGAGATATGGAAACTTGTTCAAATTTCCTTAATATCATCCGATGACAAAGAAGGCCGAGGCGTGGAGCATCACATAGAAGTGAAAGTTGAAAGACGTCAATTACATTGTCTTTTGTAAGTAATCCTTTCTCAAAGTGTCGTTCACATAGCCTTTTCAAATGTGGTACCATGTAAACATGGGATAGCACCAGTAGATGTATAGCAAAAGCTTTCATATCTTCTTTCTCGTATCTGAAGAACTGACACAAGTTTAGTAGATTTCCACATATCCTAAGCTAATCCTAAATCAAACATGTGTATTGATTAGGGGTGGACGTTTCGGGTTTCAAGACGGGTTCCTCGGTTTCTAAAAAATTGGACCAAAAAAACCCATTTGGTTTTCGGGACGAGTTCCTCGGGTTTCGGGTTGGGTTAGGGTTATTCGGGTTTTGAAACATTGAATCCAAAAAACCCGAATTGTATTTGGGTTCTTCCGAGTTATTTAAGTACGGGTAATTTGGGTTAAAACGGATAATTCGGGTTTTAAACAGGTAATTCGGGTTTAAATGGGTAATTCGGGTTCTAGCGGATAATCGGGTTCCAAATTTAACATACAAAAAATTAGATTAGAAGGGTTAGATTTTTTTTCGGGTTCCTCAGGTTCTCTGAAACCCAAACCGAACCGATCCGAACCCATTTGGATTTTAGTTTTAAACCCATATGGATTTTCTACAAAAACCGTTTATCTCATGGTTTGTGTTTTTCGGGTTGGGTCGATCCAGGTCGGTTCGTATCACCCGAAACGTCCACCCCTACTATTGATTACCATAGAAATTGAGCAGATTGATAATACATGAGAAAACAATTACCGGGAAGAGTACAAGAATCGAATGAAAACTCGAACAGCATCTTGTGGAACGCCACGGATTGAGATCGATCTCCATAGATGTTTTCGATTAGATTGCTTTATCATTCCTTTGATCACTTCTGAAGCGACCTCCTGTTAATGAACAGATTGAAATTACAATATCAAATTGCTGAAATGAATGTTGTTCGGAGATTATATAATTGAAATTTAGAGAAGGAAAACTGACTAGGATATTGGAGTGTGCATATATTAAACCATTGTTTTCTGTTTGGATTACTAAATCACATCCATAGCCTTCATCAAACATACGATCCCATGAATCTATTGTAGCTGTAGACACAATGATTTGTTCTCTTCTTAGCCATGGATCTTTCATCCTTCCTGTCGTAGTACTGAGATTTGGCAATACAGGAGGTGGTGGAGGTATTGAAACTTCTGCTGTTGAACGCTCCAGTGAGAGATCATCATTGTTATCCATCTATGGGTTTGTTCTCTAATAAATTCAAAAAAAGAAGAAGATAGAATCAGAGTGAATTGAGTTCAACGTGTGATTTTAGACTAAAATTGTTCAATGATTATCAGAATCCGATGTTTTTTCCATTAAACTATGTGATTTTTGAGTTTAGTGATTTGTAGAGAAGGGATTTTACACACTCGATCCGTTGATGCGAAATTCGAATTCTATAATCCCATAGAATTCAAACTTTGGAATTATAAATGGCTTCATCTGTTGAAGCGAAATTCGAATTCTATAATCCCATAGAATTCAAACTTTGGAATTATAAATGGCTTCATCTGTTGAAGCGAAATTCAAATTCTATAATCCCATAGAATTCAAATTCTATAATCCCATAGAATTCAAATTTTGGAATTATAAATGGCTTCATCTGCTCTCCGCCAAAACCAAATATAGAAAATCGAAATGCGAGCAGGAAACACGAAAAAGGAGTAGAAATCTTACACAATGATGGATTCGAATTAGGATCTGGAGAAATCAACTAAATTCAAACACCACTTGATTAGATCAAATTTGGACGCAGAAACAATCGATTCACGTATAAGTTTGCTCCGAGTAAACACCGAAGATTTAGTGCAGTTGATCAGAAAAAAAAACGGATCTGAATTAGATGTTCTTATGATCCTTCAGAAATTTCCGAGAAAATCGAGATGTTCGTTTCTCCGGGAAAATATACAACAGAAGAGAGAGAGATAGTAGAGAGCAACGAGACGGGATATATATATATATATATGCGCGTTATGCGCTAAATATGTTACTTATTATATTATGATTTATTTTTTAAAAAATATATTGATTATAATATTTATGATAAAGAATGAACTGTTCTTCCCTACTCGCCCCCAGGCGCGTGAACCTCATCAATCCGTACTTGATAAATACTCGCTGATTCACATCCACGTCGGACGCGACTTCCCAGTCATTCATTTTTTTTATTATTATTATTTTTGTTTTGTCAACGTTTTATCCACCTCTATTTTATTTTATCATCCTAATTTCTATTTATTTATTTTTACTAAAAATATACTCGCGCGATGCGCGGGAAAATATATCATTATAATTTTGTAAATCTGATAAATGTTATAGAGTAGGTCAGTAAAGAAGATTAAAACATTTTAATGGTCGTATATGACGATATATTGAATGGAATGCATCATAATATAAATGAATGAATATGGGAAATAATGTTATTGGTAAATCATGCTATTGGGAGAAATGTTCTATTACCGACATCCGGAAAAAGTGAAGTATTGTATATGGTGGATCATGGAGGATTCTATATGATGACATGGTAAGATAGTCTTTGACCGTACGACCTAAACAAAGGGAAAAAAGTATAAGTTATTAAAATAAGAGCAGAACTATAAGTTAGTAATTACTTGGTCGAGTGAAGAAAACGGTTTGATGCTGACCTTATGTATTTGGTAGTCCAGTGAATGTTTCTGCGTAGACAACATTTGTTATGAGCGATTGTTGGATGAATTCTATATTGAGATCTAAAATACGCAATCCGTTGGCTGATGTCACTCTCGATAGTGCAACATACAACTGGTCGTGCATGAAAACCGGTTTTGGGAAGATACAATCCAATCTGTTTCAAACTTTGACCTTGGCTTTTATTTATAGTCATTGCATACATAAACGGATGGGGAATTGTCGCCTTCTTAGTGTAAATGGAGACTTGAGTCACTATGTGACAGAATGATTCTTGGAATAAGGACTTTGTTACCAATATGATCGCCTGTAATAATCTCTACTTCTAAAACTCTTGATGCTAATTTAGTCACTATCATTCGTGTTCCATTACATAAGCCTTCTTTTTTATTGATATTACATAGCAACATTATGGGGGGCACCGACCTTCAAACATATGTTGTGTTTTGGAAATCAGGAAATTCAAGGGAGTTGAGATATTCGATAGGATAAAATAATTGTCAATCGGTAGTAGGAGCACTATCTAGGCCTATTACGTCAGAATTTAAGAATTCAACCATTTTTCCTTGGAAGCCTTGTAAGGAGGTAATGATTGATCTCATCAACATGTACATTCCGGAAAGTTAAAATAGCTCTTTCTGTAAGATAAGATCGGTTCTTGAACGAATCTAAAAAATTTGGATACGTTAAATGCACGAGTCGCATATTATATTCATAGATTATACAAAGCACATTCATAGTCGCATATTATATCCATAGATTATACAAAGTAGGGTTAGACTTATTCTTCTGATAATTGCAGATAATTGCACATCGTACTTGAATATACAGTCTATTCTAGGAACCAATCATCTACAAGCAACATATTACATTTAACGGTTCGGGGGAAAATATGGAGGGTTTAGCTATCTGCATTTTCTTGCAATGGCAGAATAATGTGGTGCGCAACAGCAACATCTTTCGGCGCAAAGTGTAAACCATTTATGGGTTCTTGAAGGAGACCTCTGGTGACACCTTCGACATTTGCAAAATATGGAAGTTATCTCATCATGTTAATCTGTTCTGATAAACCCTACAAGCAAAAGACGAATGTTTAAATGGTGGAAAAAACTAGAAGACAATGTCCAAGCAAACCTGTACAGTAGTGAAACAAAATCCAACAGATCGAGCATATTTTCTATAGATTGTTAAGCAACCACTTTCGATCGACATTCTAAACAATGTTTGGGTCTATGAAAGTAACGAAATGGAGATTTATAAGCAAAGTAAACAATTTATGAGCATGTAACAAATTAAACAGGTTATAAGCAAATATCAAGACTAAATAAATCAAATGAACACATAAACCTTTAAGAGAAGAGGGAAATACCACTGGCCGTTTGAGCCTGCGCACAACAACTTAATTCTCGTGAAATTTGATAGGATTCATAATTAGTAACCATGAGAAATGAAACAAATGAAACTCATAATTTGAAAAGGTAATAGCGAAGCGACATCGGGAGAGGCGATAGCTAAATGAGTGGATATGAACCATAAAACAATTGCGAAGGAGCAAGAAAACAACTTATACGAAAGAAGCAAAATAAAGACAATTAGAGTAAAGTTCAGTAGAAATTAATTACCGTGATCAAATATAATTATGCCAGTGTTAGTCTACTACCTTGGATAAGATTAGCCTGCTTAAGGAAAATTTCCCTTAGACAAGCATAAAATACACAATGTCTGTATTATTCCATGAGACTCTTGTAGAATAACCTGATTACAAACAACATGAACTGACCTTATCTTGCAACCGTCCAATCTTATCAGTTAGCAAAGAGCACTCTACTTCAAGCATCTCATGTTCGAACCTTGACCCCCTGAAACGGCTAGCTACATATTTTCCTCATGTAATGTCATATTTTTTTAGACTAAAAAGAGGAATTTTGACATGTTGAAAAATGGAAATAAAATAAATTATATAGTCTATAGACGAGAACTCTTAATACCTGAGTTTCAAGTTTCTTCTGACCAGCAGCGAGGGATCTCGCAAGATTAGCATTTGCAGTGTAGTAAATTTACAAAGTTGAAAATTAGAACCACAACGCCAAATCCTTTACAATAAGGAAAAACTAAAGGCAAATCATAGAAGCATCCATCTGAAACATGGTAATACCTCCAGTCTGGCCATGCATGTGAGAACTTCCGACGCAATCTCCGACTTTGCTGAATGCTGCGTGATTTCCCCTTTCTTCTAGGGTTTCTGATTCATCGTGGCATTTTGGAATTTGTCGTTCCAGGAGATGTCGATGCTGAGGAAATCAATTGTGTTTGGTTGCATACTCGATGTCTGTGGTTGTCGTCTGATCTATTTTGGCATACTGGGCGTCTTATTACACTGGGTATGCTACAAATTGGATTATGCAAAAGAAACCGACATCGAAAAGGAAGAATCAAAGGAACACAAAAGGTAGGGGTGTAAAATCGACTCAGCTCGGCTCAGCTCGCCTTCAGCTCGCCAAAAAACGAGTTGATTCAGCTCGGTTCAGCTCGCCAAAAAACGAGCTGATTTAGCTCGGCTCGTTTTCTAAACTAGCTGGA
Source organism: Gynandropsis gynandra (assembly GCA_036759665.1). Lineage (NCBI taxonomy): Eukaryota > Viridiplantae > Streptophyta > Magnoliopsida > Brassicales > Cleomaceae > Gynandropsis > Gynandropsis gynandra. The sequence continues at coordinate 569,721 of CM071874.1, read as the reverse complement.
AAATCGCTTCTAGCTCGCCAAAAAACGAGTTGGCTCGCGAGCCAAACTATTTATTATTTTGAATTAGATGTAATATCATATATGATAAACATATCAAACAAACCAAATAAAATATCGAAAATATGAAAAAATTAATTCAAAACTAATGTTATAAAATATCATTGTACTAAATAAAAAATAACCTTCTCGAATAAAAAGTATAAAATATTATTGTACCAAATTCGAATGCTCGGAACTTTACTAAATTGTTTCTTTATTTTTTATATAATTATTAGATCAAGAAAAATATAACTACAGAGCCGGCTCGTCAGCTCGCGAGCCAGCTCATCTAAATTCGGAATCGTTTTGGGTTCAACTCATCAACTCGTTTTTTAAATGAACTAGAAAATACCCAACTCGACTCGCTTAAATATGGTTCGAGTTAGAACTGACTCGCGAGCCGAAACCTCATTTTACACTCCTAACAAAAGGTTTTGGAAAGGAGAGGAAAAGGCATGTAAATTGAATAGAGACATAAATAATGACGTGTAGACGTGGATGCATGAGCAAAAGTTTATACTTTTAATATAGATTTATATCTTAGTATTAATCCATACACGCACGCACGTGGTCATTGTTCATTATCATATTTTTTTTCTTCACCTTAAAATATTATCGGCTTTGGATTACATCCTAACAATTTTCCTTTTTTCATAATGCATTTCCGGAATTTTGGTAAATATAATGGATATTACATAAAAATATTTTTTTATAAAAATTATGTTTTGAATTGAAATATATATATTAATCATATATAATATATTTCAATGAGTTGAAATCGTATATAATATATCATTTATCACATGTTTTGTCAACATTTACATTTATATGAAATATTTTTGATAAATCAATTATTCTGATATTATTTTATCTGAAATACGTATAATTTCAAAAAAATTTCACGATGATCATTGAAAAAATATACAAATTGATGGCATAAATTATCGAATCAAATATTTTAAAATTTCACCACACATCTTAATTTTGGGTGTCAAATACAATAATATTTATATAACGTGATGTTTCTATCACGCTAGAGATGATTCCGTAAATTGTTAATGAGAGTCAACAACAAAATAAATATAAATTCTAAAATTAATTAGTTTAATAATATCGTTAATGAGAGTCAACACCTAATTAAATATAAATAAATACAGAGCTCAGATTTTTAAAACGAATAAATTACACTTAGTCAAGAAATTGCAGATGCACGATTCACTATATTGAAATTATTCAACAAATTTTAGTGAAATAATTATTCCATTGATAATCCACAAAAAATACGAATAGATTATAGATTATATGTCATTACAATTCAAACATTATTTTTTTATTCTATTGAAGTTGGTTATAATATCAACAATATTTTAATAAAATTTCTATTTGTTTAAGCGAAATTTCATTAACAAAACAACGAGAAATAGTTATAAATATTAAGTTAATTGAAATTTAAACAATATATTAACAGATCATAGATAATAATGTCATAAAAATTGAAGTACTATGACTATTATATAATGCATATGTAAATGACTTAATATTTATCAACTCATTAATTCAATCACAACATGGGCAGAAAACAGGCCCATGGATATCGCTAATAATTGGCCCATTAAAAATTAGGTTTATAAAATTTTAAAAATTTAATAATATAAATAATGGCGTCGCCCGGACTCGAACCGGAGACCTTCAGTGTGTTAGACTGACGTGATAACCAACTACACCACGACACCAACGATGACTATAAATCAGACAAGATTTCCATGTAATTTCTTTTGTTTGATACTTTCGTTTTGGATATACATATGTATATGATTTATATTGCATACCGTTGTGTTGTATAATTTTATTTCAGTTGTCACAAATTATTAATTTTATATGATTTTTAGATGATTATTAATACTAATCTATAACTTATTATAAATTTATATTATTTATAAGTAATTAATACTTTTATGAATGGTCATATTATAATTACAAAAAATTGTGAAAGTCTAGTAATTTTATAAATGGTCATATAAAATTTATGATTTTTTATAAAAGTTTATAATAAATGTGTGATTTTTTTAAATTGAAGAGTTTTATTTATTTTTTATAAATATACAATGTACCGATTCATTTCAATATCTAACTTATAAATTCCAAAAATATTTTTATTATTTTATACTCTTTTTATTCTCGTATATTCAAATTCTAGTTAAATTTCTATCATTTTTCCACTAAATTTATCATATATAAATATATTTTTATATATTCATAATATGATATTTTGCATATCACATATTTTATATATATATATATATCATATTATTACCATATACATATTTATATCGTGTATATAAAAATATATTTATATGCATATATCTATATTATATATGGATATATATATACACAATTATATTATTATTAATTAATTTTTGACATAAATATCGATTTTTTAGTTATTAAAAAATAAAATAATTTGGATTTTACACAAAAGCTTGACCAGCTCTTTTTTTGGCGAACTAGAGACAAGCTGAACTGATTTAGGATTTTCCAGCTCGTTTAAAAAACGAACCGAGGTGAACAAGCTCGTTTTTTGGCGAGCTGAAGACGAACTGGACCGAGTTGAGTCAAGTCATTTCATTTATAATATCAGATATATCCTCGTGATACTATATGATTTCACATATATCTTTAAAAAACTAGATGAAAGATAATTTTGTCCTTATATTTTATTTGTAAAAACACATTCCTTTTGAAATTTTTGAAGTTACCTCCAATTTCAAAGTTAAGAAATACAAGTAACGAGAGACAATTTAGAAGTTGAGAGCGATTTTCTAACAATTCCAAGTGCTCCCGACCGATTTCGAGCGATTTCCTAATGATTCTGATCGTTTCCGACCGATTTCAAACGTTTTTCGAGCGTTTTCCAGCTATTTTGGATGATTTCTGCTGATTATAAGCGATTTTCGACCCCTTTCGATCGATTTCAAGCAATTTCAAACGATTTTCGACATATTTCGAGCATTATCAGACGATTTCGAGGCTCACAGAATCACATGATCGCACCGTATCGCGTGGGTCTCACAAGGTCGCATGTCGCACAAGATCACATGGATCTCACAAGGTCGCATGTCGCACAAGATCACATGGATCTCACAAGGTCGCATGGGTCTCACACTGTTATATGGATCTCACACAGTCGCATAGTCATATTGATCATAAAGACAATTTGGATAATTTTAGAGAGACAAATATAGGAATTTTCAAGAGATAAAAAATAAATGACTTTTTTAATATGTGAGTTTTTAAATTCCTTATATTTGTGAATTCACATTAAAATTCATCAAACTAGTAGGATTTATCCGATATAAAAGGATGTTTGATGTATCCATCAATTAATGACCTTTGATCATTATAAAACGCTATGTTTGAGCGATTCCACTCGAACTTTTGAACATATAATCCTTACATGCTAGGTCAAGTGATTTTGTGTTCGGATCGAATATTTCATCTATTTTTGTCATTGATATTCGTCTTGTGCTGAAAGTTGATCATGTGTCTTTATAACATGCTCCTTAGCCCATGTCGGCTACAAGATTTGGTTTCTTTTTACATTTTTTTTGGTTCATTCAATAATCTCTTAAGAAATTACAACACTTCTCTGAACAAATTCATCATACCTCCCACCAACACCAAGACATACACTTAAATATAGTAAGTGACTCTATTTATATCTTCTCTTAGATCTATTTCACATGTTATCATAGATTTCATTTTCGAAACTAACGTTAAACGACTCCATCCATCACGAAAATAGTCAAGGATGAGAAAAAATGCATGGCGAGAAACTTATTCGATCGTGTTTCAAACCATTTAACACTTTTTTTCATTGTTAGATTGTATTATATTACATCGATTACAATATAAATTATAAACTCATATATAATATGTATTAAGAAACTCTAAACTTTTGGTTTTTGGTTTGAACTAAATCCAAACCTATTTGGCAAGTATGAAGAGGATTAATTTTTTTTTAATTCAACTATCTATGAGCTCAAAGTTAATCTTTACCATGATTTGAATATCAATATGTTAAATCCTCGATTATCATGTACAAATTTGACATAATATCATAGCCGAATTTACCATGATTTGAATATCAATACGTTAAATCATCATGTATCATGTGCAAATTTGACATAATATCATAGCCGAATTTACCATGATTTGAATATCAATACGTTAAATCCTCGATTATCATGTACAAATTTGACATAATATCATAGCCGAATTTACCATGATTTGAATATCAATACGTTAAATCCTCGATTATCATGTACAAATTTAATTTTTTGTATTTAGTATTGAATATGGATGAAAGAGATTGTGATATCATAAATCATAAATCATAAATCATAGTTTTATTTTTCTAAAGTTCAATACCATTTGACATCTATCTACAAACTCAAACCCTAGGGATAAAATCAAGCAATGCCATTCAAGTCACCAATCCATTCAACAAGAAACCATTTCGATCAAGAAAACAAGAAATTTTATCATTTGTATGATAATATGATATGATACGAATTTGAAAATTATTGCTACCCGAACAAAATTTGATTCCCAAAATTCAAATTTCAGCTCAAACACATCGAATAATAATCAGTTCAATTCCATAATCAATCCATAAATCAAAATTTGCGAGAATCCAATTTGTAAGATTTGAAAAACTTATCTCAATCCACGTTCTGCATAACCTCATCCGCAGTGAACTTTGTCCCCTTGTCTTTATCCGCGGCGGTACGTCCCTTCGCCTTCCGTTCGAGCAACGACTTCCTGTCCTTGTCTAGCTTCAGCTTCGTAATCACAACTTTTGACGGATTAACGCCGACGTTTACCGTCGTACCGTTTACCTTCTCCCGCGTGATCCTTTCTATGTGAATCACCCACTTTCGCCGGTACACCTGCACTATCTTTCCCTCTCGCCCTTTGTAAGAGCCACGAACCACCTGAACCTCGTCGTCCTTGCGAACCGGCATCGACCGTACGTTGTACTTTTGTCGGAGATCACCGGAGAGAGGTGCGCTCATCAGAATGCGCCTCACGCTTGACGGCGCCGTGAAATGCGCCTTCCGGCTCTTCCGCCGGGACGAGCTAACTCTCGGATTGTACTTCATCTCCGGCCTGTGCTTCTGCTCGGCTAGGGTTTTGGTGAAGATGTGATTTATATGTGAAAACGAACAAGAGCCAAACGATGTCGTTTAACATTAATGGGCTTGAAAAAATGGGCCTCACAATTTGTTGGGCCTATCCAATTTATTATATTTCTAAAATAATAATATAATATTAGATTGTAACATATGATTACCTTATATAATTATGCTATTATCTCATTTTATTATCATATTTATATATAAGAAATTTTATAATTATTAAATTAGTTTTTTAATTAAATTAAACTCAAATTTATTTATTATGGTATTGAAGTGTAATATGTACTGAGTTGAATATTGTGATATTAAATTTTTATTTATTACCATAAAATTTTTAAGATTGAATCTAATTATGAATAAGTGTTAAGTTGCATGGTTTCATATTTGTTAATTAAGACATAGATTTATTTGACCCACATTTATAATATTTGATAATTATGAATTTTAAAATTTATATGAAGTAAAGAAAGAAAGAAGAAAATGATTAAAGAAAGAAATAAATAAAAAATATCAATATGATATTTAATAAAATTATCAAAATCTAAATATATTTATCATATATTTAATATTGTTTTTTATTGTTTTAAGAATATATATTTTATTATGGGAATATATTTTTTTACATATTTATAAATTTGGATATATATACGTATCTATATATAAAGAGATGTATATATATATATATATATGGGATTTAAATTTAAGTTGCACATTTGATGGGAAATATATAGTTGATTATGATTGTGTGTGTTCTTTTATTTTGAGTCACTTGTTTTGTATTAATTAATATTACAATCATGAAGAATAATTCACCTTTATTCAATTAAATATAATATATGTTACTTATTTGCGTTGCATAAAAGTCTTGCTTAACTTTTTCTTTTTTTATGATTGATGGGAAAATCCAATAATTATGTCCAAAAAAAGTTACTAATTGATCCATAATTAATGAAATTCATTTCATAACTGAAAAGAGTGGTCACTTAGTGTTCTAACTGTCCGACAGTGTTTTCTTTTTCAAAATAAAAGATATATTGGTGACAAAAATAATTTCAAAATTTATTAAGAGATATTAATTTAATAATCATTATGAATATATTTTTCGAGATATTATTAAATAATTTTAAAATATTTTTTGAAATATTTATTCATAACAATTATAAAGATTGTATATTTCAAACATAAATATTATTAATCATTAGGTAATGGAATCAAGAATTCTATTAAAAAATAGATTCATTTACATTTAACTTTTACTAGTCATAGAAATGAAGATTTTGTGATTAAGCATAATAAATAAAATGTATTTGATTGTTAATCACGTTGTTTGTTGATAATATTCATTGAAAACATCCCAATTTACAAATGAAAAATAAATATTTCTTGGACTTGTAATATTTCGAAAACGCATATACCAAATCAAACTATATGCACCCTTTTGAAATATATATATATATATATATTGCCTTGGATTTGCTTATGTTTTTTTAAGTTTATGTAACATAGTTTTAAACAGAGAAAATTACAAAAAAAAAATACAAAGAGTTAGAGATATCGATCTATGTTTTGTAAAAATTGTGATTCGTATATGGTCTTCATATATGGTCAATGGTCAAAAGGACCATTATGTTTATCTTTTTGGTCTTCTCCCCACCTAGTTTTTTCCTTAGTTTTTGTCTTGGTATGTGTTATGCAATTACTTTAGTTCTTTTATCTTTGACCAACCATGTATATAAATATGTATCAATCCCTCCTTGTTTCATAAAAAAATAATATTCTTCTTTGAATATCTTCTTGCCAGTATTCTCTTTGTCTCTTAATCTTTATGGTATCAGAGCGGTAAACTTCGTTCTCCTCTTTCCGCTGCTTCTCTTGTTCATTTCAACCTCGAAATTGTCTTGTTCGTTCTCAATTTTGAGCTCTCTTTCTTTTTTGGTTTTAAGGCCCATTCTCATCCTATTCTTTCCTTAAATCTCGTCTTTTAAGTTTTCCTTCAAGTATGGAAGCTTTTGGTTTGATAAACGATCCCACATGCATTATGCAAAAGTTTGTATGTGTGAGATCTTTGTATACTCTTCTCACCATGTCAGAAGATGAGATCTCTTATGAAAGGCGTATTTTTGAAGGCCAAGTTCTTTGGGGCGAGCTACGAAGGCTCATTTATGCTTCATGCTCCGAAGAACGAAGCGCTCAGTTTTCTACGCTTATTCTTCTGTGTGCCTGTGATCATTCTCTGAATGCATAGATTTTTCAGATTCTCCAATTGGAAACTCTTTCTTCATACGAAGAAGTTTGTGATGCTATCGAAGATGAAATATTCAAACATCTTTCTGCTCTCAAGAAAAGCAACACCATGGAATTCTTTCAAATAACCAGCAAGGTTTTTCTCTGCCACGAAGAGGTTGAAGAAAAAAAAAGAAGTAATGAGGCAAACAACTCCGAACATCAGCAAAGAAATGGTGGAAAATCCAACCAAAGAAGATCAAAATGTCGTCAGAATCAATGATGAGGAGGAGATCGAAGCAAAGAATAAAGGAACTTGCATTTTGCTTGATGATCAAGAGTATGAAGCCAAAGACTTCCCTCAATCGGTGTCAGCAACACAATCAGTCCTTCTATAATCCAGCCTCCATCATTGAAAAACAGAGTTTGCTATTCCTTATCTCAAAATCACAATCAGAATTCTCATTTATCTACTGAATTTTTTTGTTTGTTTGAGTCCAAATACTCAGGAACACGAATTCAAGACCGAGAATCTTTCAGCAAGCAATCTCAATCAGAAGTATCTACTCATGGAATTATCTTTGCAAAAAGGAAGACACAACATTGGAAACCGTCATCATGTGCTCCACCAAATCGAAATCACACCGAATGGCCAAATGATGCAGATTATCTTAAGATCCTTAAGCTCAAACGAAAGAGCACCATGTGCATTCCGGAAATTCAACAACATGCTCAAGTTTTGGCTAATGGTGGTGCTGAAACGAATAATTACAATATTTTCTTCACACAAAGAGCTCACAAATTCTCTTATGAGAATCTAGAGGTATATAGTAATGTTTTTCTTATCCCTCATAAAAAGAAATCTCTTACTTTTGTTGCAAGCAATCTAAATACTTTTCTTCATGTTTTCAAAGAACATTACATGTTTTCCCCGTTTTCTAACACCCTTGTTTTTCAAACTACGAATTCATTAGCCCTATGTGATTCTAATAAGGTTATTTCGAAACTAAAGTTTTTAATGAGTAAAGGAAATGGTTATTTTTCTTCGAAAGCTATAAATCGTAATCATCTTGTTTTAATCATTCAGTTTGAGAAATATGATATGTGTCTTGGCCTCTATGTTGTGATAAATGTTCCTAGCATATTTAATGGTTATAAGTTCGAACCTATGCATGTTTTATATGTTCCTCGTAATGATTTGCATGGTTCTATGTGTTTCTCTAAAATTTTCAATATTTCACATGTTTCCCATAATGATTTGCGTATTTATCATAGAAATATGTGTTTCTCCAAAGACTTTAAAACAAAATATGTTTCTAGTCTTTCAAATCAGGAGGAATCATTGTTCTTTGCACACAGGCTAAGTTTTATGGTTATTTTTCTTATCTTGGTCTATATCATTGCTGTTCTAACATACTTTCAAGAGATAGAGGTCACTCATCGAGGACTCTTGTTCCTATCTCCTCGAAAGCACTCTCTTTATCCTTTTGATACAGAAACTAAAATATATAATGATGATCGAAAGGGGGAATTGTATAATCAAGGCTGTGTTGTTCGTAAAGGGGAACCTGTCTCTAAAATGCTTAAGACTGAAGTCAAAATTGGCAGTCCATTCAAAGGCATGAGCTCGTTTGCACTCTTTTTCCCTTCAACGAGTTTTGTCCCACTGAGTTTTCTCGTTAAGGTTTTTAACGAGGCTACGGCTCGTTTGCGCTCTTTTATGGCAGGGGAATGAAGAGGACATGAGCCGTAGCCTCATTAAAAACCTTAACGAGAAAACCCGGTGGGACAAAACTCGTTGAAGGGAAAAAGAGTGCAAACGAGCTCATGCGTTTGAATGGACTGCCAATATTGACTTCAGTCTTAAGCATTTTAGAGACAGGTTCCCCTTTACGAACAACACGGCCTTGATTATACAAGGTTGAAATGAACAAGAGAAGCAGCGGAAAGAGGAGAACGGAGTTTACCGCTCTGATACCATAAAGATTAAGATACAAAGAGAATACTGGCAAGAAGAGATTCAAAGAAGAATATTATTTTCTTATGAAACAAAGAGGGATTGATACATATTTATATACATGGTTGGTCAAAGATAAAAGAACTAAAGTAATTGCATAACACATACTTAGGCAAAGACTAAGGGAAAAACTAGGTGGGGAGAATACCAAAAAGATAAACATAATGGTCCTTTTGACCATTGACCATGCATGAAAACCATATACCAATAACAATATTCAGCATGTTCATGTTCATGTTCAATTTTAAAAATTAGATATTATAATCGAAAGATAACGTGGATTATCATTACTAATTTCAAATTCACTCATATAATGTTACTATTTGAAAATAATATTCATTAATCACCGTCTATTGTTATGAAATAATATGATAATTAAAAACTAATATATTATTTTTTTTGTAATTATATACATATATATAATTATTTTGAAAAAAAATACTATATAAAAATGTTAAATACAATACATATAACGAAAATATAAAAATAAAAAATTATATTTCATCGAACTATTGTTTTTTATTCATGTATCAATCTCTAAGAATACCGTAGTTAATTCCCTTGAGTTAGACCATGAATATGAAAACATAAGTTAAAAAACACACACTTTACCAGTCCTAGCAATCCCCACCACACATTCAAACAACTCTCCAAGCACTACTAGAAAATTTAAGATTAGGGACGAAATTTGGGGACCGACATTTCCGTCCCTAAATTTAGAAACGGATTATACACGGATTAGGGACAAAAAATAAAATTCGTCACTAATTCGTCCCCAAATTTGGGTACAGAAGAGTCGTGCCTAATCCGTTTCTAAATGCGGACCAATTAGACACGGCAGGTCGTCCGTCTCCAAATTTGGAGACGGGCATGTCATCCGTCTCCAAATTTGGAGACGACAGGTCGTCCGTCTCCAAATTTGGAGACGGATTTGGGACCGTCCCTAAATTTAGGATTTCAAAAACCGTTTTAGGGACGGTTTCGGGACGATTTTTCGGAAAATTAATCTTTTAGTCCCTAATCCGTTCCTAATTCATGTATAAATAATCTATTTAACCCCTCAACCATTGATCCGTTTTTCATAAGCAACTCTCATATTTTTCACCCCATATCTTCTATAGTGTTTGCGATATAATGGCATCTTCATCAAAATCGAACATTTTCGATTCTAGACAATGGATGTACAGAAGAATTGATCCAGAATCTCAAAGCGTATCGAAAGAGTTTATAGAAGGCGTCACACAGTTTATGACAATGGCGACGAATCAACAAGTTTACAAAGAAACATGTATGTTGGTTTGTCCATGTGTCAAATGCAAGAATGAAAAATTTGTTAATGAGAGAACTGTTTGGAAGCATCTTTATTTAAGAGGATTTACCCCGAATTATTTCATGTGGTTATGTCATGGAGAAAAATTTGCACCACGACCTAGTAATGTTGTGGAAAACTTTAGAGGCACTATACATCAAGATGAATTTGAGTATTCTCAAGATGTAGAAATGAACCCCTAGGTGGAAATGGTACAAAATGTATTCCGTGAAAGAAACGAAAATATTGAAGAAGATCCGAATGAAGAAGCAAAAAGTTTTTTTGAAATGCTAGAAAGTGCTAGGAATCCACTTTATGATGGTTGTAGGAGTGGTTTATCACAATTATCTCTGTCTGCACGTTTGATGAATTTGAAGACTGAAAATAATTTGTCTGAGAATTGCATGGATTCGATATTGCAATTAGTAAGAGATTATTTGCCAGAAGATAATAATGCAGTAGACTCCTATTATGAGACAAAGAAGATGATGCGATCTTTGGGTTTATTGCCATATCAAAAGATTGATGTTTGTCAAGACAATTGCATGATTTTTTGGAGAGAGACATCGGAGATGAGTAATTGTCTATTTTGTGGAAAAGATCGGTTTTATTTAACAAAGAATGGAAAATCGGTTCCATATCGTCGTATGTGGTACTTACCAATTACAGACAGATTAAAAAGATTGTATCAATCTGTGGAGACCGCAAGCGACATGAGATGGCATGCTGAGCATTCAAGTCAGGAAGGAGAGATGTGTCATCCCTCAGATGGTGAGGCGTGGAAACACTTTAACAAGGTATACCCTGATTTTGCGGCTGAGAGTCAAAATATCTATTTAGGCCTTTGTACCGATGATTTTAATCCATTTGGGATGTCTGGAAAGAATTATTCATTGTGGCCAGTTATAGTGACACCTTACAACTTTATTGCATGGAGGAAACAGATGCTTTTCAGTTGAAACATGGAAGAAAGACGAGTTGGTTTGATTGTCATTGTTGTTTTCTTCCTGTTGATGATGCATTACGGCGCAGTAAGAGAAATTTCAAAAGGAATGTAGTTGTGCGGAAATCTCCTCCTCCAGTTTTGACCGGCGAAGAGATTTTGTATGAACGATTTCTTGCTTTGGGTATTCCTAGGAGTATAGATTGCGGAGGGAACAATCATCCGAGAATTGGTGGTTATGGAATTACTCATAACTGGTACAAGAAGAGCATATTTTGGGATTTGCCGTATTGGAAAAATCTGAAACTTCGCCACAATCTTGATGTGATGCACATAGAGAAGAATTTTTTCGATAACATCATCAATACAGTACTGAATGTCACGGGGAAGACGAAAGACAATATTAAATCACGCAAGGATCTAGAAGAGTATTGCTCACGAAGGGAGTTACATATAGGTGATGACGATAAAGCG